>JAKSZT010054144.1:911-19978 GCA_026826555.1 Tolypeutes matacus
AAAAAATGTTGTCTCTAAGAGCCACAACAGAAAACAGAAGGCAGAAAGATGCAGGAAGGATAAGCGATAGTTTGTAATACAGAATCAATATATACAGCGAGTGGGAAATTACTGAATAAGAAGCCCAGCAAATAAGCGACCAGCTGGCAGCACCTATTTAAAAAAAAAAAATAGAAGGAAAAAGGAAGGGGGGAGGAAAATGGGAATAATAGCAATAGACCAGAAAGTAACAGAGAGAAACCAAAGATCCACACAGGCAAGCAGTCAAACAGAGCTAAGGGGGGTCAATGATTCCCCTAGGGTCCACGTGGATCCTTCCTGCCTACTTGTGTTTATCAATGAATTTCCCCACAGGGTTCTATATGCAGGTCCTGAAGCAGCTTTTAGCTATTAAACTAAATTAAAAAGAATTTATTTTTCATTTGTTGAGGTGACCTCACTTTTTTTTTTTTTTTTTTTTAGCCAAATGCAGGACCCAAAATAATTCCTCTTCTAGACCAACCCCCTTACAGAAGGGACCCTAGCTGGGCCCGTGGAAATTAATCAAGCACGTTCCACTTTCCGGACTCCCCAGGTTAGCTGAAACTCTGATGTTAGTCAGTGAGCAGTGCTAAAGACGGCGGATTCCGCCCCTTCTGGCGCCCAGGTCCAGCGTCACCGGGCTGCTCAGTAAATCAGTTTGAGTGCAGATTCGCGTCTGCTCTCAGCCTAATGCTGCTTCAGGTCGGCTTATCTGCTCCCCAAAGCTATGGGGCGGTGCAGGCAGCCAGATCGATGTCTAAAAATATAAAATACCCTTCCCTGTCTTCCAACCGAATCCTCCCTTCTTGGGAAGTGTCCCTTCCTCCTGGCTCCGCAGCTGCCCGGGTCTTATCCCTGGGTGGCTAGGGAAATCAGCTGCGTTCCCGGACCAAAATCCCCCCTCCGGTTCACCGGGTGCTGACTAGCTCGTTTGCTCTGTTCACACAAGGTCCAAGGGGTGCCAGGCAGCCAGCTCCCCAGAAAATAAAACTTTTTCGCCCCCGCCCGCGGCTCCAAATGGCCGTTTTATTATTTTTTTCCGTAACCGCGGGGCTCAGCCGCCTATGCCAACCTCCACCGGCAGCCTCAAAACTCACGAATCTCCGCCGTTGGGTCCACGCCGCCGATCCGCGCAGATAGATGTCCCAAGCCTCTCACTCCACGCGTGCACAGCACAGACCCCCGGGCAGGACCCCGTCCCCAATCCGCCTTGCTCTGGGAGCTTGCAGTGTGCGCCCTCCTACACTAACGCCATCTTGCCTCCAGCGATGTTAATTTACATTCATAATATTGTCACTGTCATCCACTACCAAATTTTTCCATCACCCCATAGAGAAACTGTACCAATTAGACCATGGCTCCCCATTCCCTACACCCATCCTAGTCAAATACCAGTTCATGTAGGGAGCAGTAATGCTTATGAAAGGAGGCCCAGCTGTAGCCTTAAAAGCTGCCTCAGATGTCTGCCCTGGATACAAATCAACCAAGTAAAAACTCTGAGATCAGGAACCAGGATCCCAGGAGGATGCCATCTAAGGTAAACTGACCTTGTCGCTCCCTAGAGGGAGCTGAGGATGCGTAGTCCTGCCCACTCTTAGTCCACTTGCTAACTATCTTCCTCTGTCCTTTTCCTTTCCACACGGTCAGTTTTGCTCTTTTTACATGTCCCTCCACTTAGTGCTGATGGAATTCCAGAGCTCACCTTGAAAACTACAAATTCCTAATTGGAGGTGAAAAGAAACCTCAGCACGAGAAGCAGGAAATACTCCCTCTTTCTCCAAAAAGAAAGGAAGCCACTGTCCTGTTAAGGAAACGGTCCTTGTCAATGTGATTTTTAAGACACCCACATTTCAGAGGTTGTTGCTGTGCCCTGTGAACGCCCCTCAACCCTTTTCCCGGGAGTTGTGATAGGCTGTCTCTGCTCCTCGACAGTTTAATGATAGCGAAACGCACATCTGCTCTGCAGCAAGGGGACTTAAGTGTTTCCTTCAGTAAACCAGAGAAGGATGGACGGCCCCTGAACTTATCACATGTTAAAAAACTTGATGGCCTTCAAGACTTTTTTTAATTTAGGGAGGAAATAATGAGTCTGTATCTCATTTTAATTAACACATGAAATGAAAAGAACAAAACTGCAACTCCAGGCTATCATGGAAACGGAAATTTAAATATAATATTCCAGTCAAGTACTTGCTGTTTACAAAAAAAAAATAAAGAAATAAAATAGTGTCCCTACCTGTATTAGTCAGCCAAAGGGGTGCTGATGTAAAATACCAGAAAATCAGTTGGTCTTTATAAAGGGTATTTATTTGGGGTAGAAGTCCACAGTTACCAGGCCATAAAAGCATAAGTTTCTTCCCTCACCAAAGTCCATTGCCACGTGTTGGAGCAAGACAGCTGCCGACATTTGCCAGGGTTCAGGCTTCTTGGGTTCCTCTCTTCCTGGGGCTGCATTTCTCTCCGGGCTTAGTGCCTCTGTTTCCTCCACAAGGTCAGCTGTAGACCATGAGGCTCTCTAGGTTTTGCTTCTCTCCACAAGGCCAGCTGTGAACTCTCAGGCAAATGGCTCATCTCTATCCCGGGGCCTTCTCTCCTTCTTCACGACCAAGTTCTCTTACTTCCCGCGGCTCCAGCTCAAGACTACAACTTCAAAACTTCAACACTGTCATTTGCCGTGTCTTTTATCTTCGATTCCCCCACCCACCAAGGGGTGGGGCTCAACACCCTACTGATGTGGCCCAGTTAATGACCTAATCATAACTTAATCATGCCCAGATTAGCAGACCAGTTTACAAGCATGATCCAATATATATTTTTTGGAATTCATAATTACATCAAACTGCCAAATGGCTACACTACCCAAATGGTTATTATTTCTTTTGACTTTTATACAGAAATGAATCACCCTCCCACCTCTCCCCCAAATCCTCCCTCCCCAATTCCTGTGTCTTCTCTCCTAAATCCCAGGAAGCAGTGGCTCCTGGTACTTGCAGGGACCTGAGATTAAGCATCAATAGGTCAGCACTGGGTCCCCCCTCACTCACTGAAATGGAGAGCTTGGTTTAGGAGTGGGCCAAACTCCCTCACTCTCTAGTACTTCAGCAGCTGCTGGAGCAAGCACTACAGCTGACTCTAGAGATGTCTCTATAGTTTGAGCTGCCTCCAACCCAGAAGCTGCATCTGGAGCTCAATATGGTGGCAGAAGTGCTGCTGCCGGGAAGTCTAGCTCAAGGTCTGGTTGTAGGCCTGGCTTTGGAACTGGTGCTGGAGCTGCAAGAGTAGAAAAGTCCACCCCCATGACTGCCATCCCATTACCTTTCAAAGCACCAAAATATCCCACTGCCTTTGAGAAGTTCAAACAAAAACACACACCCCAGGAACTCCTCCCAGCCTCCAGTCCACTAGAGGTGTGGTCTAAGGTTAGTCTTTCTTTGCTCCAGACTAACACCAACTTCTGAGCTCTTCCCTATGTCCTGCCCCCCAGTTTCCCTGCCCAGGGGCACCCACCCCCACTCCTGCTCACCTTCTGCCTCTGCCTGGAATGGTCTCTGCCTGCTCATGCTGTGAAAGGAGAAGCTGGGCAACTGCTCCAGCGCTGACCCAGGCAGATTGATCCATAGGTAGGCTACCAGCACATGGAGGGCCAGGAAATCTGGGGGCCTACAGAAACCCTCTGAGAATCCATACAGCCAGGTGCTCAGGATGAAGGAGATGGCACTGGGGGTAGTCAGGAGGGAAACAGAGTCAGAGACCTGGTCTTTCCTTCCACACTGCCTACCCACAGCACCTTTGCCAGTGCTGGGCCCCAGTGCCTGACCCTCCCCCGGCAGGTCAGCCCCCTCCACCATCACACACTCCACACACAACCCCCCTCTGGCTGTCCTGGCAGTAGCAGGCCTGGGCCCTGAGCATAGGTCTAGCAAAGAATCTCAATTTTAGGGAGCTCTCAATCACTAATCTGCCCAGCTCTGACCTTCTTCAGGAAAGCCCGACATACTTCTCTATCTTTCCTGACCCCCTCCCCACAGGAATACCAATTCTATAAGGGCCCAGAGGGATGGTGTCTGCTCTGTTCATTGCACTGTTATCACAAATATGTGATGGATGTGAGATCAAACAGAGTATATCCTCATGCCTCAGCTTTCCCAGGGACTGTCCTTGCACCTCAACCTGTAGTTCAAGCTCCAGTGTGCTTTGTTATTCTGACTACGATGTGGGGGTATCTTCCTCCCCCTGATAATAATGTCCTGATAGGTGGGTAGAAAGCCTTGCTCAGCCCTAATGAAGCTGAGTTCCCTTGACTGAGATTTGTGAGTGGGTTGCTCACCATGCCACCCTTTCCGTGATCATGGGGTGGAGAGGACTGGGTGGGGCAAACAGAGCTGGAAATGGGCTGTGGTGGGGATGGATTCTCTCCATCTGGCACTGAGATCCCAGCCTCCCCTTTCTTCCCCAGGGTGCGAAGGGTTCCATCCAGAGCTCTCCTTGACACCTTTCCTCCTACAGAGGGAAGTCCCAGACCTCTGCCCTGTAGGGAGAATCATCAGATGTGTGGGACCCAGGGTTCAGCCCAGCCTTTCCTGAGCTACATTCCCCCAGTACACACTGATCTCGACTGTTCTGTGCAGATGTGAGACCCTCCTACCTGTCCCAAAGTCTACTCACTTTCTCAGTTGGTCCAGGGCTCTGCCATCCTCTTCAGTATAGGGGAGGATGCATCCATATCTAGAGGAGACCAGGTGGCATTACCTCTAACATACTGTGTACGATACCTGCTCATGCTGGGCGTTGTAAGTGTCTCCCTCCCCAACTAGAATGGCAGCCCAGGGGACAGGAATTTGTGTCTCATTTGTTCATTCATTTATGCTAAATGCCTAGAGATGTGCATACAAATAGCAGGCCTCAGTATATATTTGTTGAATGAATAAGCACCAACCAGCACCTTCCCAGATGACTGAGAGGGCCTGAGTCACATCTCCCAGCCCCAAGGGACCCCTGTTCTAGCTATCCATAGGACTAGGGCCCTGAGATGGAATCTCAGATCTTCTTTAGAAATGGGAAAATATGTTTGACCATGGCCACAAAGTAGGACAGGGGTGAGTCAGAGCACTTCTTCACAAGGAGAGGAAAATAGTATATCTATGAACCACAGCACCCCTGCAGCCCTTAACCCAGAGCCAGCTACCGGGTCACTGCTTTCCCTGGCTTATCCCATTTAATCCTCATATTAACCCTATGAAGTTTGTCCTCTCTCCATCCCACTTTGCAGAGGAGCCACCTGAGGCTCAGAGGGGTGAAGTGACCTTCCCATGACATACTGCTAGTGTGTGGCGGGGTGGTGGCTGTGCTGGGATGAGGTGCTCACTTTGCAAAGAGGAGGTCCAGGACCTGTTGGGTCGTGTCCAGATCTCTGTAGATGCCTAGGAAGTTGGTGATGAAAGAGAATTCCCTGCACTGGAAGGCAGGCATCAGGTATCCTGCCAACTTCTCCAGCCTGTCTGCTTTGATTTTCTTCACGATGCTAGTCTTGGCTGAATTCAAAGCCGACACATTTTTGCAGTGAGGTTGGGACCAAGTAGGGACATGTGATTCCTTTTTCTGCTCTGACAATAGATTGACAAAAGTTAAAAAATGATAACACCCATGGCTGGTGGTAGGAAAGTCTCCACCATCATAGACTGCTGTTGGCAACTTAACTGAGATGGCCCCTTTTCAAAGTTATCTGGTTCTAGTTATTAAAATTTTAAGTATGCACATATTTCAACCCAGCAGCCCCATTCCTGGGGGTCTATACTGAGTGTGTGAAGAGCATTAAAATAGTAAGACAGACATATGCTCATCCCTGAAGCACTGTTGAAATATAAGAGAAAGGAATCACGTCAAGTTCTGTCAGCTGTGAGAGGCTGAATCTCTGTTAACACGCATCCCTTCTCAAACATTCTCAGTCACATGGTCTCAAGGAGCCTCGAGGGGTCACTGTGATGTGCTCCTTAGGATGGCAAGTTACAAAAACATACATATATAGTATTATACCCTCATCCTTATTTTGTAAAATCAGTCCTGCTAAGCATGATGATTAGTAATGTTGGAGAAGTTGTGTAAGGACAAACAGTAATACAAGGATACCTGGGGTCAGGTAATAAAAACAACCAAAACAGTCATAAAATGCAAAGGCACTCATGGTTCAAAATGAAGTGGAAACATCACAGAAGCCTCTTTTCTGTGTTAGTACAGATATAGGGAAAGTAGCTGCACATGAATAAGGCAAGGGCTGGGCAGTGTGAATGGGGGAATGACTTCAGCTCAGATACTTTTGGGAGTAGGACCCTGGACCAATAGTCAGGAAAATCCTGGGAGGGAGCCTGGGGAGTTTCCAGGCTGGGGTCTTGGAAGCCCTCCTTTACTGACTCTGGACCCTGGGTGTAGACACTGCTGTGCAGCCACTCTCACCTCTGGCCTTCACTGGCCCTTGTTGGCAGTGTGGTGCGCCTGCTCCTTGCATGATGACATGGTGTAGATGACTCTCTTGTCCAGCTTCTCACCAGTTTCCCAGGTGGGTCTCTGCAAAGACAGTCCCAGCAGCCAGGCCTGGAGGCATCAGGTCCCTGCCTGGCCATCACATGATGTTCATCTCCCCAGATTAGAAACAGAACCCTGTCCCCACAGACTTCCAGACCGTGGGGAAAGGAGGTGACAGCTGTTGAGTAACATTTGGGTAGATGGTCCCTATCCCAGCACTCCCCTTCCTGCCCTGCTAGCTATGATCTGGGTGTGAACATTATAGACCCACCAGGATCCCATCCCACCAAGAACCTGCTCCTGCCCAGGGATTGACCACCCAGTAGTCCTCCAGGTCACACACACATGCTGAGAGTGGAACTGTTGGGAGGGTGCCCAGACAGGGTCGCATGTATCACCTGGTATTCATTGCCGTGCCCTGTGTCACCCTATTTCCTTTGGGTGTCTCCTGCTAAATGGCCAGAAAAATCCACACTCACACCAACTCATTCATCCCTACATGCAATGGAAAGGCCTGAGAAATTCAAGACCCCAGTAGAGGAGGTGGAGCTCGGGTCAGACTTTACTGTTTCTCCTACCAGTTCTGTTACCCTGGAAAAGTTATTGTGCCTCTTGGGTCCTGCAAGTCTCCCCATCTTTACTAGTCAGCTAAAAGGGGTGCTGATGCAAAGTACCAGAACTCTGTCGGCTTTTATAAAAGGTATTTATTTGGGGTAGAAGCTTACAGTCACAAGGCCATAAAGAGTAAGTTATTTCCCTCACCAAAGTCTGTTGCCACGTTTTGAAGCAAGACAACTGCCAGTCTCTGTGAGGGTTCAGCCTTCCTCTTCCTCCTAAGGCTCTGTGGTCCCAGCGTCTTCTGATCTCAGCTGTAGGCTTGTATAAGGCTCATCTCTCTTCCTGGGGCACATTTCTTTCCTGGCTGTATTAGTCAGCCAAAGGGGTGCTGATGCAAAATCCCAGAAATTGGTTGGTCTTTATAAAGGGTATTTATTTGGGGTAGAAGTCCTCAGTTGCCAGGCCATTAAGTGTAAGTTTTTTCCCTCACCAAAGTCTATTGCCACGTGTTGAAGCAAGACAGCTGCCGATGTTTGCCAGGGTTCAGGCTTCTTGGGTTCCTCTCTTCCAGGGGCTGTGTGTCTCTCTGGGCTCAGTTCCTCTGTTTCCTCCACAAGGTCAGCTGTAGACTATGAAGCTCTCTAGTCTTTGATTCTCTCCAGAAGGCCAGCTATAGACTATCAGGTGAATGGCTTGTCTCTATCCCGGGGCCTTCTCTCCTTCCTCATGACCAAGCTCTCTTACTTCCAGGGGCTCCAGCTCAAGACTCCAGCATCAAAACTCTGACTCAAAAACGCTCCATCTCTGTTCTTTGCCATGTCTTTTATATTTGATTCCTCACCCACCAAGGGGTGGGGGCTCAATGCCTTACTGACTGGCCCAGTTAACGCCCTAATCATAACTTAATCATGCCCAGATTAGCAGACTAGTTTACAAGCATAATCCAATACCTATTTTTGGAATTCATAATTACATCAAACTGCCAAACTGCTACACTGGCTTAGCTGCTCTGTTCTCTTCAGCTGCAAACTATCAGGCTCATCTATATTCCTGGGCTGCAGGGTCCTCTGTGTACCTTCTTGTGTGTGTCTACTTCCAGGTGAGAGTCTGTTTTATCAGCCAGTGGGGGCTGGGACTCGATGCTGAGTCACACTCTAATGACCTGGTTGGATCAAAGCCCTAATCTTAACATAATTTAATCAGACATCTCAGCTGAATCTTATACAATCCAAGTATTATCACGCCAAGCAGAACAGGTCAGTTTACAAACATAATCTATATTTCTTTTTGGAATTCATAAATAATATCAAACTGCCACTGACTCCCCATCTGAACCATGAGGATCATTCTAACATGTACTTCCTAGGGAGTTTAACAGAGATGTATGCAATAGTCTCTATATTATTTGTGGAATGGTGCCTCAGGTACCCAATACATAAACTTTGAGATGGAAGAATTACAAGAAAGAATGGGAGGCAGCAGGAAGTTCAACCCAAAACAGGTCTGGTTTCTGTTGATTTGATCTTGGGAATGTAACTTCCATTCTTGGCTTCATTTTCCAGCCCACACCATGATGGCCTTGAAATTCAATGAAAATCAGATATCATCCTCTGGCTTAAAACACTTCAATGGCTACCCCTGATATTTACATCAGATTAAGTTCCTCATCTTCGTTCATATGGTAGGCAGCTGGTAAAATGGCTTCCTAGGATCTCTGCCTCCTGGTATACACATCCTTGTGAGGAATTGGTGACTCTCTAAATAATCAATAGAATATAGACAAAGAGATGATATGTCACTTCCAAGATTTATAAACATTTGTGACTTTTGTCCTGCTAGTTTTCTCTTTTGTTCTGTACATATGTATCTATATCTATCAATCTTCTCTTACTCTCTCTCCCTCTCTCCTATCCCTCACTCTGGGAAACAAGCTGCAGTGTATGGGCTGCCCTGTGCAGAGGCCCACATAGAGTAAAATAGAGGGAGGACCTGGAAAATAGAAAGGCACACAGGCCCTCAGCAGAAACTGAATCCTGCTAATAACACATGAGTGACCTTGGAGGCAGGTTCTTACCCAGGGGAACCTTTGGAGGTGGTGACAGATGGTGCTGTATACTAGAGCTTAGGAAAGCTGGGCCAGACTTGGCCCTGGATTTGGCAGCAAGTAGATTGTTGGGGATTGCAAGAACCAAAGTGGGGATACAGGCCATGGTGGGGTCACAGAGGTCATAGACACTCAGTGATCTGTGGACTGGAAGGCAGGAGGCTAGGACAGTCAGCTGGGAAGGGGCAATTGTCAAACTGCTGCAGGTGATAGAGCTTTGTGTGCTCTAAAAATCTAAAGAGGAGGAAGGTTCAGTGTAATCACATGAGCCCCCAAATGCAGAGCAACAAGGAAGAAGAGGATGTCAGAGAAATTGGAAGCATGAGAAGGACTCCAGGTGCCACTGCTGCCTTGGAGATGGAGGAATATGTGGAAAGCACGAGAAAGAAACAGAATTTGCCAACCTCCTGAATGACCTTAGCTGTGGTCTTTGCCTAGAAAGTGTAGGAAAAAACAGCCCTGGGGACCCCTTGATTTCTGCCTGGTAAGACTCTGAGCACAGGACCCAGCTAAGCTCGCCCAGACTTCAGACCCACAGAAACTGCTGGGTAATAAATGAGTGTTGTTGAAAGCCATTACATTTGTGATAACTTGGTCTGTGGGAAAAAAAGCCAATAAACAAGCTACTTGATAGGCTTTCACTGAGTGAAACTTAAACAAAATAGACAGAAAATATCTTCTCTTTTTTTTTTTTTTTTTAACTAGAGATATGTTTGGTTTACAGAACAATCGTGGATAAAAAACAGGATTCCAATCTACCACCCTATTATTGATACTTTGTTGAAAATCTTATGAAATGCTCAAAGCCCTGGTCTCCATTTAAGGACCATTTGCACATAGAACATTTTAACAATGCAACAATGTTTACTATTACCCTAAACCTATCTTCTCTGTGACCAGTAGGTGGCAGTAGTTGTACAGTTTTTTTCCCCTTCAATGTACTCAATACTAGAAATTGAGGTTTATGTAAAAGACAGAGTTGGTCTAGGTTTTTGAATAGAATTTAAGCAGCACTACCCCCTTCCCCATCTGTACCTTTTTTGTTTTGTTCATTGAGGACAGTAATAGTTAATTTAATAAAAGTACTGCTTTTTTATTTTAAAAATCTTTCTTATTCTTCATATTTTGAAACAGTGAGATTTACATAAAAGTTGCAGTTACAGTACAGGAACTTCATTTATCCAGACTTATTTGAGACTAAGTTGTCAATGTCTATTTTCTACAAATAAGGACATATCTGCATTGAACCTTGAACAAGTTCTCATTGGGTCTGTTTTGGCCAGGCTGTTTCTAGAACAGGAGGCTGGGGACCCAATGCAGGTAATATTTTCCTAGTTGCCTACCTGTGGGAGCTGCCCTTTGTGGGCAGAACTCCCTTTGACTTAGCTTGGGAAAGTGTTTTGTTTTTGGATTCCATCCCTCCTGCTGATGTTGTGGGGGAGGTGAGGCCACAAGGCCATGCTGTGGGGTTCCTGGTTCACGGCCTCTCCATTTGAGTGTCTGGATCTGGGCCCAGTCCAGAGAGCCTAATGGGCTGTGGCCAGCTGTGCTGTGAGCTGTCTTTGAGACCTGGTGCTGGCGACTGAGTCTGGGAGATGCCAGTGAAATAAATCAATTGTGAACCTGAAAGTAAAAAGCATTGGAGATGCTCCTACCTCATGTGGTGAGCAGCAGAGGCAGTGACCAAAAACGGAAATGTGAAGAGTCCAGTCTGCTTTTACTAGATTTTCCAGGAGGACCAAGATCATGAGCGACATGGAGCCTGAAAGGACAGTGGTGGAGATGAGCAGGTGCTGGACACAAACAGCTATAAGTTGGAATGGAACAGCAGTTTTGGGCTGCTGGCATGAGCGGTGCCTGGGCTGGAGGGCTCAGGGCCATGGAGGGCTGAGGTCTGCAGATGCTGCGGTTGGATCTTGGCAGGGTTCACCTGCGGAGGATCCTCACCTTCAAGGCCTTCATGAGCATTGCCTCCTTCTGGAAGCATCTGGGAGACCAGAGGAGGGGTCTTGAGAGCTTCGCTGCCAGGTGCCACTCACCCCTATCTACAGGCTGCAGAGATGGACTGGGGTGTTTCCCCTGGGGCCCTGCTCCCCTCTCCTGCCTTTCTCCATCTTTTCCTCTGTTTCTGGGAGAGTGGAGTTGATTCTGGAGAAATAAAGAGAATTCAAATGAGACCAGAGGCTGTTTATTCAAGGCTTGCTATAGGAAGAGGGTCAATACCATCTCTTGTTTTTGGCAGAGACCCCAAGGTAGGCAAGACCCTGGGAAACTGCATAGCAAACAGCAAGAAGGCTCAGTCCTGCTCCCAATGCATGTTGTTGGTAGTGAACCTGGAGGAGAGCTAACAGAAAGGCCTCTTATGTGAGTGTGTGGTAGGTCTGTATTCGGAAGAATGGGTGACTTCAGCAGGGTAAACACACAGGAAGGCTGTACATCATTGACAGAATTCATCCTCTCCTGGGCCTGATCCTTACAAGGCTTTGGGGTCTCTCAGTTCTTTCCTGGGCTATAAATTCCCTCTCCTACTCTGTCCTCTACACTGGTCCAAGAAAGTGGAGAAGGGAAGTTGCAACAGGGCTCTCTCATAGCACAGGGAAAACAGCACAGGGAGTTTCCTCTAAACTACAATAATATATATAACAAAAAAATAAAATAAAATTCCAAGGTCCACTTTTTCTCTAGCTCCACTGATAAAGGGGAGACTGCATCTCTGGGGTCCTGCTCTGGTGGTAGAATTCCCTGTTAGCTCTTCCAAAGCTCACTTATGATTCTACCTCTTCTCTCTCCTTCCCTCCAAGCAAACCATCAAAGTGGCCTGTCCCTCCCCTCGGGACCCTGGGACCCAAGCCTGGACATCTGTGGACCTGACCTGGTGCAGCTCTGAGCAGGTGGGGCTGGCAGCTGCTCTAGGATGCAGAAGTGAGAGTGAGGGACTCTGAAGACCCTTCACACCAAATCCTGTGCCCTTCCTCCTTCCCCAGAGTTGGGCATCTTCTTCCCCAAGCTGCCGTGCAAGGGTCCTGTCCTCCAAAGAGCCTATGCTGTCACCTCCCACAGTCCTCCAGGGTAGAAAGAGGGGCTGACCCAGGCTTGGAGAAAGCATGGCGCTGCACGGCTGGTGGGCTCCTCCAGGTCTCCAGGAGGCTGCTCCAGCTGCTCCTCTCCCTGGTGATGGGACACTGAGACTTCTCCCTTCCAGGAGAGCCTCTGTCTGATAGCACCCACCCTTCCCTTCCTCTTCCCTTAGGGGATGCCCTTGGCTGTGATTCATCCAGCTCCTTTTACACAGTGGCTTCCTCCCATCCCACCTCACTGCCCCATCACTCTGCTTCCTTGCGCTCATGGATAGTGTGGTCCTCCAGTGGCTGAGGTGGAGGCAGGACCAAGAGGCTCCAGCCTTCTCTCCTCAAGGCCATTTGGGAGCAGGTGTTTATGGGCACTTAGCTGGTGACAGGCAGTATATCCTTATTTATTTCTCTGCTATCTTGATCTTTTGAGATATTGGGGAAGGAAGCCATACACAGAGGTGCTCCCACTCTCACCTGGACTGTGCATTTTTTTTGTGAGGGGTTATTTCTTACTTTATTAATTTATGGATTCATGATGAATCCACATCCATTCATCATTTCCCCCTCTCCTGGTCTGATTTAGGCTCTGAGGAAACTCAAGACCTTGGGAACATGCAGGAGGCGTAGCCAACATTATCCCTCCTGTCCTATTCCCCTCCTGGGCCACCCCTCCCACTTCTCCTTCCGTATCTGTGGAACCATCCAGATGATCTGAGGGTCCAGAAGGCCACAGCATAGCTCATGGGGAAGGTGAGGGTCAGGGGACCCCAACAAGGTAGACCTTCCCTGTCCAGCTTCCCATCCTGCACTAGCTTCTCTGAGCAATTAAACCCAAAATCAGAATTTTGTGGAAGGTAAAACCATGGGGACCATAGAGGTTTTCACCAATAACCGACACAGTGTGATATATGTTTTAATGGGATCCCTGCTTATAGAAAGTGTTAAAGGGACAAGCACAGAAGGAAGTTGATACTGGAAACAATACCATATCCAGGGTTGTTCGACTGGACCAGTGTCGTGGCAGCAGTGGTGGAAGCGGAGTGTGTCCCCGTGGCTGGCAGCTCGCACCTGCTGCACTGCCCATGAGCTGGCCTGATTCACGAGGGACCTCCAGCAGGGCCCTCTCTGCCTCCCAGGTCAGGAAGTCATACGCTCTCTTCTCCCCTCCTCTTCTCCCTGACCTTGTTTCCAGCTAATACCAGAAGATTTCAAGTAACAGAGGCAACAAGAACAATTCTAAGGTTTATGTTAGTATGGAACTAGAGAAGAGAAGCAGGAGGAGATGGTTATCTGTTCATGGGGCTTAGTTGCAGATAAGAGAAACCATCTCAAGTTGATTTTGACAGCAAAGGAATTTATGATGTTGTGTAGGTTGCAAAATTGTGAGAGTAGATGGAGAATCAGGTTCTGTGAAATTCAGATAGGAAGCATGGCACAACTCATCTATTAATAGTGAGGACATCCCCACTCCATCCCACTAAGCAAAAGACTAAGCCTGTGCCAAATCATACCCCTATGTCTGGACCCTGGCACCACTCCTACCCAATTATCACAGCTGCCCTAGGAATTCAATCTTGAAGGTTCCAGGTCCTCAGCTCTCTGAGTCCGTGGATTCTGCTTCAGTGACTGAATCTGATCAGTGGAATGCCCCTCACTGCAAGGGCGTTGAGGAAGCAAGTGCCTGGAACTTTCATCCCCATTCAGGTGAGGCCTTCTCTGCCTCCCACTGTGGCCAACAAAGTTGGGATATCCCAAACCTACATGGCATTGCAGGTGCTAAGGAGCCTAAATGTCACAAGTGCCCCTAAGGAAAAGTGTATGAGAGCAGAACCAGTGAGTGTCCTTGGAATATAAAATGAACACAATGTTTTCCTTTTGTGGCTCTATCTACACTAACAGAAGGAAATTCTGTAAAAAAAGTTAAAAAAAATTTACTTTCTTTCATTTTTTGAATTAGCTTCCTGAGGGAACTATGTTAAAGTATAATTAAAAACTATGATTAAAAAACACTTGTTTGGATGCTTGTTTAAATATTTTTGTCAAAAGCATGATAAAAATTATATGATGAACTGTAATTATATATACCTATATACATACACAGAAATTCATGTACATGCATATGTTTAATGAGAGAGAATAAGGAAATGGTAAAACCCTAAAAATATCATTTGACACCATTATTTTATCCAGTTGTCCTTAGAGCTGAAGAAAGTCTTAGAAATCCCAGGTATTCAAAAAAATTAATTACCTTTTGATTTACAATTTACAGTTAGTTTATGATGAGTAACATCTGTTGATTGTGTTTTTGGCATTATAGACATAAATGTACCTGGGGAGCATGTATGTGTATATATATATATATATATTTATACTAGGAGAAGGAAATGTGAGATAAAAACTGAAATCATTTTAGATTTAATTCTATAGTCCTCTGTCAAATATTAAAAAAATCTACATTTAAAAATTTTCCTTACTTTTGAAGGTTTACTTTTCTTCTAGTGTGTAAGTGGGGCACAAACTTTTTTGACAAAAAGAAGATAGATTTCGATTGTATTTAGAAGAATTGTTTTTAAGTTCAGTCAAGGCTGGTTCTATTCATTCTTTGAAAGTACACATGGTTTGACTAAAATTTAATGTTATTTGCATTAAAAAGATCTTAACACTTAAGTAAATTTAAATATGAAGGCAAAGAATATAGGAAATTATATTTGGGATTAAAAAATATTTTACAAGCATAAAATTTAGGCACCACTACAAATCTGAGTGCAGTGTTCTTTGCTCAATACACAACACATATGCACACAGATATTATCCTCTAAGGGTTCTAGAACATTAGATTAAATGGGGTATGAACATTAGCATAATAATTTTATGGCTTTTCCAAAAATCACTGAAGAATGAACATGGACATTTACCTCTGCTTTCTCACATAACCTCACTGAAATAAGAGTAAGGTGATTAATTTCTAAGGTTGAACCACAAGGATAAACAGAAGAGACAAGGAGAACAGTATATTAAAATATTGAAAGCAAGAATGTGGATATATCACTAGTACTGTTGGCAAACAGTAGAAAACCCTAAGCTGAGGCAGCAGTGGCAGAAGTACAAGCATGCTGATTTATGCTGCTGATCCTGCAGGGTTCAGAACTGCAGACATCAGGTACTCTGTGGTGGAACAGGTGGGGAGAAAAATAGGACAGTAAACTGGAAGTCTGTGTATAGAATGAGCAGAAGCCTGTAGCTCCTGCCCTCTGCAGAAGACTGGAGGTTTACTTTCCAGAGATGTTGATTCAGTGAAGCCCTGGACTGAAGAAACCAATTGCCCTTGTGTGCAGTAGGACTGCACTTAAAACAAGGGACTATGTGAAAGTCTACCTGTCAGAGAAACTTCTAGTATTGGATACTGCATTGTTTCCAATAGTCATTTTTTAGAAAAAAAATGGTGTGCTGAACAATCCCATGAACATAGGTTTTCTCCCTTCTATTGTCATATTTTCTATATATATGCTTTTTCTATATTGAGTTTTTCATAAACCTATTTAGTAAGAGTTATTTCCAGGTGTGACAATTTGAATTTGGTGAATTTCCCCAAAACATAATTTTTTTTAGTTAATCCATTCCTGTGGATGTGAGACCTTTTGATTGCATTAGATTTGGTTCCGGGACCTTGATTAAATCACTTGATTAGTTTCTTTTGATTGGACTCTACATCAGTCAGGCATGACCCAGGTTTGGTTTCCACCTTCTTCCTGGGCCTTATATAAATGGAGACACAGGGAGGAGACACACAGAGAAAGGAAGTCACCATTTTGACACTGCCAATGTGAGAGAGGACTCAAGGATTACTAGCAGCCGAAGCTGAAGCCCAAAGCCCTCAAGAGGCTGGGCTCATGGAGCAGCTCAAGGCTGAAGAGATGAGCCATGTGTCTGACCACCCACAGCCAAGCTCTGGGAAATGGTGAGCCTTGAGGGGAAGGCAGGGACTAAGCAGAGATCTGCTGCCATCTTGTCTCACCACATGGCAGGATGCTGGGATCACCAGTAGCTGACTTTGGTGAGAAAGCATTACTGATGATGCCTTGATTTGGACAGTTTCACAACCTTAGAACTGTAAGAACTGTAATAAATTTCCCACTATAAAAGCCAACCCATTTATGGTACTTTACTTTGGAAGCCCTATGTCAAACTAAAATACCACGTTTTTTCTGTTTCACTTCTCTTGAATTAACTTTTCTACTTTTTTCTTGGGAACATGATGTAATGGAGTAGATTCAATACTGAAGACTTTAGCTTTAAAAAAATGAGATTCAAGACATTTTTAAGAATTCACTTATGAAAGTATTTAGGCTTTCTGCTTTGTCAACAGTGTCGATGAGAGTATTCTGTGTTTCCATGTGTGTATGTGTGTGTGTGGTATGTACATGTGTGTGTACAAGTTTGTAGTGGATTGAATCAGTTTTGTATGCTGTGAGTGTCATCCTTTATAAACCACAGTAATGTGACTTTCATGGAGCTCAAAAGGTAGTCATCTGTTTTCTGCCTCATTACTTGAAGAAGGCAGTGAATTCTAAACAGTGAACGTCTAAACAATCTAGAAAACCAGGTCCTTTTTGAAAGATGGGCATTTGAGTATAATCTGTGAGATGATATATTTGTATTGAGCTTACAAGTTTATGCAGAAACTAGTGAAATACATAAAACTTTTTGGTACCTCCTGAGCTATAAGATTTCCCAAAAAAAGCCAATGTTGTAATTTTTATGGGGCTCTTGTTTTGCTTTGAATTTGTGTTGATAGAACAGAAGAAAGAATGGTGGGAAGCAGAGTCCTTTACTACGATTTTAATTTTTCCCCCCAGTTAGACAGATCTTCAGAGACTAATACAAACTAAAGATTTTAATCATCTAACAGAAAATGAGATTTTAAGATTTTGTTTAGCCCTGTTTTCCAGATAGAAAAGAAACAGAAGAAAATAAAATTTCAGTTTCCTCCATAAAGGAAAAGTACTGCTCATCCATAACTGATTTTTTGTGGCCCAATCAGCACAGAATTCGTTTTTTTCACATCCAGAGAAATTTATTTAAAAATAGAAACATACATATATTAAACTTTAAAACAATCAAATATTAAACAAAAGAGGAAAAAGCCATTTGGCCCTAGATAGGCGGTGCGGAATGAGTTTTCACAGGCACCTGAAATGCACGCAGAGGCACTCCCTCCACCTGAATGGAACTGACCCCTCCCACCTCCAGGAACTCTGGGCACCTGCCAGGCCAGGGGAACACTGTATGAGGGGCGGAGCCGCCAGACAGCACAAGGGCCTCACCTGCCAGGCAGCTCTGGGACCGAGATGGAGGATGACCTGTTTTGGGGGGCCTTCTAAGAGCCAACAGCCCCCCAAATACAACATAAAGGGAGACTTGTTTACAGTGTCTTAGAATAAGCAGTGCTGGAGAAAACAAGGAAGCAAAACATATACTGTTTTTGAAAAAGCATTTTTTGCTTGGCAGTTGTGTAATAAACTTGGATGCTGAGAAATTTCAGCGTTACTGCACACTCATACCCATGGACTTAAAAATGGGATATGAACAAAAGTTACATCAAAAACCATAAAATTTTGAGTAAAATTGATTCCCTGTTTGGGAAAGGTATTCCATGAATGTTTTATAAATTACTTTTTCCCATTGCTAGTCATGCCCTAATGATCCCAGCAAGCTAATGTCCTATCTTCTAAGTTATGCCCCAAACCTTGTAGACACTAAAACTATAAGGCCATGGATAGTTTTCCTTTAGTCATTAGAGAATCAATTATTTTCCTCTTGTAAGTGTGTACTTTTCTGTGTATAAAAGGATCTATCAACCATCAAAAGAGGTGTATTATGTGCTTGTCAAAACAAATAATTTTATAATGTCTTATTTTTATTGCTAATGGGTAGGAACAGAATCATAAATAAGGAATTGAAATTGTACTATTAAATCTCAGAAGGAAGATGACTGTCTATTCTGTCATTTTTAGTAATATCATCAGATAATACAAAGGCACAGTATTTAATACACTAAATTATTATGTACTCATTTTATATTATAATATCTTAAAACATTAACCAAACATAGAACCTTGTCTTAATGCTATGAGGAAAAAATTAATCAGATTATACCACAGAATATATTTCACATATATTTCTGGACTAATGTTATTCCACTTACTGTGATAATTAGAAAGCAAGATGTTTCCTAGTGCCACAGTCCCTGGAATAGGATTATATTCTTCTTGAAAGAGAAAGGGGGGTGAGGTTGGCTGGAACTGTGTTTGGTAAATTCATGGTAGCTGCTATTAATTCCCGGATACTAGTAATAATAAGAGTGCTTCTGCTGTCAAAGTGCCCCTGGAACACAAGATGATTTCAGTTTATCTTGGGAATGGGAAAGTGACTAATGATGCTTTGTGCTCTGCTTGGCATTTAGTTTCAATGTGTCCCATTTGCACCCAGCACTCCTATACAGGCCCAGTATAATGGAAATTCCACATATACCTCTGCTCCCACTAGGTGTGAGCTCCATGCATGCTCAGGCCATAAATTCTTGTTACTATGTGTGTCTCTGCCACCTAGCTCACAGTTCTGGTCCCATTAAAAAGTATTTATTGACTGATGTGAGTGAATGTGGTCATCATAATATTGCCAGGAAAATACATGTTTCATTGTTTCATAAATGAGGGGCTGCGGGTCAGTACTTACCACACCCCAAATCATGCAGACGTTTGACAGCCTGGCTGTTGTGAGTGTGGAGGCCTTAT
>JAKSZT010054144.1:20078-40658 GCA_026826555.1 Tolypeutes matacus
TATTGAGACTTGTCTTGTGACCCAACATATGGTCTATCTTGAAGAAGGATTGATGAGTACTTGAAAAGTAAAGTATATCTTGCTGCTTGGGGGTGCAATGCTTTATACATGTTTCTTACGTCTAGTTCATTTATCATGTTATTCAAGTTCGTTCTTTCTTTCTTTATCCTCTGTCCTGATGTTCCGTCCAATACTGAGAGGGGTGTATTGAAGTCTCCAACTATTATTATAGAGACATCTATTTCTCCCTTAAATTTTGCCAGTATGTTCCTCATATATCTTGGGGCACTCACGTGAGGTGCATAAATATTTAGTATAGTTATTTCTTCTTGGTGAAATGCCCCTTTTTAAATATATAATGACCTTCTTCACCCTTTATAACAGTTTTGCATTTGAAATCTATTTTGTCTGATTTTAAAATCACTACTCCAGCACTCTTTTGGTTACTATTTGCATGAAATATCTTTTTCCAAGCTTTTACACTTAACGTGGTTGTGTCCTTACATCTGAAGTGGGTCGTTTGTAGACAATGTATAGATGGCTCATATTTTTTCATTCAATCAGTCTTTGTCTTTTGATTGAGGAATTCAAGCCATTAACATTTAGGGTTATTACTGTAAAGGCATTACTTACTTCATCCATTTTGTCCTTTGATTTTCTCATCATGTCGTTTTATTGTCTGTCTTTTTACCCTTTAATTTACTCTTCCTAATAATCTTCATTTCTATACTCTTCTCCAAATCTTGCCCTTGTTTTTTCCTTTCAGACTGAAGCACTCCCTTTAGTATCTCATGTAATTCTGGCCTTTCGGTAACATATTCCATCAGTTTTTGTCTGTGAAAACATTAGACTCACCCTCACTTTTGAAGTACAGTTTTGCCAGATATAGAATTCGTGGCTGGCAGTTTTCCTGTTTCAGTACCTTAAATACATCATATCACTTTCTTCTCTCCTCCATGATTTCTGGTGAGAGGTTGGCACTTAATCTTATTGAGTTTCCCTTGTATGTATCGCTTTGCTTTTCTCTTGCTGCTTTCAGAATCCTCTATCTCTGATATTTGTCATTCTGAAAAGTAGGTGTCTCAGGGTAGGTCTATTCAGATTTATTCTGTTTGGGGTGCATCGTCCTTCTTAGATATTGATATTTATGTCTTTCATAAGGGTTGCAAAGTTTTCAATCATTATTTCCTCAAATATTCTTTCTGTCCCATTTCCAGTCTTTTCTCCTTCTGGGACCCCGATAATGTGTATAAACATTTCCCATTTTTAAACTGAGGCTCGGTTTCATTTTTTCCATTCTCTTCTCTTTCTCTTCTGTCTTTTCCAGTTCAGATGTTGTATCTTTAAAATCACTCTGTCTTCGAGCAATTCAAATCTGTTCATATGTGTCATTAATGTATTTTTAATCTCATCAATCATGAAGGTCTGTTTCTTTTCTTTGCAGGCTTTCAAATTGTTCTTTATGCTCTCTCAGTATCTTCTTACTATTGTTTTTCTCTTTAGTCATATTTTCTTTAAATTCTTTGAATTGATTTAGGAGAGTTGTGTTATTATCACTGATTGTCTTAAATCCTGTATCTTTTCAGGTTATTTGGTTTATCCCTTTGGCTGGGCCATCTCTTCCTGTTTCCTAGTATGGCTTGTGGTTTTTTCCTGATGTCTAGCCATCTGAATATGTTGGTGAATTTACTCTGATGGAAAACTTCTCTCTTGCTTGTTGTTGTTTTTTTATTTTCCCCCACAGCTCTTCTTTGGTATTTGGTTCAACTTATTCTAAGTCCTCAAAATTGTCCCATACTTACCTAGCAGGGGAGATACCATGGTCATGATGGTGCTTTTCCCAGGACAAAGCTTATCCATTGCACTCTGGATGTGTGATTTCTCCAAGTGTGGGAAATTCTACGGCATAATTTGTGGTAGTGGGGGACTGCATTTGTGTTCTCCCCTTTAAAAATATCACCCAGCTTAGGTTATCAAAATCGGACCAGGGAGTCACCAATGGGATGCAGGTTTTCTCCTAGGGTTTAGGATACACAGGATACAGAGAGAACCAAAAACATTTTATGTCCATTCAATTTTCAGACCGGCCAGCAAATGGTGGTCATCAGCACACCTTTCCATGGAGGTGTTTCAGTTTCGGGTTTCCTGTGTTTTGGTCTGTCCTGAGGTGAGATTCTTCTTGGGCTCTGCTGGCTGAATAAAAAGCCTCCCTGGCTCCACATCCATTTTGCCTTGAATCAGCTGAAAGAGAGGAAGATGTCTGTTCCCCTCTCAGTCAGCTGTAGTGAGCCAAGGTTTTACCCCAGCTTAATATCTTTGGGGTGGGAGAGGGGAGCCATTCCCAGCCACTGCAGGGATTTGGTAAGACATTTGTTGTTTAGGCTTCTTCCTCCTTGTGTCCCTCACCCTCCTAGGACTTGTGTAGCACTGTTCTGGTTTGCTGACACCCAAAGCAGGTCCCTCAGATAGCTTTTGGCTCTTTCTCCATTGTTTCTCTGAGAGGATTGAGACTTGCCTGCCAAATCAAACAGCATCTTCCCACATTTCCCTCTCTTTGTAGTTTGATTGGAATTTCCCTAATCGCTAATGATGTTGAGCAATATTTCACGTGTTTTTTGTCCATTTCTAGTTCTTTTTATACAATTGTCTTTTCAAGTCTTTTGCCCATTTTTTAAAACCACTAGTTTGTCTTAGTTGTATGATCTCTAAATATCATGGATATTAAAACCTTATTTGATATGTGATTGCCAAATATTTTCTTCCATTGACTTGCCTGCCTTTTCACCCTTTTGACAAAGTTCTTTGAGGTGCAAAAGTGTTTAATATTGAGAAGTCCCATTTATCTATATTTTCCTTTGTTGCTTGTGCTTTGGGTGTAAGGTTTAAGGAACTTCCACTTACCGCAAGATCTTGAAGATGTTTCTCTACATCATCTTCTAGGATTTTTATGGTTGTCGGTTTTATATTTATGTCCTTGATACATTTTGAGTTAATTTTTGTGTCAGGTGTGACATAAAGATCATCTTTCTTTCTTTTGGATATGGCTATCCAGTTTTCTCAGCACCATTTGTTGAATAGACTGTTCTGGTCCAGCTGGGAGGACTTGACAGCCTTGTCAAAAATCACTTGACTGTAGATGTCAGGGTCTATTTCTGAGTTCTCGATTCAGTTCTATTGGTCAATCTGCCTCTCTTTATGCTGACACTGACTTCTATGTATCTTTTTTTTTTTTTTTTTTTTTTTTTTTGGTATATTTTTTGAAGTACTACCTCATGGATGGTTTCTTTCTTAAATGTCACAAAATGCTTAAAAGAGCCCCGGGTGGGAGAAAGCCCAGCCTATGCTCTGTCAGCTTTCCCTTGTTCTTCATCAGTGCCACCAAACCTGAGCTTCCTTGAAAGAGGGACGTCCCATGCCTTGAAGGCAGATAGCTGGAAGGTTTAATCCAGAATTTCCTGGCAGCCTGCAGGCTCAGTGTGGCCTTCAGAAGTGGGCTGTTTGGCTGTCATGATTTTTGTTGTTTTGTTTTTAACTTTTTATTTGAAATGCTCCCAAACTTATAATAGAAACTCCATACTTAGACTCCAATATAACCCTACTCCCCCAGGTACCCAGATTCACCAATTTTAACAATTTGCCGCATTGGCTGTATCATTCTATCCACCTATCTACCAATTTATCAACCCATTTTCTGATCACTTGAGTGTAGGTTGCATACCTCATGTTCCTTAAACACTTTTTACTTCCATGTATGTTTCTGAAGAACAAGGATATTCAAGTATATAATGACCTTAAGTGCAGTTATCAAATTCAAGAAATTTGACACTGATATAAAGCTTAGTCAATATTCCAATTTTTTATATGTCTCAATAATATCCCTTTGAGCATTTTCTCCTCCTTTGTTAGATCCCATCCAGGAGTATGCATTGCATTTAATTTTCATTGTCTCTTTCATACTTCTTTTCTTTTCTTCTTTTTTTTTTTTTAATTGTGGGAACATATATATAGCATAACCTTTCCCATCTCAATTACTCCCAGCATACCATTCACTGGGATTAATCACATTCTCAATATTGTGGTACCCTCTCCACCTTCTATTACTGAAACACTGCCATCATGCATTAACTCCCCATTTCCCCTGCCCCCTGCTCCTAGCAAGCTGTATTCTAATTTCTGTCTCTGTGAGCTTGGTTATTCTCTGATATTTTCTCTGTAGTTTCTGTGGGGCTTAAATTTAACATCCTAAATCTATAACAACCACATTTGCTTTGGTACCAACTTAACTTCAATAATATCCCCAAACTGTGTTCATATACTCATCTGTCTCCCCACTTGGCACAAATGACATGTTTATACATTATGAGTCCAAAACACTAATTTGTCATTGCACTTTATAGATATGCCTTTTAGATGCTACAGGAAGTAGAAAGTGGAGGCAGTTGGCTCTCCACTTCTGGACGTCACTGGTGTATGTCTTGCCCAGTTAGGGATTTTCTCCATGGGGCTGAGGAAATAGAATGGGTCAACATGCCCCCATCCCTCTGTTCTAGCCACCTTCTAAAGAAAACAGTCACTGTGGGTGGACTTTGCAGAGAAAGCGTTCAGCCAGACCTTTGTCAACCAGGCCCTCTGGCTCTGCCTCAGGTTTCCACCTTGAAACCTTTTCCATACCCCAAGGAATCCTGGAGCCTCATTCAGCAAGATGTCCCAGGATTTCAGGGGTGCATACATGCAAGTGGTTTTCTTGGCCTCCTGTCTCTGCTTCTTTGGGTACTGTGTTCGGTGCCCATATCACTCTATTCATGGCCTCAGCCCTTCCAGAGTTTCCTCCAAAGAAACTTCCTCCACGCACATGCCCAAAGCATCTACGGAAGTGGGAAATCACAGAGTAGGAAATGGCTTTTCTCAAAAGCCCTTTAAGCCACCCAGCCATGAGAGGTTTCTAATTGGTGCTTAACTTTGTACAGCGCCTGCTCTGTCATCATATACACAGTCATCTCCTTCCTCCCCTCCCTTTCTTGCTCTTATCCACTCTTCTCATTCCTCCCCCATTCCACTTTTAGGTGAAAAAATCCTTTTCATTTTCCCTAAATCTGCCACCTGAAGCGTCTTTAAGTCTGGTTCCTGTTGACACCCATGACCTTGAGGTCTTACTGTCTCAACCACAGTCTCTTATCAAGCTGTTTTCCCATAGGCACCATCCATCCTCTCTCCTCCCTTCTATCATCCTTGCTCCCTTCCTGAGTTTCCTCCCTCCATTCCACTCTCCCTCTGTTCAACAGGTGTTTATTGAGATCCCACTTTACCTGACACCCTTCCCTCATCTTTAGAAATGCCGGCTGTTAAGGTGATGTGATATGGTGAGGTCTGGGCCACCTTTGCTTGGTGCCAAAAAGAACCTGTAGTCTGATGGAAGGGAAAGAAAATATATCAAGTGCTAAATCAGTTAGGGAAGGCTTCCTGGAAGAAGTACACTTAAAATAAAGGATAGAACTCAGAGACTGGCATGGAGAAGGGGAAACCAGGTTCTTTTTCTCTTTCCAGGTGTTGGTGGCAATCTGGTGGCCATTCAGACCAGTCAGATCTCTACCTACCTGCACATCTGGAGCACTCCTGGGGTCTTGCCCTTCTGGATGAAAAAATTCTGGCCTAACCCATGCTCCACTTTCTGTGCCTCAGGTGGGTCTGGTGTCTTCCAGAGGCCATGTGGCTCTTTCTTTAAACAAGTAAAAGTCACTGTCGGGGGAATCTGGTGTTTGTAGCAATGGAAGCCTAAGACCAATGCTGACCTTGGCATAGCTCATCTCCAGGGTGCCAGCTCCTCCTCCCAGAGACCTTAATTCCCCATCCCTGCCTTTAATTAATTCATTAGTTCATTCATTCATTCAAGAAATATTTATTGAATATCTACCAAGGACCTAGGAGTCAGGATTACAGTGGTGAAATAGAAAGCTGATTCTTGTCCTCATGGAGTGCATGGTCTAGAAGGGAAGATAAACTAAAGAACAATATAATTGCAAATTGTGATACATTCTAAAAGGCAAAAGGACTGGGTGCCATTAAGAAGAATTACAGGAGATCCTTAGATTTGGGGCTGGGAAGTTCTTCTGTGAGCCGGGGTTGGCTGCTCAGGCAGAGACAACAGCCCGAGGAAAGGCCGGGAGGCAGAAGGAGCTTGGCATATTCAGAGGACTGAAAGGCCAGTTAGAACTGAGCATCATGAGCAAGGGAGAGAATAAAGGAAGCTGAGGCTAGAAGTTGGGAGGAGTTAGGCAAAGGAGGCCTTGAAGCTTGAGGAAAGGAGATTGGATTCTATTCTGAGATCCATGGGAAGTTACTGAAGATGTTTTATCTTTTTTCTGAAGTGTGTGTGTACTGGTGGAGGGGTGTGTGTGAATCACATTTCTTCAATGTCCTAAACTCATAGAATAGGGGAGCCTGAAAAGAACTTGGGGATCCCTAATCTATCACTCGTGTAATGTGCTGACAGGGTATTAGAGGTTGTGAGGAAGGGACTACCCAAGGTCCCATTGTTAGGGCTGGGTCTCCTAGAGTGGAGCTTCCAGGAAGATAGAGCTATCCAACATTGCCTCAGCCCCAGCTTCTGGAAAACATGGGCAAGGCCTTTACCAGGGAGGAGACCTTGCATTTCCCAACAAGGGCTGTCGTTTAAATGATGAGTTCAGGGAGATAGACAGTGATCCATATGCAAAGGTAGGTAGATGTGAGAGAAGCTTGCCTTATTTAGGGAACTTCAAGTTGTTAAGTAAAATGGGGCAGTGAGGTAGAACAGGGGGTGGTAGTGGTGAGCCAAGAGGTTCTGGATCAGAAGGTGAGAGTCAGCTCAAGAAAGGTCTTTTGTTGTCAAAGTCTTTCAGGTTGCATTATTTGGGAAATGGGCAAGCCATTTGACCATTTTCAGCTGAGGTCTGTCAGGAGAAGATGTGTTCACATGAAAGATAGCCACGGTGTTGAGCGGTATTTCTCAAAACTTTAGCATGCCTGAAAATCTCTGGAGAGCTTGTTAAAATACAAATTCCTGGGCCCCATTCTCAGAGATTCTGATTCAACAGGGGCCTGAGAATTTACATTTCTTCCCAACTCCCAGGTCATGGCAAAGTTACAGGTCTGTGGACCCTACTTTGAGTAGAACTGTGTAGAGGACAACGTAGGGACACAAGGGAAAAAGAGAGGACAAAGGTTGCATGACCAGCTGTTTCAGCAAAGGGCTCAAGGGGACTTGAACCAAGGCCGTGACCATGGGGCTAGAGAGGAAGGGTCTTGAGAGGATGAAGGTGTTCTATAGAAGGGACTTGGAGGGGAGTTGTAGCATGGGGCTACAGAAATCAAGAAACAACAGTTCAGGGAGAATCTATGTCATAGCAATTGAAGGAGCTTTTTATGACTTTGAAAGTCAGTGAATTACTAACCTTTTGGAGAAACAATGTGGTAAAGTATCAAGAAACACTAGATTCTGAATCAGTGTTTTGACTCCTCTTAATCCATTAGAACTAAAGAATATTTTCACCAAAAATATATATATCTACACACACACACACGACCAAAACTTCCAAATATGTGAAGAAATATAGAAATATTTATTGGATCATATCAAGGTTCAATATTGTAGCCTAGGGATAGTTATTTATTTTACCACAATTTCTTCAATAATAAAATTCCACATCGTATAAACTCACCATGAGCATAAAACACACACACACAAATTCCATTATTTCAAAAGGAGAAGAGAATCATGATCCTTGAAATATAGTGTAGGAAGTATGCCATAATGAAAAATATCATTATCTCAGAATTAAAAGCATTTGGGACAGATCTGAAATATTTTTGCTAAATAAAAACAATCTTCCAAGACAGCACAGGTAAAAACTACGAACAAGACTCTTCTAGAATTACAAAGTAGAAAAACTCTCTGAATTTTGACCAATTCCTCCACCTACTGTGCAAATGAGAAAACTAAGGCCCAAATCATAAAATCATGTGCTCTATTACATATATTCTATAAATATGTATTCACAATTCATAATTATTCAAACTAATCTCAAAAGAATTTCTACTGAAATATATTTTGTTGGACTGGTTTGAATTAATATAAAGGAAGTAGTATCTGAAAGTGTAACCTATTTAAAATAAGTAATTCAAAAGTTTTATTAATTCTAAAGGAGTCTATTGCCAATAAGACATTTCATTGTATTCTAGAAACAATTAGATTACTAGAATAAATGATTTTCTGAAAAGCTAGAATATAAAATACGAATTCCACATAGAAAAATTAAATCCAATTAGACAATTTTAGCAAATAATGCAACACTCAAAATTTAGTAAGCAACAAGTTTGAGAGAAAGGATAGGTTACATAATCCTTAAGATTTCTTTGTCAGAGTACAAAGAATTTTAAATTAAATAACAAACACTTGCTAAAATATACATTGGAAAAAAACTTTATATTTGGCAGAAATTTTACTACTAATATATCTTGAAACAAAATTAGCAATATTTATTACTAATAAACCTACACCATTAAAAAAATAACTATTAGTATTTAAATAATAATCCCTCATCCAGAAAAACCCTTGCAAGTATTTATATTTTGGAGTTTAAAATTTTTTGGATATTATAAAGTTAAATATTCCAGTTTATTATTGTAATATAGGGTATGTCCTATAGAGACTACAGGGCCTACAGCAGTGCTCTAAAATTAAGCATATTAATAATTCTTTCATAAAATATAAAAATATTCAGTTCTCATTAGGTTTTTTAATTTTTTAATTTTTCCCTTTTTTAAAAACAAATCAATTTTATTGATACATAATAAATCATACAATTCATCCAAAGTACAAATCAATGGTATTTGGTTTAATCACATAGTTGTGCATTCATCCCTTCAACATTATTAGAGCGTTTTCATTATTTCAATAATAATAATAATAAACAAAAAAACACCTTCCTCCCACCTCCCTCCTCACACCCTGGGGAGGGAGGTGGGAGGCTCAGAGACACCGTCGCCTGAGGTAGGCAGCCAGCCCTGCTCATCTTGGCTGCCCAGTTAGCCGCATCACCTGCTGCTCCCTCCTAGGCAGTCAGGGTTAATAAGGAACAATGAGCGAGGACCGGGTCAGGGCCAGGGTCCCCATGGCAGCTTCTGGGTAGGAGGTGGCCCAGCAGGTCACTATGGCTTGGTACCGGGTGTCTTTCCCTGCGTTTCCCCCAATCCTCGTCTGCCCCCGCCGAGCTACATCTGGCTCCCCTGCCTCTGCCACACAAAACCCACCAACCTGGCCTGAATCCTTCATTAGGTTTTACTTAGAAATGAGTCTATAAGGTTCTGGTTCCAAATAATCATTAAAAAAATATGTCATAGCTACAGCTAAATGGATTTCAGAATTGCAAATAAGCAATAGTCAACCTTGTTTTAATGTATACTCTTCATTCAATAAATTAGGTCCTAATTTTTTAAAACTTTGGGACACACCTGGACACATTAAAGCAGAACATGTAACCCTTCTTGAAAATCTTCAATGAAGTTATTAAAAAGTCAATTGTTTACAACAAACAATTAAGGACTGTCAAGAAAATGTCACTGCTTTATATGTTTTTCTTTTAAGCAGCACGGAATGAAATATTACCATTACGTATCAGGATGTCTTTGGTTCCAAGGGAAAGAAAACAATCCAAAACAGTCTTAAACACAAAATACATTTGACTACAGTACAGGAAAAATCCAACAGTAGTATGTGGGCTTCAGAAAAAATCCTGATCACATTTTTTCCTGCTGTCCTTTCAGCTCTATTAGCCTCTGTACATCAGTCTGTCCTCAAAATCCTCTACCTTAAAGGAGGAAAATGATTCCAGTGGGTGACCTCATACCCACACATTACTATTCTTGGCCTCATTCTGATTGGACCTATTTAGGTCCCATCAACATGGCAGGAGAGTTTGATTTTCTGACTGACAGGAAAATCATGGTCCACCTTTTAGTAAAACCATACAATGGATAAAGGATAGAATGGATACTGGGGAGGCAACTGTTAAGGTACAGAATGTCACAGATGAAACAAAAGAAGAGGCTCAAAATTAAGAGTAAATAATAGATCATGAAGATGGTTAATAGGAATTAACATATTCAAGTCACTTAGGATCTATTCATTCACTTACTTACCATGAACTAAACATTTACTAAACATTTGAGAATATACTATTACACTAAATACGCAAAGGGTGAAGAAGATGAGCAAGTTTGTCTCAGATATGAAGACATTTTTGTACATAAATGGAAATTACAGCAAAATTAATATAGTAAATCTATAAACAGAAGAAAACAGCATACATGCTTTCCATTACACTGAAATATCTACAGGCCTTTTTGCCTTCAAATGCAAGGACATCTCCCTATGAAGAAGGCAAGACCTGGTCTCTCACTGCAAAAATTCCTTAGACCCGAGGAATGAAAAAAATTCTCTATTTTGAATGAGTAAAACCGAAATAGGTACCACGCATGATGGGTCAAAAGAAATGGCAGTATCTCTGTTTAATTTTACACGGAAACATACAATTCACGCTATTACCTGGTGATGACCTTCCTTTAAATCCAGCCTGGCGAATGGTCGAGGGGCAGGGCAAGCTGAGCCACCTGCGGCAGCCCAACCGGGTCCCGCCCTGTACCGGGTTCCAAAGCCTGGCACCGGTAGCCTTTAAATGCAGTCCAGGGCCGGCACCTTCCTTCCTCGGGAGGCATCAGCCACAGCCTGGGTCGCTACCACAGCACGGTCCCAACGCCGCAGCCGTGGTGGGGTTGGCAGCATCCACTTCCAACCTCCGGGTTCGCGCTGCCTCCTCTCTTCCCCCTCCTCCCGGGATCTCCTCCCGGGGTCCGCGGTAGGCCCCGGTGTGTGTGTGCGCGCGCCCGAGCCAACCTCCCACCCGACCCCGCCCAGGGCACCACAGCCACGGGATTCCCCGGTGCGCGCCGTGTCCCACTTCCCGCACCACTGCCCCCGGCGATGCTCCCCGCAGTACACAACTCTTTGGGCTCTCCAGTTCAAGCAGACCTGTACTTCCCATGACAGACGAGAGTTCCATCTTGTGGGCACATTAAAGGTGGCAGGAAACCAGGCAAAAAGGTGTTAGTGACCTCAACCCAGAGAGCTTTGAAATCACCTCGGACATCCTCCTCCCAATGTGACAACTGAAGTCAAAGTTGTGTTCAAACACCTGCAGCTACTAAGGAATTCCTGCATATCTGGGGATGTGGGTGAAGAACAGTCAGCAATCCCTTACTTTCCATGCATCCCAGACCAGCTATTCCAAGTGGAAATTCTTTGTGGGCACCCATGATTCAGAGTGTATGGATGGACACCAACTTTTTCATTTTTAGCACTGCATTCAAATATTATCTGCAATCAACACCATAAAGATAAATGGGGACCTGCAGATCACAAAGCTTCACTGATATTGTTTAAAAACTGCCTCTATTTCAAATAGGATCAGGTGTCACAACTACCCCAGTGTTGTTCTGGAAGAAGTGTCCTTGCATGATCTGGACAAAACAAAACAAAAAACAAATGTTAACCTACATTCTATGTAAATACCCTGAATATAATATTGGTTTTGCTAAAAAAAAAAAAATCCACTTCAGTGCAGAAATGATAGTTGATTTTGTTGTACCTTTTTTTTTGTCTTTACCACTTTTGTTTCTCAACATCACCATGCTTTAAAAAGATGAATACAGGGAAGCGGCTGTGGCTCAATCAGTAGGGCTCCCGTTTACCATATGGGAGGCCCCGGGTTCCCGGGGCGTCCTGGTGAAGGCAAGCCCGCACGCACGGCGTGGTTAGCTGACCCAGCGAGCACAAGCAGCAAGGGGGGGGATAAATGAATAAATAAATAAAATCTTTAAAAATAAATAAATAAATAAAAAGATGAATACATTTCTACCAATCACAAATCATCACAAATCCATTTTAGTGTAGTCTGAATAAAATTCAGTATAAACATATTGTTTTATATTTTATAATATTAATATTTATATTATTTATAATATAATAATTATACAAATATTATTATTTTGTTCTGGGAATAATGGCTCAATGTCTTTGTCCCAGCAGCTTTCTTCTAAAGTGCAAACCACAGTTGAGGTTGTCATTTTGGTTTTAAACTGCACAGAAAAGAAACAGTGAAGCTTGCCTTTTGTTTTTGTTTTCTATTAACATTCGTTTGTTGTTTTTTTTCTTTTGTTTTGTTTTGGTTTTGGCACAGTCTTATGTTAATTCAGATTTTTTTCTTGTATTTATTTATATTCAATATTTGTATTACAGAATAAGCAATGTCTTTGTGCATCAAAAACAGCAAGTTATGAACGCTTGAATGTATAAATGTCTTAGGTTCCTGGGGGAAATTTATGTATTACAATCATGGAATAGGTAAATTTCTACCTTAAAGAATTGAGAGTATCCTCCATATCCCTAAACTTAGGGTTTCTTGATATAAATTGCTGTAATTTGCTTTTGGGAAAACTTTCCAACATTCTGGTAAAACTGCTTTTCTTCTTTTAAAAACTGAGTTAACACTTGCATAGAGTGAAATGCACAGATATGAAGTGTACAAATTCTCTGAGTTTTGACAAATGTATACACCCGTGCAACTAACACCGTAGATACAAAACATTTCCATCACCTAGGAAAATTCTTTCCTCCTCAATCTCCACTATCCAGGTGAATTATTTTCCATTTACTTTCAAAATAGCTTGCCTTTTACAAACATGATATATGTGAATCCCCCTCTCTATATCACTTAAAATTCTCTCTGTAAAAGTAACTAGGTCTTTAATATATTTAAATTTGATAACATGACTGATAATAATATCCAAATTATATTTCTAATTTTCATGTATCAATCAAAACAAACTACTGTGGAAAATACAGTATCACTCTGTTTGTTTTCATTTTAAAAATGACAAACCATAATCCAACTAGCTTCCACGTAAAAGCCACAACAATTTCATAGCAGAGGAAAAAGAGGAAAAAATTCAGTACAAATCTTTTATGGAAGCTAAAATACATTTACTTACTGAATTGAATTGCCAGAACGTCTAGAATTAAGATCAGAAAAGTTTTTTAAGATCTCTTGAACAAGAAAAGCCAATCTTTAAAAATCTTAAAAGAACTTTCTCTATTCCGCTTATTTCCTATTAGAAATACCTACCAGTAAAACAAATCTATTGTACAGTATCAAGTCAATATTAACATGAAGCCAGAACAATAATTATAATCATGAAAACAGTATTTAACAAACGATCAGAAACACCAACAAACATTAAAATAGGTAAGCACAGGTACAGGTAGATATTAAAGTGGATTTGAAATTGTGAACCTGCATAAAGTAAATGTCCCAGGGCACTAGGAATACGTTTCATGGTTATGTACTCATAAGGTAGCCTTGGAAATCGAGGTCAAGGTCTTGTCTACTCCTTTACCTGCACCACATCCCCCAGTGAGAACCTGCCTGAAACCTTCTCACAATCATACACCGTTCTCCACTACTGAAGGAAAATATTGGCAGCGTCACAAATTTTTAAAAGTAAGCAAAGAAATGGACACTTGCTTTACGTTTCTTCAGATTATTTAACATTCTAATCCACAATATTGCCTGCTTCATTTAACATCCCATAAAACCCAGGAACACCCTGATTCTGCCTCACTATCCACTTCGAACGAAAAAGCACACCACTATGACAAAAAAGAAAGAAAAGGCTCAGCTTCTATTACCCTCCATACCAACAATTTCCATTTTCATCGTTCCTGGTTGGAAATCCAGCATCTACTGAGTTGAAAGAGGACAGATCAGGGCATGACAACTGCCACGACCTCGGCCTCACACAATTAGTCCTACATCCAGGGCTGACTGGAAAAGAAGAAGAGCTGCTTCTTTCCTTTCTTCCCGCCCATTCAGCAACCACTGGGTTAAATTTCAAGTCTCAAATCCCTGCCATTTATTACTCCCGCAAGGACAGGCATGGCAGGGAACCTGGCCACTTACTGCCACCAGTGGCCCCCAGGATGCGGGCTGCGGCCTCTGAAGGGCTCTGCGCAGCGGCGGGGACACGGCAGGGGCCACCCATGGCCAGCACCCCCGGACAGCAGCTCCCCGGGGCCAGGAGATGACTCCAGAGTCCCGCTCGGCCACCGTGAGAGCCACTGGCGGGAGGCGGCGACGAGGGCAGGGGCTGCGGGCTTGGTGGCGAGGCGAGGCCGCCAGTGGGCCCGGCTGAGCAAGGAGCCCCCGGGAGCCTCCGCAGGTGCAGCTGGGAGAAGCCTGTGTGCGGCAGGGGGCAGGGGCGCCCGCCAGGGCCGGATCGCGACTGTCCCCGTGTGACAGGCTCGGACGCCGCCGCCCGCCAGCACCGCCCGCAGCGGCCGCTCCCCCGCGCCGGCCCCACCTCCTCGCAGACCGCCACGCACTGGAGCCGCTTCCCCGCCAGTTCTGGCCGCGTTTGTGCCGCCTTACCTGTTGCTGCCCAAGTGGCCGCCGCCTCGTCCACAGCGAGATAACCAGGACCCTAAGTCCCAGTGGCCGCCCGTGCTGAGGAGCGGGACCCGGGGGCCGCGGCAGCCCCAGGAGCCAGCGCGGCCTCCATGAGAGGGCACAGTTCTCGGGCCCTCGCGGCCTCGCACACTATCCTGGACTTCCGGACTCGCAGCCTAAGGCTGCAGCAGCTCCACCGAAAAGAAAGGAAAAAACAAACAAAAAAAAAAACGCCCACACAGCCCTCGGGCCCCAAGACAACCCGGGTCGCTGCGCCTCCACGCCGGAGCTCATACCACTCCGCCGGCCCATCCACCAGCCGCAGAGCAACGCCGCGAGACTCCTGCCGCCAGCGTGGGAGCGGGGAGCCCGCGGGTGGGAGGGAAAGTAGTACCTGACGGGGCGGGGCTGAGGCTCTGTCAACAGCAGCTCCAACACTAAGGAAGAAGAAGACAACACTGTCAAGAGCCTTTGGGGTCACTCTGTCTATTTGTCGCTCCCTGGGGTGGGGGCAGGGGGGAGAAAGTGAAGTGTGCTGGCTCCACTGCGGATCACAAAATAAGCTCAAGGTTAAACGCTGCAGCTGCAAAGCCACACCTGGGGCCACCTGAGCGAGCCTGAATTCACAGTCCTGCCCTCACAGCAGCAGAGCAGAGCAACACTTTCTACTGAAAAGAAAGTCCAGAGAACTGAGTCGCTAAGAACAAGTCCACGACTTTGACTGAAAATGAAGACGACGCTGTCGTCCTTTCATTCTTCCCATGTGCTGCCATAGAAACTAATACGTATCTAATACGTATTCAGAGCCCGGCGCCTCACTACTGCTTTGTCCTAAGAATGGCCAAAAGCTCCCTAAAGGGCTTTTGTCCACATCCTAAAAATTCACAAACTGTCGCTGCGCCAGTGTGACTATTAACCTCAAACGTCATGGTCAGATAATAAAAATAGGGAAATGCTCCAAATTCAGTTATTAGAAAATACCATGAAAAGAAAAGAATTTTAGCCAATCCGTTCGAAAATAAATGTTTATGTCCCATACAATCACAACAGGACTTTATAACCCATACAGGTACACATCAGTAACTTTGACAATTACTCCTGCTTTGATTCCTAAACCAAAATCTCATTATAGATGCCAGTGAACATTTCGATTTCAGGCATATTTTATAGTATTTCTGAAAGATAGTTTTTAAAATCCTAGCTGTGGTTTTTCAGTGGTGCTAGTGGTTTAAAAATCAATTTTAAAACTTCGTCTCATCCCCCCAAAAAAATACATTCTAAATTTCAGTTTCTTATAGATTTTCCTAAAACTATTTTTCTGAAAAGATGTTCAGTTGACCCCAGTAATGTGAAGGTGTAAAGTAAACTTCAAGCTGGCGCGAGGCCCAGCGCTCAGGCCTGGAGCCCGGGAGCCCGGGGGAGGCCCGCGGTGGCGGCAGGAGGCAGGCGACAGCACACGAGCTGCAGGGGCCGGGCCGCGGGGACCTCGGCAGGACGCGGGCGCCTAGCGCCTGGAGGTTCCCCCGCCGCAGGGCAGTGACTTGCGGAGCCTGATGCGCCCCCCGCCCAGCCCCCTCGCCTCAGCCGCCTTGTTACCGCTTCCCCCAGATCTGGGAGCGCGGGGGTCCGTCGGGCGGGGTGCGAGGGGAGAGGTATTTTCCTGGCATTTTCGGCGGTGACCAAGGACGGCTGGGAAGGAGAGCGGCAGGGATGGCGCCTCCTGGGCCCCGCAAGTTTAGGGGGCGACTTGGTCCTCCCAAAATGAAGGACACCCCTCACTGGCCTGCGGGATTGATGAACTCCCACAAGGAGCCCTGAAGCCTCTATCAAGTTAGCGTCCTACCTCCTTTTTTTTTTTTTTTTTTTTTTTTGCACCCATGAAACCACATTTCTAGGTCTCAAAGACCTTTTCCCATATAAGGAATAAAAAAACAAGTTTGGAAAGTCAAACAATCAGAAAGGATTTAATGAAGGATTACGGGAAATAGAAAATAATCCAGGAGTGAAGTTTTCTAGCTGCCTGGCAATTCAACAAAAGAGGTCTGCAGAAACTAAGGAAGAAGCAGAGATAACTGCGGATGCAAGCAGTAAGGAAGAAGGTGACAGAGTAGAAGAAGATGGAAAAGGCAAAAGAAAGAATGAAAAAGCAGGCTCAAAATGGAAACATCATACACTTCCAAGAAATTCTCTAAACAGTTCCGGAAATCTCCAGGAGATGAAGATGACAAAGATTGCAAAGAAGAAGAAAACAAAAACAGCTCTGAGGGTGGAGATGCTGGCAATGACACAAGAAACACAACTTCCGACTTGCAGAAAACTAGTGAAGGGACCTAACTACCATAACGAATCTGCATATTAAGAGAAACCACAAGGTTATACTTTGGTTGTCTAATATTCTTGGATTTGATATGAACCAACACATACTTATTGTTGTCACTGACAGAACACCAGTTTGTATGTACATTATTCACATTTCTCTGTTGTGTTGTGTTGTGTTGGGAAAAAAAGACATTTTAGCCTTTTTTAAGGTCATTGATTTAAGTTCATGTTATTTGGTTGCATGAAGTTGCCCTTAACCACAATGGATTATGAAGATTTTTTTCACAGATTTATACACATCTAGGATCCTTTTATCAAGGCTCATCATTCTCCTGCCTTTATCCTACCAACTCTAAACACTCCATTAAATATAAATTAACATTTTTTAAATGATCACTCAACGTTGTATTTAAGGATGGGGTTTCCTCTCTGTGACAGAACTCAGAAATTAATTCCTAGATACATAATGTTGCTATATTGAAGATGAAAATTAAATTGTCCTTCAGTTTTGAGGCCATGTGTAAAGTTTAACCATACGGTAAAATATCAATTATGTATTAGAAATAGCTAGTTGAGAGTTTAAACTTCTCAAAATCCGTGTTATGTACACAAACTCAATTTCTATATGTGAAGTTAGTGAGTCTTTTTGTGTTACTCCAAAATAAAGGCAATGATTTATTTTTTCCCAATGCCAATATAATTTGAGCTAATCACTCAAGGTGCATATTTTACATTTAAAGCTGGAATCAGCAGCAGCCCTAAGGGAAACATGCAAAGCACTGACTTTTAAATATAGACTTTCAAAATAAACTTTTCTTTTGGAACTAGAGTTAAAATAGTTGATATTCATCCCACAAACTGTTATGTGTACATTATTGTTGCTATTGTGATAATAGAGATTTTATATATTTTCTATGCTGGCTTCTATTGTGAGAACACCTCTAGTCAGTTTGGGTTTTATCAGACCTATTATGCTTGTTCTTAGAACATCTTTCATGTATTTGAGGTCTGTAGTTGAAAATGTTACTGTAAAAATAAAAATCAAAAACAAAAAAATGTATTGTTTTTACAGAATAAATTTATTAGAGTGTGTTTAAAAAAATAAAAATAAAGATTTTATATCTGCTTTCTCTAGATCACCCTAGCTGAGTTGTTTGAATTTGAAAACCATGGCCACTAATAGATGAGAAACCAAAATTACAGGGAAGACAGGTTTTAATCATCATGATCTAATTTTGCTAATCTAAGGAGCAAATGTAGAATTGTAATAGGTACGTAAAGGAAAACCAATGTCCAGAAATGCATATTAGCAAGTTCAGAAAAAAAAATAATTTTACAGCTGCAATTTAATTTTTAAGTTCACTCTTTTAGTACATACTGTATATTATACTTGCAAATGGTCTTGAGAATTACAGACCAAGATTTCTAAAACCTCTTTTTGGATTAAGAAGCCAATAAAATAATCTGATGAAAAATAGCCTAACCTATGGAAAGAGAAAAAAAAGTCAGGAGACCCACAGTCAACTATCAAACCATCAATGATTTGCATTGTGTCCTGGGGCAAGACATAATTGTTGAAATGGTAATTGCCTGCTTCCTATTTCTCAGTCACATTCTAGAAGCAAATGAGAAATACAAATAAAGTAAAAAATTTTGAGAAAAAAAATGCAAATTTAAAACTGTTATAGGGAAGCGGCTGTGGCTCAATCAGTAGGGCTCCCGTTTACCATATGGGAGGCCCGGGGTTCAGTTCCCGGGACCTCCTGGTGAAGGCAAGCCCACCCGCACAGCGTGGTTAGCTGACCCAGCGAGCACAAGCAGCAAGGGGGGGATAAATGAATAAATAAATAAAGTCTTTTAAAAAAAAAAAAACTGTTATGATATAAATCCCATTCACTAATTTTTTTTTGAGAGTATAGCTTGTTGGGTTGCCCTATATAAAACTGTCATCTGTTATTACTCTTATAGGCAAAATCCCCCAAATGGACTCTTAAGAACCCCCACTAACTTCAAGCTGAATGCGTTACTTTTTTTTTTTTTTTTTTTTTATTCATTTATCCCCCCCTGCTGCCTGCGCTCGCCGGGTCAGCCAACCACGCCATACTGGCGGGCCTGCCCCCACCAGGAGGCCCCCGGGTCTCCCACATGGCAAACGGGAGCCCTACTGATTGAGCCACAGCCGCCTCCCAGAATGTGTTACTTTTAAATGTACCTTCTGCAGCAAGTAATTCCACCAAATCAATCAAAACACTTCATGTACAGGAATAAAATTTTTCAGGTGACCACATATCCCTATATTTTAAATCAATATTTTATATACTTAGAACTGAATTCCAAAATCATTTTACATAAATCTCTTGACTACAGCAAACACCTAGGGTTTACTAGAGAAAAAAAAACATTGTGACTATTTTGCTTTTAGAGAAACTTGAAGTGCATTTCTTAAATAAAGAATAAAAAGGCTTTAAAGTTTATTTTCACTGCGTGATTTTTTTTTGCTTTACTTTAGGGGATATTTATAATATTTTACTTTTGCCAACAAATCATAACTTTATAAATAACATGAATATTTTAAGCCTTAAAATTTTAGTTTGTTTAATCATTGAGTTTTCTTACATTCTTTACTTTCATAAAGATAGTCAGAAAATGCCAGTATTAATATGTAATAAAAAGAAAAAGAGAAGAGCGATAGCATCTTCCACTATATAGGACAAAAGAATATCTGAGAAGTATTTAAAGTGACTAAATTCATTTACAGAAGCTGAAACATTAGAAATATAGACCAGCTCTTCTGCTCTTTCAATCCCCAAATGTAATATGGCCACACACACCAATTCAAGTAAATCTCATACACCAAATATCTGAATCCATGTAAAAGATACACCAGGATTATTATCCGGATTTAAAAATCCACAAAAAACAATTCATAAAGACTATTTGATTTATTTAAACAACTGACTGAAAAAGGAAGGAAATATAGTTTCTGAACTGGGGCCGAGGAAGGCAACCACCCCAGGGAGCAGAGGCTTTGGGTACCAGCCTCCAGTTATTCCCCAGCCTACCTGCCCGGCAGCTACGGCTCTTCCTACTGTAAAGCAGAGGCTCCCTCCCTCAGAGCCGTCCTAGGCCCCAGGGTGAGCTGCTTCCCCCACACCCCTTATCTACCCCCAGGCTCGCCCAATGCCTACAGCCCTCCCCTCGCAGGTGCCTCCTTGCCTCTGAGCCACCTCTAACCCTTGGCGACATGTACCTCCCAGAAAGGGCCCCACCCTCCTTTTTCATCCTTGCCTGCCTGTGTTGGACCACAGGGTTCCTGTTCCTCCTACATTGTGATTTATCACCCTCATGATGCCTTACATACCTTATTTCACCATGGAGGTATTATGGGAAGCCTTCACAAAATTTAAGCCTTTGCATAAAAATAAGGTTGTTCCCAAAGATAATTTCTAAAGAACGGATACAGAGAAAGTTACAATCCACGATGAAATCATTCATTTCATTACCGAACTACCAATTTAATGCAAACCTAAAACTGATTCTATAAGTGTATATCCAAAATACCATTTTATTCTTGAGTCTTGAAAATAGAAGAGTCTCAAATAATGCCCTTGAGGGAGTCAATAGACAAACCTATGAGAGAAGGATGAAAGGAAGGAGGGAGGAAGGGGGGGAGGGAAGAAGGAAGGAAGGAAGGAAGGAAGGAAGGAAGGAAGGAAGGAAGGAA
>JAKSZT010054144.1:40668-51658 GCA_026826555.1 Tolypeutes matacus
GGAAGGAAGGAAGGAAGGAAGGAAGGAAGGAAGGAAGGAAGGAAGGAGAAAAGAAGGAAGGAGAAAAGAAGGGATCTGTACTAGGTTTTCTTTTCTTTTTTTTTTTTTTTAATTTTATTTATTTATTCATTCATCACCCCCTGCTGCCTGTGCTCGCTGGGCCAGCCAACCACACCGTGCGGGCGGGCCCGCCCTCACCAGGAGGCCCGGGGAACCTCCCACACGGCAAACGGGAGCCCCACCGATTGAGCCACAACCGCTTCCCTAGGTTTTCTAATCATACGTTTGAATCATTTGTTATATTTTTTCCTGTTTAAATTCTGACTGCACAGGAAACTACCTCTTCTTTTCAAAATTATTTCACTTCTCTATTTAAAAAGGGACTTTAAATTTGTTTTCAATGACAAAAACAAAAATTTAGAAAGGATGCATATACAGCATTGGAAAATTACTAATCAGCTAATGAAGACCTGTAAGAAACAAAGAAATGAAACACACAACAAGGGTATCATTCCCAGGGTATCCCAGAGCACTTTTCCTCTGGTCATCACCCCTCTCTTAAATGCTCCAACTATTAATTACCAATAGGGCCGTAAAAAGGAATGAAGTCTGATACATGCGACAACACAGATGAATCTTGAAGGCATCATGTTGTGCTAATTTTCACAAAAGGAAAAATATTGAATGATCTCAGTGATATGAAATAATATTCAGAATCTAGAAAATTGGTTCCCAGGGCCAGGATGGGGCTAGGGAATAGGAAGAGAAGGCTTAAATTGTACAAGGTTTCTATTTGGATTGATTGTAAAGTTTACAAATTCAATTCTGTCGGCTGAAGTTAATTTTTTGATGAGCAAGCCTCTGAGAGGTGACTGCTAAGGGGTGTGGAGTTTTTCTCTTTGGAGTAATGAAATGGTTCTAAAATTGTTTGTGGTGATGAATACACAAAACAGTGATTATACTAAAGCCATTGATTACACACCTTGGGAAGACTCTATGTTATGTAAATTTATCTCAATAAAAGTGCTTTTTAAAAAGCAGTGGCTTCTTTTTAATTTTTAATTTATTAGTTGAATCCAATCCTATTAAGGTACAACTGCCTATTTATCCCTTCAAATCCATATTTGCTTTATATATCATGGGGCCCTGCCATTAGATGCCTATATGTATTTATAATTGTTAAGTCTCCTTGTTGAATTGCCCCCTTTATCAGTATATAATGACCATCTTTCTCCCTCTTAACAGTTTTCCACTTTGTCTATTTTACATGCAATTAGTTTAGCAACTTCAGTTCTGATTGTTTACTACTGGTTTATGAGATTGAGAGAACTGCCTAGAGAGTAAACAACCATGAGGACACTTGAAGTTCATGCTCCAAATTTTAAGGTGCTATATGTCATGCCAGGTGTGGACTGAGAGTTGGATGCATGAAACCACTATTGTGGAGAGACTGCAGCCACTGATAATGAGAGGATCTGAGAGACAATCGTGACAGTGTATGGCTGCAGACAGTGGAGACAAGATCATGGGAGAAGAGGCAAGAAAGTGAGAGGCCAGGATGTGGGCCGGTTGTGTCTATGCGTATTGAAACCTCCATGACTTGAGCTGTGAGGAATATTGGAGAGTGTGACAGGGGCCAGTAGAGAAAACTGTCAAGAAATGAGGTTCCCTAACAGGGGGCTGCAGTCGACAGCAAGTGAGGACAGTGGGTGATATCGTCTGATGACATGAGATTCAAGCATTGGTTTGTATCTCTGTTTAGGAAAAAGGAAAGAATAATTATCTGAAAGCAGTAATGAGGAACAAGGTGGACACCCCCCACTCCCACTCTAGACCAGAGGGAGGGGTGTATGGGAGAACAGCAGCCATCACTTGCAGTGGATGATGGGACTACAAGGAGAGCTGGGTTTCCTTAGAGCAGGCTTTCTTACTCTCAGCACTATTAGTGCCCTGGACTAGGAAATTCTCAGTTACAGGGCATGTCCTGAGCACTGTAGATATTTAGCAGCATTGCTGACCTCTGTCTACCCACTAGCCACCAGCAGCATCTCTGCCCACCGACCCAGGATTATGCCAACTAAAACTGCCCCCAGAAATGACCAAATGTCCCCTTGGGGGCACAATTGCCCTTGGTTGAGAACGACTACCTTGGAACTCAATGGTGATGGAACTTTCAGAGAAGAGGTTGAAGATAAACTATATTTTGTTGATAATGCACCACAACTCCAGAGGACTCCAGTTTGTGCCATGACGTGAACAGGGTTAGAAAACACTAGATTAAGATTGCAGTCCTTGGCAGAATGAGATGAAAAAACCCAGGAAGTAAGGAAAAGAAGAACTCAGAATAGAGCAGCACTAGCAGCGGGGATAACTGGACACCGTGCTCCTGTGATTCTGACCTACAGATTGCTGCCACTCCCTCGTTAGCAAAAACTCTGGTCCAAGGCCTTGGCAGAGGTCAGCCTACAGTTGCCGGCCAAGTAGACACAGATTTCAAAGTAAAGAAAAGAGCTGGGCAGAACATTACATCAGGAGAAATATAGGCCATTGCAAGCAGAATGAGTTAACTCTGACCTGAACATGTCCATTTTAATTACCAGCATTTGAAAGCAGACTATAAAATGTGTTTTCCCCTGAGTTAAAGTTAAGAGAAGCTTTGACAACTTGCTTTTATTTTTTTAGAAGGTACTTTGGTTTGAACCCAGGCCCTTGTACATGGGAAGCAGCACTCAACCACTTGAACTACATCCACTCCCCTGATGACTTCCTTTATGTGTGTCAAATACTATTTTTATTTTAATAAATTAAAATCAGATTTAAAAATATATATATCATGAACTCTTCAGTGACCTGAGTAATGGAGAAAAGGTCACAGATTACTCAACTAATCACAATAGATTAATGCAATGTATACTTAAATTCTGCACAAAATTAACTCTAATGGATCATTGAACTAAACATAAAATGAAAACATATAAACCTTCTGCAAAGAAATATATGAGAAAAACTAGGTGAAACTGGATTGGAAAGAAGATTTTGTTGTTTTTTTTTTTTTCTGTTAATTTAATTTTTTTTATTAGAAAAGTTGTAGGCTTATAGAAAAATCACAAAACAAATACAGGTTTCCCTTATACCTGCTCTATTATTAACATTTTGTATTAGTGTGGTACTTTGTTATAACTGATGAAAGAGTATTATAATTGTAGTATTAACAATGGTCCATAGTTTACATTATGGTGTATTTTTTCCAATATACCACCCTATTATTAACACCTCGCGTTTGTGTGCATATCTATATGCTACATTTTGTTTATCCAATCATTTGCTGATGGACACGAGTTGCTACCATCTTCTGGGAGTAGTGAGCACATCAGTGTGCAGATATCTGTTTGAGTCCCTGCTGTCGATAATATTGAGTATATGCCTATTAGAGGGAGTGCCAGGTCATATACTAATTCTGTTCTTAAAAACTGATGGGGAATATGGCTCAAATGGTAGTGTGTCCGTCTCCCATATGGAGGGACCTGGGTTCAAGACACAGGACCTCCCAGTAAAAATAAAGAAAAATATAGAAAGCCATAGAAGGCCTGCAGGCCACCAGGCCCTGTGCACTGTGCGCCGCCAGGCCCCGCGAGTGGGTGAGACCCCCAGGTCCTGCAAGTGGGTAGGCCCCCTAGGCCACACTGAGCCACGCAGCAAGATGATGACATAACAGGAGAGTGACACAAGGGAGAGCCAAGATGAGACACACCGAAAAACCAGGAACTAAGGTGGTGCAGGGGGCAGGACACCTCTCTCCTACATCAGAGGTTCCCGGGATCAAATCCTGGTGCAGACAGGAGGAGAAGGATGAGAAGAGAGGGCAGGAAACAGACACAGAGAATTGCCCAGTGAATGGACACAAAAACAGTAAAAATGGGGGGGTGGTAAAAATGGATAAAGGTAAATAAATGAATAAATCTTTAAAAAGAAAACTGATGGGGACCAGATGCTAACAGATTCGTTTGTTTTTTCCCTCCTGACATCCCCCAATGGCCTCAGTGAAAGGGGGTGCTGGCTGTGAGCAATCCCAGCAAGTATTCTGTTGGTTAGAGGACCCTTGTTTAAAGGATATAAATTGTAGGTCATTTGTAAATTACATGTCTAGGTAATAGTATCAGTGTCATTTATCCACTATAATCTTAGAGATGTAGACTGTATTACATACCTCACTTTAGACCTGTTCCTTTTTTTTTTTTCCCTTTTTTTTTTTTTTTTTTTATATTTTTAAATTCTTTAATTTTTTTGGTTTTCTTTTAACTTTATTTTGTACATTTAATAACTGAAAATATAAACAATTAAAAACTAAAAAGAAAACACAGATGAATAAATATATACATTTCTCAATTAAATGTAATGGATACATGCAAATTTTTTTTTTTTTTTAATCAAACAATATATTACACAATATATTTGGTTCATAGTAATGCATTCATACAGTATTTGTCCTTTTGTGTCTGGCTTGCTTCACTCAACATAATGTCCTCCAGGTTCAACCCTGTTGCCATATGGTTTATGATTTCATTTCTTCTTACAGCTGCATAATATTCCATCGTGTGAATAGACCACAGTTTGTTTATCCATTCATCTGTTGATGGACACCTGGGTTGTTTCCAACTTTTGGCAATGGTGAATAATGTGGCTATGAACATCGGTGTGCAGATGTCTGTTCGTGTCACTGCTCTCAGTTCTTCTGGGTATATACCCAGTAGTGGTATTGCAGGGTCACGTGGCAAGTCTATATTCAACTTCTTTAGGAACTGCCAAACAGTCCTCCATAGTGGTTGTACCATTCTGCATTCCCACCAACAGTGAAGAAGTGTTCCTATCTCTCCACATCCTCTCCAACACTTGTAGTTCTCTGTCTTTTTAATAGTGGCCATTCTGATAGGTGTGAAATGATATCTCATTGTAGTTTTGATTTGCATTTCCCTAATCATGAGTGATGCTGAGCATTTCTTCATGTGCTTTTTTGCCATTTGTATTTCTTCTTCGGAGAAATGTCTCTTCAAGTCTTTTGCTGATTTTTTAATTGGGTCATTTGTCGTTTTATTGTTGAGTTGTAACATCTCTTTATATATCCTGGATATTAAACCCTTATGAGATATGTGATTTCCAAATATTTTTTCCCATTGAGTTGGCTGTGTTTTCACCCTTCTGACAAAGTCCTGTGAGGTGCAAAAGTGTTTAATTTTGAGGAGGTCCCATTTATCTACTTTTTCTTTTGTTGCACGTGCTTTAGGTGTGAGCTCCAAGAAACCACCACCTACTACAAGGTCTTGAAGATGTTTCCCTACATTTTCTTCTAGTAATTTTATGGTCCTGGCTTTTACATTTAGATCTTTGATCCATTTTGAGTTGATTCTTGTATAGGGGGTGAGATAGGGGTCCTCTTTCATTCTTTTGGTTATAGATATCCATTCTCATTTGTTGAAGAGACTGTTTTTTCCCATTAGCATGGGCTTGGTAGATTTGTCAAAAACCAGTTGACCGTATAGGTGAGGGTATATTTCTGGATTCTCAATTCTACTCCACTGATCGATATGTCTCTCTTTATGCCAGTACCATGCTGTTTTGACCACTGTAGCTTTGTAATATGTTTCAAGGTCAGGCAGTGAAATTCCTCCCCCATTGCTCTTTTTTTTTAGAATACTTTTGGCTATTCGGGTGCACTTACCCTTCCAGATGAATTTGGTAATTGCCTTCTCCAATTCTTTAAAGTAAGCTGTTGGGATTTTGATTGGCATTGCATTGAATCTATAAATCAGTTTGGGCAAGATTGACATCTTCACAGTATTTATTCTTCCAATCCATGAACACGGAATGTCTTTCCCTTTGTTTAGGTCTTTTTAAATTTCTTTTAGCATTGTTTTGTAGTTTTCTGCATATAGGTCCTGTACTTCTTTGGTTAAATTAACTCCTAGGTATTTGAGTCTTTTTGTTGCTATTGAAAATGGAATTTTCCTCCTGATTTCCTCCTCAGATTGTTCAGAGCTAGTGTACAAAAACATTACTGATTTTTGCATGTTGATCTTGTATCCTGCCACTTTGCTGAACTCATTTATTAGTTCAAGTAGCTTAGTTGTAGATACTTCAGGATTTTCTAAATACAGGATCATGACATCCGCAAACAATGAGAGTTTTACTTCCTCTTTTCCTATTTGGATGCCTTTAATTTTTTTTTTCTTGTCTAATTGCCCTAGCTAGAACTTCTGGTACAATGTTGAATAACAGTGGTGATAGTGGGCATCCTTGTCTTGGTCTGATCTTAGAGGGAAAGCTTTCAACCTTTCACCATTGCATATGATGTTGACTGAGGGTTTTTCATATATGCCTTTTATCATATTGAGGAATTTTCCTTTTATTCCTATCTTTTGAAGTGTTTTTATCAGAAAAAGGATGCTGGATTTTGTCAAATGCCTTTTCTACATTGATTGAAATGATCATGTGGTTTTTTTCCCTTCAATTTGTTAATGCGGTGCATTACATTGATTGATTTTCTTATGTTGAACCAGCCTTGTATACCAGGAATAAATCCCACTTGGTCGTGATGTATAAGTCTTTTGATATACTGTTGGATTTGATTTGCAAGTATTTTTGTTGAGAATTTTTGCATCTATGTTCATTAGAGAGATTAGTCTGTAATTTTCTTTTCTTGTGGAATCTTTATCTGGCTTTGGTATTAGGGTGATGTTGGCTTCATAAAATGTGTTGGGTAATTTTCCATCCTCTTCAATTTTTTGGAAGAGTTTAAACAGGATTGGTGTTAATTCTTTTAGAAATGCTTGGTAGAATTCACCTGTGAAGCCATCTGGTCCTGGACTTTTCTTTGCTGGGAGATTTTTTATGATGGATTCAATCTCCTTAATTGTGATTGGTTTGTTAAGTTCTTGTGTTTCTTGTTGTGTCAGTGTAGGTTGGTTATGAGTTTCTAGAAATTTGTCCATTTCATCCAGGTTGTCTAGTTTGTTGGCATATAGTTTCTCATAATATCCTCTTATGATTCTTTTTATTTCTGTGAGGTCATTTGTAATTTCCCCCCTTTCATTTCTGATTGTATTTATTTGCATCTTCTCTCTTTTTTTCTTTGTTAGTCTAGCGAGGGGTTTGTCAATTTTATTGATCTTCTCAAAGAACCAGCTTTTGGTTTTGTTGATTTTCTCTATTGTTTTTCCTGTTCTCATTTTCATTTAATTCTGCCCGAATCTTTATTATTTCTTTCCTTCTTTTTGCTTTGGGATTGGTTTGCTGTTCTTTTTCTAGTTTCTCAAGTTGTTCAGTTAAATCTTTGGGTTTAGCTCTTTCTTCTTTTTTAATATAGGCATTTAGGGTTATAAATTTCCCTCTCAAGACTGCGTTCATTGTATCCCATAAGTTTTGATACGTTGTGTTCTCATTTTCATTTGTCTCAATATATTAACTGATTTCACTTGCAATTTCTTCTTTGACCCACCAAATATTTAAGAGTGTGTTATTCAGTCTCTACACATTTGCAAATTTACTTTTTTCCGGTCTGTTATTGATTTCTAGTTTCATTCCATTATGATCTGAGAAGGTGTTTTGTATAATTTCAATCCTTTTATATTTATTGAGAGCTGTATTGTTACCTAACATGTGGTCTATCATGGAGAAAGATCCATGGGCACTTGAGAAGAATGTATAACCTGCTGAGTTTGGATGCAGTGTTCTGTATATGTCTGTTAGGTCTAACTTGTTTATCATATTGTTCAAGTTCTCTGTTTCCTTGTTGATCTTCTGTCTAGTTGTTCTATCTAATGATGTGAGAGGGGTGTTGAAGTCTCCGACAATTATTGTAGAAATGTCTATTTCTCCCTTCAGTTTTGCCAGAGTTTGTCTCATATATTTTGGAGCATCCTGGTTAGGTGCATAGATATTTATGACTGTTATATCTTCCTGGAGGATCATCCCTTTTATTAATATATAATGGCCTTCCGCATCTCTTATCACTTTTTTGCATTTGAAGTCTGTTTTGTCTGATATTAGTATAGCTACCCCTGCCCTTTTCTGTTTGCTATTTGCGTGGAGTATCTTTTTCCAACCTTTTACTTTCAGCCGGTGTGTATCCTTGGGTCTGAGGTGAGTTTCTTGTAAGCAGCATATAGATGGCTCATGTTTTTTTATCCATTCTGTCAGCCTGTATCTTTTGATTGGGGAATTTAATCCATTCACATTCAATGATATTACTGAAAATGCACTATTTATTTCCTCCATTTTATTCTTTGGTTTTCATATGTCATCTTATTTTTGTCTCTCTTTTTACTCTTTTGGTTATCCTTTCTGCTATTCTTTCTTCTATACTCTCCTCCAAGCCTCTCTCCCCTGTCTTTTTCTTTCAGGTTCTAAGGCTTCCTTTAATATTTCCTGCAAAGGTAGATTCTTTTTTGCAAACTCTCTTAGTTTCTGTTTGTTTGTGAATACTTTATATCATCTTCATATTTGAAGGACAGTTTTGCTGGATAAAGAATTCTCAGCTGGCAGTTTTTCTCTTTCAGTTTCCAAATTGTATCATACCACTGTCTTCTCTCCTCCATGGTTTCGAAGGGAAATCTGCACTAAGTCTTACTGGACGTCCTTTGTATTGACCGTTTGCTTCTCTCTTGCTGCTCTGAGAATTTTCTCTTTATCTTTTACATTTGACATTCTGAATAATATGTGTCTTGGCGTAGGTCTATTTGGATTTATTCTCATTGGGATACGGTGTGCTTCTTGGACATATAAGTTCATTTCTTTCATGAGAGTTGGGAAATTTTCAGCTATTATTTCCTCAAATACCCTTTCTGCCCCTTTTCCTTTCTCTTCCCCTTCTGGAACTCCCATGACATGTATGTTCTTGCGTTTTGTGTTGCCATTCAACTCTCTGAGCCTCTGCTCAATTTTTTCCATTCTTTTCTCTCTCTGTTCTTTTCTCTCTTCAATTTTAGCTGCTCTGTCTTCAGTATCGCTTATTCTTTCTTCTATCCTTTTGAGTCTGCTGTTGTATGCCTCAAATGTATTTTTGACTTCACCTATTGTGTCTTTCATTCCCATGAACTCCATTACTTTTCTGTTCAGGATTTCAAATTCTTTTTTGCATTCGCTCAATGTCTTCTTGATGTCATTTATCTCTTTAACTATATTCTCTTTCTTCTCATTAATTTGATTTTGGGGAAATTTGTGCTCATCTCACTGATTAGTTCTCTCAAATTCTGCATCTCTTCTGGGGCTTTGCTGTATTCCTTTTCTTGGGTCATGTCTTCTATTTTCTTAGTATGGCTCGTAATTTTTTGCTGGTGCTTAGGCATCTGGTTAGTTTGTATTTTACTTAGATGCTCTATCTCTTTTTCTTTTATGGGGTTGTAGTGGCAGGAGGCTGTGAGTTACCACAGCTCTTTGAATTTTGGCTCAACCTTGATTGTTAGGATTGTTCTGCTGGTTGCTCAAAACTGGGCACTGGACCCAGTAATTGGTTGTAGAGTCGTTTCCTAGGGCCTTGGGCAGGGAGGCTATAGAGGCCAGGAAAAGCCTCTCTTACTTTTTAATTTTCCTACATGCACTTCCTTGATCTGCCAGGAGATGGCGCTTGTTGGCAGCTCTCAATTCAATGCCTGGTCGGAGGGTATTTGTGTGACACAGACCAGATCAATGTGATAGAGCTTCCTGTCTGGAGGCTAAGAGCCCTGTGATTCAAACTTTTTGAGACAGTTCTCCAGACTTCTCTCGTAGCGCCCCCCTTTTCCCAGCTAGGAAATATTTCCACTCCCTTCTGAATCCTCAACAATCAGTCCCTGTTAGTAGAGGAGGAGATTGGGAGGTTTGTATATCTTTAGCCCCTTGCAGGCCCCAAGGCAAACAATGGCGCAGCCCCACCCAGCCTTGAAGGGTTCTCGGGACAGGGCAGACCAAACCTGGGAGTCAAAAGCTGAGTCAGCTCCAGGCTCTCTCTTCCCTCTCCTGTGGAGTCCTCAACAATTAGTCCAGGCTAGAAGAGAGGGAGGTTGTGAGGGTCGGATTTCTCCAGTCCTTCCTAGGCCCCCAGGGCAAACTGCGGTGTGGAAGGGTCGGTGGGGCTCCGAAGCCCAATTTTATAGGTCCGAACTTGAGTCAGCCTAAGGCTGTTTCCCTCTCTCTCCCCTTTCCGGGAGTGGTAGATCCCTGGAGCCCCCTTTGTCTATGGTCGCAGGCCCAGAGGCCCGAGAATTCTAAAGAGCGTGGGGGAGGGTGCCAGCAGCAGCAGAAGCTGCTACTTCCCACTCACGGTTCTGTTGCCGCGATTTCCCTTTTCTGAACCTCTCTCCTCTGGGTGGTGTGCAGCCTTCACCTGCTGTCCTAAACCCTAGAAGATCTTTTTCGGGGCTGTTTCAGCCTGTCCTCTAGCTATTTTTCTGGAGAAGAGATTCCCGTGTCTTCCTAGTCTGCCATCCTCCCGGAAGTCCTAGACCTGTTCTTAATCTTAATCCACATTCCTGTGAGTATGAGCCCATTGTAAAGAGGATCTCTGGTAGACGTTCTTTTTAACTAAGGTGGGGCCCAACTGAATGAGACTGGGTCTAAATCCAGATTGCTGGAGGCCTTATAAAGAGAAAGAAATGGGAAGCTAGAGTCAGAGAAAGCCACAAGGAGGAGGCAGAAGCTGGAAGCCAGCGGGAACTCAAAGAGAAAGGAGAAGATGATGCCATGTGATGGGAAAGCAAAGAACCCCATGGCTGCTGCCAAACCAGCATCTGAATGTTTCCAACCCCAGGAGGAAACATGCCTCCTAGCCCCCCAAAATGAGACAATAAATTCCCCTTGTATGAGCCAACTCATTGTGTGGTACTTGTCAGAGCAATGACAGGGTCAATACCCAGGTAAAACCATACAGCTCTAAAGCTGACTCAGGGTCCTCTCTCCAAAGTCCTTCACTTGACAGCAAGGGAACAGGGCTCCCAACAGGCATCTTGACCAATATCAC
>JAKSZT010054144.1:81658-137413 GCA_026826555.1 Tolypeutes matacus
CCCACCCACCATATCCATGGGATATAAGCCCTCTCTCACTTGGAGTTGGAGTGGACATCACCATCCCAGTCGCCTCTGGATTGGGGGAAGAACTATGGACTAAAGTGGACTTGATGGTATTCTCTTGCTCACATATGGTGATTCTTGCAATGCAAGAAATTATAACAATGAGGTGGAGCCAGTGGCCACTTGACAGTTTTTGGGTAGGGAGGGGATGAGCAGTTGAAATACAGGGGCTTCTCTGGGAGTTGGAGGTTGTCCTGAGTACTGTTGTGGCAATGGATGCAGGCCATTTTAAATCAGCACACACCACTCATAACTGAGTGGGAGAGAGTGTGGTCTACAGTGTGAACTGTGGTCTATGGTTGGTGGCAAGGCTCCAGGATGTGTAAGTTCATTGAGGTTGGTGGGCCACACTGTGGGAGATGTTTGTGTTGGATGTGGTGGGAGGTGTGGGAGGTGGGCAACATGGGAATCCCAGTGGGTTCCGTGTAATATTTTAGGTAATCTAAGCACCTCTTAAAATATATGTATATATATATATATATATAAAATAACATTTTTGTAAGCAAATACACATATATGCATATATATTTATATATCATTTTGCAAATGTTTGTGTGTATTGTGAGAATTTTGATTTTTACCCATAAAAAAAAAAAAAAAAAAATTAACATCGCTGAAGTGCATATTTGAAAGTAAATAAATGGAAAATTTTTAGGTTGTATGTATGTTACTAGAATAAAACTTTCAAACATAGAACTATATGACACAGAAAACCCTAAAGTAAATTATGAACTACACTTAACAGTTTAATTCTAATAATACTGCTTCATCAATTATTGCAAAAATATAGCATTAAGGCAAAGAGTTAATAATAGGGAAAACTGCCTATGAGAGGACTATGTGGAACCCTGTGGTTTAGTCATGATTTTACTGGAAACCTACTATTTCTCTAAAAAATAAAATGTATTTTAAAAGCAAAGCAACACAAAACATTAATTCAACAAAGAAAAAAAATACTGTGATCATTCCATTTGCTGCATGTAGCCATTTGGCAATTTGATGTAATTATGAATTCCAAAAATATAATTGGATCATGCTTGTAAACTGATCTGTTAATCTGGGCATGATTAAGTTATAATTAGGGCGTTGACTGGGCCACGTCAGTAGAGCGTTGAGCCCCACCCCTTGGTGGGTGGAGGAATTGAATATAAAAGGCAAGGCAAAGGACAGAGGGAGCAGTTTTTGAGTTGCAGTTCTGAAGTTTTGATCATAAAACTTGGAGTTTTGATATTGGAGAGAAGGCCCCAGGAGAAGAGATGTGAGCTGTTTGCCTGATAGTCTACAGCTGACCTTGTGGAGGAACCAGAGGAGCTAAGCCTGGAGAGAAACACAGCCCCAGGAAGAGAGGAACCCAAGAAGCCTAAATCCTGGCAAATGTCAGCAGCTGTCTTGCTCCAACACTTGGCAATGGACTTTGGTGAGAGAAGAAACTTACACTTTATGGCCTGGTAACTGTGGACTTCTACCCCAAATAAATACCCTTTATAAAGACCAACCCATTTCTGGAATTTCGCGTTAGCTCCCCTTTGGCTGACTAATACACTGCAGGAGAAGCATTTGACAACATCCAATACCTTCTCATGATGCAATACAAAGAAACAAGCCAACCAACTAGGACTACATAGCTATCATCATACTCAATGGTGAAAGACCGTAAGCTTTCCTGATAGGATCAAGGACAAATCAAAGATGCTGTTTTTACCACTGCTTTTCATCATTGTCTAGGATGTCCTAGCTATAGCAATTAGGCAATAAAAAGAAGGTAAAGGCAACCAAATTGGAAAGGAAGAAGAAAAACTATCTCTATTTAGAAGTGACATGATTTATATATAAAAACCCTCTAGAATTCACAAAATACTGTTATAGCTAATAAACAATGTCAGAAAGCTGCACAAAAGTCTGTTGTATTTCTATAACATAGAAACAAAATCTGAAAAGAAAATTAATAAAGCAATTTCTTTTACAGCAGCATCAGAAAGAATAAAATACTTAGGAAGAAATTTAACCAAGGAGGTGCAAGATTTGTTACCTGAAAACTAGAAACCATTGATGAAACACATTCAAGGAGGGGACCTGGGGAAGACATTTTAGGGAGCTAACATTAATGAAAACTTATGAATGAAGCTTTTTGCTCACTATGGACAGGGTACCAGTTGTCCTATGGCCACCAGAACTTCCCAAGTTGGTCCTGCAGAATGAAGCGCTTGTCCACACAGGACATGGTAACAAAGTCTTGGGGCCAACAGGGAGGGCTTCCTCACTTGGTCTGGGGTTCAGCTGGGTCAAAAAGCTGGGTTAGGCACTCCCTCCTGGCAGCCGGGGTGCAGCAAAGGAAGCTTGGTGCTCACCATTCCGCTGTGGACATGCGCCCTTCAGGCCATAATAAGAATCTGTGAAATTAAATTTTCACATTATTCAGTGCTATAAATTTGCAAGTTAAAAGGAAATGGAGCTGTGAAGTGCCTTGATGAGACTGCATGGAGATAAGAAGCATATAGAAAAATAAATAAATAAACAAAGACATAAACTCTACATCTTACAGACAAACTCACCCAAAATAATTTCCAGGCTTATGTGTAAAAAGTAAAATAATAAAAATTTGAGAACCCAACAGAAGGTGAACAACCTTATGTTTGCTGATGAGTTTTTATAGGCAGCATCTAAAGAAAGAGTCATGGAAGGAAAAAATGGTAATGGAACTTCATTTAAAAAATTAAAGATTCTACTCTGTGGAAGACACTGTTAACTGAATGAAAAGACCTCAACTCTGCACTGGGAGAAAGTTTTGTAAAACACAAACATCAAAAAAGGACTTGTAATGCGAATATTCTCCCTGTCCTGATTTTGTGATAATCAGGGTAGGCTAAACATTCGCTATATTAGAAACCATGCATGTGTCCCCAGACCTAGTTTTTCTCCCTAGGTCTGGTTTTTAGAATGTTGGTGATAAACTAAGCCTGATTTATTATATGACCATCCTGTACGGGCAAAGACTGTAAATTTGAGTATCTTTGGTCAAGCTTAAGAGATATAGCAGGGGGACAGATGAGGCTTGGCTTGTTGGGCGTCCATCTCCCATATGGAAAGACCTGGGTTGGATCCCCGGGACCTCCCAGTAAAAATAAGAAAAATATAGAAGGCGTGTGGGCCATCAGACCCTGTCTGCAGGTGCACCACCAGGCCCCACAAGTAGGTGAGCCACCAGGACCCGTGTGTGGGTGCGCCATCAGGCCCCGTGAGCAGGTGAGCCATCAGGCCCTGTGTGCGGGTGACCCTCCAGGCCCCAAGTGCGGGTGTGCTGCCAGGCTCCACGTGCACGTGAGCCGTCAGGCCCCGTCCGCAGGTGCACCATCAGGTCCTGCAAGCAGATGAGCCGTCAGGCTCTGTCCGCGGGTGAGCCACCAGACCCCGCAAGCGGGTTAATCATCAGGCTTTGTCTGTGGGTGAGCCACCAGGCCCCATGCGTGGATGAGCCGCCAGGCCCCATACATGGGTACGCTGCCAGACCCCGCGAGCAGGTGTGCCGCCAGGCTCTGCTAGCAGGTGAGCCATCAGGCCCTGAGAACAGGTGAGCTGTCAGGCCCCTTGCGCGGGTGCACCATCAGGCTCTGCGAGTCATGCAGCAAGATGATGACGTAACAGGAGAGTGACACAAGGGAGAGCCAAGACAAGACGCACGGAAAAACCAGGAACTAAGGTGGTGCAGGTGGTAGGACACCTCTCTCCCACATCGGATATTCTGAGGCTCTAATCCCAGTGAAGACAGGAGGAGAAGGATGTGAAGAGAGGGCAGGAAATGGACACAGAGAGTTGCCCAGTGAATGGACACAGAAACAGCAAAAACGGGGTTGTGTGGGGGGGAATGGATAAATGGATAAAAGTAAATAAATAAATCCTTTAAAAAAATGTATAGGGGGGAAGCGGCTGTGGCTCAATCAGTGGGGCTCCCGTTTACCATATGGGAGACCCCGGGTTCGGTTCCCGGGGCCTCCTGTTGAAGGCAAGCCCGCCCGCACGGCGTGGTTGGCTGACCCGGCGAACACAAGCAGCAAGGGGGGGATAAATGAATAAATAAATAAAATCTTTAAAAAAAAAAAAAAATGTATAGGGGGACGGATGTGGCTCAAATGGTTGGGCATCCGTTTCCCATATGGAGGAACCCAGGTTCGATCCCCGGGACCTCCCGATAAAAAAAAAAAAAAAAAAAAAAAAAAATGTATAGGGGAGGAAGATACAGACTATAGTACTTTGATGATGCTCTTTCATGATTTGTTAACAAATGTTTCACAGCAATGCAGGGTGTTTGGGGGGCGGCTGGGAGCCCTGTATGATGTTATGCATGTTTGTTTTGTAAGTTCACACTGTTTATTAAACATTTATAGTTTAATATATGTTCATGTATGAATGATATACTTCAATAAATTATTTAAGATTTTTTAAAAAATTTTAAAATTAAAAAATAAAAAATAAAAAAGGACTTGTACCAAAATATACAAAATGCCTATATAAAAAGAAAACAAATCACATAACTAAAAAATTGGAAAATGACTGAACAGACACCTCACCAAATTAGGTATACATTTGTCAAATAAGCATACATAAAGATGCTTAACATAATTTGTCATCATTGAAAAGCAACTTAAAACAACAACGAGAGACAACACCCACCCGCTGGAATGGCTAACATCAAAAGAACAGACAATCCAATTGCCAGCAATGATGTGGAACAACAGGAACTCTCATTCATTCCTGGAGGAATGCAAATGGTACAGCACTTTGGAAGACATTTTAGCACGTCTTACAAAGGTAAACATATCTCAGTATGTGACTCATCAATCACACTCCTAGGTATATACCCAAGTTTGTTTGATAACTAATGTCCACATAAAAAACCACCCAAATATTTATAGCAACGTTTAGTTATAATAGCCAGAAGCTAGGAGAAACCAAGATGTCCTTCACTAGGTGAATGGATAACCAAACTGTGGTACAACTATACCCTGGGATAATAGCAGTAAAAAGGAAAGTACTATCCTGCCACAAAGACATGGATGCATCTCAAATTCATTTTGTTAAGAGAAAGAAGTTGGTCAGAAAAGGCTGCATAATGCATGGTAAGGCTACACCTGCTTGTTGCTGGGGTACAATGTTAGGGACCTCTTTGTTTGCACACAACAAAACTATGTGTTCCAAGGGTTCTGTCAAAAAAAAAAAAAAAATCCAGATATCCATTCAACTGTCATTTTCTCTTCCTTTAAGATCAGAAATGCAGCAGGGAAAACAGATGTTATTATGTGGTTATTCTCAAATCTCAGCATCATGAAATGAGTTAGGCACTAGTCCAGGTGCTAGAGAGATAAATGGACAGTTAAACAAAAAGAAATACTCTTGCCTTCTTGTCTCTTACATTATTGCAATATAAAGAAATGCAAAGACCAGCCTGGCAAGTAGTTTGACTTCCTTTAAGTCTCCAGATTTAAAACAATTCCAGGACTCGGGTTGGGCCTTTCTTAGTTGAGAAATGTGGGTCCATGGTTCAACACCCTGTAATTTACTTGTAGTATCAGAAGTTAGATGAACATGGTAGGATCTCTTTTTAATGAGGCTCCGTGATGGAGCACCACCTGAATGAATACTCATGGAAAATTCCACCTAACCCTTTGTTTGAGCTATGCTTGCTTTCAGAAACCAAGAGCAAGATGCCAATAACTGCAAGACAAGTCTGAGCCACCTGCTAGTAACCACAAGACCAGCGCAAACTAGTCCTCTCCAAGCTGAAGCCTGGGCTCCATGTGCAAAAATACCATGTGCAAAAAGTACCAGTTGAAAGGAAAGACAATCTGTGCGTGACCAAGCGGCCTCCCTCATTTCATCCCAATCTCCTATAAAAGAATCCCATTCCTGTCCCTTGGGGGAGGCAGGTGTTTTACAAACACTTCTTTCTCCATTCTTTATCAAAGAATAAAGTTTCTGCTCTGCTTTACTGAATCTGGTCTCCTTCAATTGGCTCAAGCAACTCCGGACAGGAGAGCCAGTTAAGGGGTCTGTGGCAGTTTGATATTATTTATGAATTCCAAAAAGAGATATTGATTATGTTTGTAAACTGGTCTGTTCCTCTGGGCATGATACCCTTTTGATTGTGTTAAATACAGAAGTTTCACATTCACTTCTTTAAATCAAAATTAGGGCTTTGATTCAACGTCATTAGGGTGTGCAGGGTTGAGTCCCCACCCCCTTGGTGGGCTATATAAACAGACAATCAAGAACACAGTAGTAGACACACAGAAAACACAGAGGAAGAGAGACAGCTCCATAGACACGGCAGGGACCCCGGGAAGAGAGACGAGCTTTATAATCTACAGCTGACCTTCTGAAGAGATCAGAGCATCTGAGCCTGGAAAGAAATGGACCCCTCCAGCCTACAGCTGAGATCAGAAGAAGCTGGGCCCACAGAGCTTTAAGAAGAAGAGGAAGGCTGATGCCTCACAGATATCGTCCACCATCTTGTTTTAACATGTGGCAACAGAGTTTGGTGAAGAGGTAACTTTGAGTTGGACTCTTTAGGGCCTTGTAGCTGTAAGCTTCCACCCCAAACAAACACCCTTTATGAAAGTGAACAGATTTCTGGTACTTTGCATCCCCATCCCTTTTGCCTGACTAATACAGGGTCCAACACAAAAGCAGTTGGTATCAAAATTTGGTGACTCGACACGGACTCCCTGTGGCAGTTTGATACAGTTATGAATTCCAAAAATAGATATGGATTATGCTTGTAAACTGGTCTGTTCCTCTGGGTGTGATTAAATTACAATTAGGGCTTTGATTGGGCCACATCAGTAGGATGCTGAGGCCTGCCCCTTGGTGGGTGGGGAATCAAAGATAAAAGACATGGCAAAGGACAGAGTTGGAGTTTTTGATGTTGGAGTTCTGATGCTGAGTTTTAATGCTGGAGCCCCAGGAAGTGAACACACAGAGGAGCTTGGTTGTGAGGAAGGAGAAAAGGCCCCGGGAAAAGAGATGAGCAGTTCGCCTGACAGTTCACAGCTGGCCTTGTGGAGAGAGGCAAAGACTAGAGAGCCTCATAGTCTACAGCTGACCTTATGGAGGAAACAGAACAGCTGAGCCCAGAGAGAAATGGAGCTCCAGGAAGAGAGGAACCCAGGAAACCTGAACCCTGGCAAATGTCAGCAGTTGTCTTGCTCCAACACGTGGCAACAGACTTTGGTGAGGGAAGAAACTTATGCTTTATGGCCTGGTGACTGTGGGCTTCTACCCCAAATAAAGACCCTTTTATAAATGCCAGCAGATTTCTGGTATTTTGCATCAGCACCCCTTTGGCTGACTAATACACTAGCCTTGGCCCTCTTTTGTCCTGTAATATGGGGTGGTGGGGAGGAGGAGGAATGAGGTGGTCCTCTGTGCTGTTCAATCATTTTGGCCTCCTCCTTTTTTTCAGGAGGTACCAGGGATTGAACCCAGGACCTTGTAGATGGGAAGCAGGTGCTCAACCACTGAGCTACATCCACTCCCCAATGAAAGCTGTTTTTTTTTTTCATTTGTTTGGTTTTTTGTTTTTGTTTTTAGGAGGTACTGGGGATCTAACCCAGGACCTCATACATGGGAAGCAGACGCTCAACCACTTGAGCTGCATCTGTACCCCAGGCCCCTCCTTTTTGCCTCCTGAGTTTGCAAGTGGACATCAGTGGCCATGCTCAGTCCTTTCTGAGCTCATCCTCTTTGTGAACAATGGTCAGCAGAAGGCTGCCTGGTATGTTTTTGGTTTAGCAACAGAAGAGGCAAAAGAGAACAATAAAGGAATACAAGTGGGGACACCTGGTTGAAGGGAAATCGGTCATGATGCCTGAACAACAGGACACCTGGTCTTGGAGGGAGACCAGAGGAAAGGTAATCCATGGCTGTAGGGAAGCTTTTACACTGCTGGGAGCTGGCCTGGACACCCTATCTTCCTTCCAGTCTTCCTTGTCACCTCTCTGGCCATGCTGGCCCCCGTCTCCTCACCCAGGTATACTATATTGACTCAATCCTTTCCACCCTACTGGTCTTGGACAGCTCTGGGGAACAATCTAGCTCCCTCAATGATGCTCTCAAAGCTCTCTGGTCAACACCAGGAGGAGCCATCCCACCACCAAAGGACACCATGAGTATTACCTGCGAACCCACATTACATATACTCTCCATCACCAGGTAATGGCCCAGACACCCTGCCCTTCCCTGACTGGGGAGAATCTCACAGAAAGGTCCTGCTTCCTCTCACCACTACAGCTCTTAGGGGAGCCTCATAAATCAACAGGATGAACCCTGAACCATTCCCTTGTCCCTCTTATGGGATATTTTGCAAGGAGAGGAAAGTTCACTCTTAGAAGGGCTAGACAGGACCTTAGAAAACCAGGAAACCCTTTTAAGGAGTCTTCCCCGAGACCATCCTGAGATTCACACCTTTTATAAAGTAGACCTAGGCACCGGGGATTCGTTTTTGTTATCACTGTCCCCGGTGTATAGTAGTCTCTGATCCTCTGGGAGTTGGCCGCCCAATACACTCTCTTGTGAAATGGTCTTGCTATAAAGCTGAGCAGGTAAGAAACCTCGTCTGGGCAAAATCATGTGGGATTTGCATCCCCATGAAGTGGGAAAATCTCCCCTCGGGAGCTAGCTGGGCACCAGCCTGCACACCTGATTGCCCTACAGCACCCCTCCTCCTGGGAGCTGGCTATGTACCAGCTCACTCATCTGTCTGCCTGGAGGTTCTCCTCTCCCTGGAGCTGGCTGGGCTGGGCCCCAGGACACACACTATTGCCAACTGCTTTCCTCTCACCCTTAGTAGACTGGGTGCCTGTCTGCCCACCAGATCAGCCCCCACCACGGTGCCCCTCTCACTGGAATTGCCTGCATGCAAATATCAAAATATCTGGGCATGAGGTACAAAAAATAGTATTTGAAATATGTTCCCTATAAGATTTCCATGTACAGTAAAGATTGACCCTTTCTATTGGGAGACTGTAATAAATACAATAATTGAAAGGTTGAGAATCACTGACATAAGTCATATATATTAGCTTCTTCTCTCCAAGTTTCCACTAATCACTAAAATATTACATACCTGGACCACATTAGCTTAACCTCCTGCCAAAATGTCTTTATCAAGTGATATTTCATAATTATACATTTGATTTTTATTTACCAAGAAAAGGTTCTTTATTTGCTATAAAAATATTCATTGCCTTTTAAAAATTATTATTCTTTTTTATTCATTGTCTTTAACAACAGTTGTATGTTACTTAATTTCCCCTGTAAAAGCTACCACTTTCAGCATTTTCTGCATCAGGAAGTTTTGCTTCAAGAATGGTATATTTTTTTCTCTATGAAAAAGAACTATGTAATTGTTTTATGGCCTGAGAAATCGTTATTCAACAAAAATGATAAAAGCAAGGCTGCCCTAATGGAAGGGGCTGAGGGTCAGAACTGCGTACTCTCAGGTTTCCTCCATGACTCCTGTACTAACTTCCTAGCTGCAATAATAAATACCATATAATGGGTCGGCTTACCAACAGGAATTTATTGACTCAAGGTTTCAGAAGATAGAAGGCTGGCTTCATCCCAGAGTCAGTGTTTTATAGCTGTCCAGCATTCTTGGTGTTCCTTGGCTTTTCTGTCATAAGGCAATGCATATGGCTACGTCTTCTCCTTTCTCTTCTGGGTTCTATTGACTTCCAGCTTTTGGCTGCTCCTAGAGCTTCCTTTCTATGTACAATTTCCTTTGCTTATAAGGACTTCAGCCACTCTGTATTAAGGCCCACATATTCAAAGGTCTGATTTACAAAAGCATTCACACCCACAGACCAAGGGTTGGAACTTAAGCATACCTTTTGTGGGGCACATTACTCAATCCCCAACACCTATTATACCCTCTGGCCACTCACCTTTCCAATGGGACCCAGAAAGCAATCCAAAAAATCATTAAAGCTAAGTGAAAAATCACTTTGGAAAGTGAGCTTCTGAGTAAACTCACCATCCTAATCAGATGCGTATACCGCAGCAAAAAATTAAAAATCATACTAAGAAAATGGAAGAAATGACCCAAGGAAAGGAATATATCAAAGCTCCAGAAGACATACAGGATTTGAGACAACTAATCAATGAGATGCACACAAATTTCTTAAATCAAATTAATGAGTTGAATGACAATATGGCTAAAGAGATAAAGGACATCAAGAAGATACTAAGTGAGCACAAAAAGATTTTGAAAACCTGAATAGAAAAGTAACAGAGCTCATGGAAACGAAAGACACAATTGTGAGAACAGAAACACCATAGAAAAGAGAAAAAAAAAAGAAAAAAGAAAGAAAGAAACACCTCAGAGAGAAGTGGATGGGGCTCAGCCGGTTGGGTACCCACCTACCACATGGGAGGTCCCAGGTTTGAGTCCCAGTGCCTCCTAAAAGAAGAGGAGCAGATACTGCCCCTGCCACAATGAGCTAGACACTGCCTCTTGCTGCAACAAGGTAGATGCCAACCCACTGCAACAAGCTAGATGCCGCCCCCACTGCAATGAGCAGATGCCACATGCCAGCAGGTGCCACAGCTTGTGAGGAGTGGATGTTGCTCAGGCACTTGGGCACTCACCTCTCATGTGGGAGGTCCTGGGTTTGGTTCCCTGTGCCTCCTGAAGAAGGTGAGCAAGCAATGAACAAACAGATGAGAGAACCATCTGGGGGGAGGAGATAATAAAGAAAAATAAGTAAAAAAAATAAGCAGTGAAATAAAGAAAATAAAACCACAATTCTATAGAAAAAAACACATTAGTGGGGAGCAGATGTAGCTCCAGTGGTTGAGGGCCTGCTTCCCATGTATGAGATCCCAGTTTCAATCCCTGGTACCTCCTAAAAATGAACAAACAAAACAAAACAAAAAAAAACTCTCACTGATGAGCAAATGTAGTTCAGTGCTTGAGTACCTGCTTCCCATGTATGAAGTCCTGGGTTCAATCTCTGGTAGCTCCTAAAAGGCAAACAAACCAAAAATAAAATAAATAAATAAGAAAACAAGACACATTAGAAGCATACAACAGCAGGCTTGAAATGATAGAAGAAAGAATAAGTGATAAAGAAGACAGAAGAGCTGAGATTGAAGAGACAAAAGAACAGAGAGAGAAAAGAATGGAAACTTTTGAGCAAGGGCTCAGAGAATTGAATGATAACACAAAATGCAACAACATATGTCTCATGGGTGTTCCAGAAGGAGAAGAGAAGGGAAAAGGAGCAGAAAGAGTATTTGAGGAAATAAGAGCTGAAAATCTCCCAACTCTCAGGAAAGAAATGAACTTAAATGTCCAGGAAGCACAGTATATCCCAATCAGAATAAATGTGAATAGACCACTCCAAGACACATACTACTCAGAGTGTCAAATGTCAAAGATAAAGAGAAAATTCTCAGAGCAGCAATGGAGAAGCAAACCATCACACACAAGGTATGCCCAGTAAGAGTTAGTACAGATTTCTCATCAGAAACCATGGAGGTGAGGGAAGCGGCTGTGGCTCAATCAGTAGGGCTCCCGTTTACCATGTGGGAGGCCCCGGGTTCGGTTCCCGGGGCCTCCTGGTGGGGGCGGGCCCGCCCGCACGGCGTGGTTGGCTGACCTGGCGAGCACAGGCAGCAAGGGGGGGATAAATGAATAAATAAATAAAATCTTTAAAAAAAAAAAAGAAACCATGGAGGTGAGAAGACAGTGGTATAATACAATTAGGATACCAAGAGAGAAAAACTGCCAGCCAAGAATTTTTTATCCAGCAAACTTGACCTTCAAATATGAAGGTGAGTATAAAATATTCACATACAAACAATAACTAAGTTCATAAAAAAGAATCTACCTTTGCAGGAAATATTAAAGGAAGTCTTATAGCCTGAAAGAAAAAGACAGGAGAGAGAGGCTTGGAACAGAATATAGAAGAAAGAATAGCAGAAAGGATAACCAAAAGAGTAAAAATACAGATGAAAATAAGATATGACAGATGAAAACCAAAGAATAAAATGATGGAAGTAAATAAGGTATTTACAGTAATATCATTGAAAGTGAATGGATTAAACTCCCCAATCAAAAGATACAGGCTGACAGAATGGATTAAAAAAACATGAGCCATCCATATGCTGCTTACAAGACATTTACCTTAGACCTAGGGTTACAAACCAGCTGAAAGTGAAAGGCTGGAAAAAGATACTCTATGTAAACAGTAACCAAAAAAGCAGGGTTAGCAATACTAATGTTGGACAAAACAGACTTTAAATTCAAAAAAGTTATAAGAGATACAAAGGATATTATATACTAATAAAAGGGACAATACACCAGAAGAAATAACAGTCATAAGTATTTATGCACCTAATCAGGGTGTCCCAAAATACATGAGGCAAACTCTGGCAAAACTGAAGGGAGAAATAGAAATTTCTACAATATATTGGAGACTTCAACACACCACTCATATTATTAGATAGAACTAGACGAAGATCAACAAGGAAACAGAGAACTTGAACAATATGATAAATGAGCTAGACCTAGCAGACATATACAGAACAATGCACCCAAACTCAATGGGTTATACATTCTCCTCAAGTGTACATGGATCTTTCTCCAGGATAGACCACATGTTAGGTCACAAGGCAGGTCTTAATAAATATAAAAAGACTGAAATTAAACAAAACATCTTCTCACATCATAATGAAATGAAACTGGAAATCAATAATGGACAGGAAAGAGGTACATTCACAAATGTGTGGAAGCTGAACAACACACTCCTAAATAATCCTTGGGGCAAAGAAGAAATTATCAGAGTAATTAATAAATATATTTAGATGAATGAAAACAAGAACACAACTTTCCAAAACTTATGGGATACAGCGAAGGCAGGCCTGAGAGGGAAATTTATAGCCCTAAACGCCTATATTAAAAAAGAAGAAGGAGCTAAAATCAAAGATCAAACTTAACAACTGGAGAAACTAGAAAAAGAAGAGCAAACCATTCCAAAAGCAAGCAGAAGGGAAGAAATAACAAAGATTAGAGCAGAAATAAATGAAATTGAGAACAAAAAGATAATAGAGAAAATCAACAAAACCAAAAGCTGGTTTTTTGAGAAGATCAATAAAATTGACAAACCCCTAGCTAGACCAACAAAGAAAAAAAAGAGAAAAGATGCAAAAAATAAAATCAGAAATGAAAGGGGTGAAGTTACGACTGGCCCCATAGAAATAAAAAGGATCATAAGAGGATATTATGAGAAACTGTGTGCAAACAAACCAGACAACCTAGATGAAATGGACAAATTTCTAGAAACCCACAAACAACCTACACTGATGCTACAAGAAATAGAAGAACTTAACAAACCAATCACACTTAAAGAGATTGGGGGAGCAGATCTAGCTCAAGTGGTTGAGTATCTGCTTCCCATATGGGAGGCTCCAGGTTCAGTGGCCAGTGCATCCTAAAAACAAAAACAAAAATGCAAACAAACAAATGAAAAAACCAACACAGGGGAGCCAATGTGTCTCACTGGTTCAGTGCTGGCTTCCCACTTAAACAAGATCCCTGGCCCCAGTACCAAAAAAAAGTTTGAATCCATCATCAAATATTTCCCAACAAAGAAAAGCCTAGGACTAGATGGCTTCACAGGTGAATTCTACCAAGCATATTGAAAAGAATTAACACCAATCCTATTAAAACTCTTCCAAAAAATTGAAGAGGAGGGAAAATTACCCAACATATTTTATGAAGTCAACACTATCCTAATACCAAAGCCAGATAAAGACACTACAAGAAAAGAAAATTACAGACCAATCACTCTAATGAACATAGATGCAAAAATTCTCAACAAAATACTTACAAATCAAATCCAACAGCATATTAAAAGACTTAACACCATCACATCACGACCAAGTGGGATTTATTCCTGGTATGCAAGGGTGGTTCAAAATAAGAAAATCAATTAACGTAACACACCACATTCACAAATAGAAGGAAAAAAACAAATGATCATCTCAATCGATGCAGAAAAGGCATTTGGCAAAATCCAGCATCCTTTCTTGATAAAAACACTGAAAAATAGAAATAGAAGGAAAATTCCTCAATATGATAAAAAGCATATATGAAAAACCCACAGCCAACATCATCCTCAATGAGGAAAGTTTGAAAGCTTTCCCTCTAAACTTGGGAACAAGACAAGGAAGCCCATTGTCATCGCTGTAATTCAACATTGTGCGGTAAGTTCTAGCTAGAGCAATTAGACAAGCAAAAAAATAAAAGACATCCAAATAGGAAAAGAGGAAGTAAAACTCTCATTATTTGCAGACGACATGATCCTATATTTAGAAAACTCTGATATGTCTATGACAAAGCTGCTTGAGCTAATAAATAAAGTCAGCAAAGTGGCAGGATATAAGATCAACACACAAAAATCAGTAATGTTTCTCTACACTAGAACTGAACAATCTGAGGAGGAAATCAAGGGGGAAATTCCATTTACAAGAGCAACAAAAAGTCTCAAATACCTAGAACTCAATTTAACCAAAGTACAGAGCATGTATGCAGAAAACTACAAGATAATGCTAAAAGAAATCAGTGAAGACCTAAACAAATGGAAAGACATTCCGTGTTCATGGATTGGAAGACTAAATATCGTGAAGATGTCCATCCTACCCAAACTGATTTATACATTCAATGCAATACCAATCAAAATTCCAACAGCCTACTTTACAGAAATAGAAAAGGCAATTCCCAAATTCTTTTGGAAGGGAATAGCCAAAAGCATTCTAAAAAAGAAGAGCGACATGGGAGGAATTTCACTGCCTGACACTAAAACATATTACAAAGCTACAGTCTTCAAAACCGCATGGTATTGGCATAAAGATAGACACATCGATTAGTGGAATAGATTGAGAGTTCAGAAATAAACCCTCACCTCTATAGCCAACTGGTTTTCGACAAACCTATCAGAGCCATGCTAATGGGACAAAACAGTATCTTCAACAAACGGTGCTGGGAGAACTGAATATTCATAACAAAAAGAATGAAAGAGGACCCCTATCTCACTCCCCATACAAGAATCAACTCAGAATGAATCAAAGACCTAAATATAAAAGCCAGGACAATAAATCTACTAGAAGAAAATATAAGGGAGCATATTAAAGATCTTGTGGTAGGTGGTGTTTTCTTGGACCTTGCACCTGAAGCATGCACAACAAAAGAAAAAAATAGGTAAAGGGGACCTCCACAGAATTAAATACTTTTACACCTCACAGGAATGTGTGGAAAGGGTGAAAGGCAACTGACTCAACAGAAGAAAATATTTGGCTATCAATAGGTGATAAGGGAAGCGGCTGTGGCTCAATCAGTAGGGCTCCCATTTACCATACGGGAGGCCCCGGGTTCGGTTCCCGGGGCCTCCTGGTGAAGGCAAGCCCGCCCGCACGGCATGGTTAGCTGACCCAGCGAGCACAAGCAGCAAGGGGGGGGATAAATGAATAAATAAATAAAACCTTAAAATATATATATCTGATAAGGGTTTAATATTCATGATACATAAAGAGATGCTACAACTCAGCAATAAAAAGACAAACAACCCAATTAAAATATGGGCAAAATACTTTGTATTAGTCAGGGTTCTCTCGGGAAACAGAATCAACAGGAGATATCTGTCAATAATATGAGATTTTATAAGAGTCTCTCACATGACCATGGGGATGCACAAAGCCAGGATCCACAGGGAGGCTGCAAACCAGGGGCTCTGATGAAAGCCCAATTAAAGGCCCTTGATGAGTTTCTGGGAGAAGCTGGCTGTCCAAAGATGAGCTAGGAAATTCTCTCTGTTGAAATCACTTCCTCTTTTAAGGTATTCAACTGATTGGATAAAAGCGTCACCCATTGCTGATGGCAATCTCCCTGATTGATGCAGATGTAATCAGCCATCCACCCAGTAAACTCACTGGTGACCAAAGTCCATAAATGTTCTTGTATTACAATTAGCCCAGTGCTTGCTGGACCAAATACCTGGACACAACTACCTGGCCGAGTTGACATATTAGCCTAACCATCACAGACTTGAATAGATATTTGTCCAAAGAAGAAATATAAATGGCAAAAAAACAAAACAAACAAACAAAAAAAAAAAAACACATGAAAAAATATTCAATAACACTAGCTATTAGGGAAATGAAAATCAAAGCTACAATGAGATGTCATTTCACACCTCTTAGAATGGCCACTATTAAAAAGACAGAGGACTATACATGTTGGAGAGGATGTGGAGAGATAGGAATACTTATTCACAGTTGGTGGGAATGTAGAATGGTACAGCCACTGTGGAGGACTGTTTGGCAGTGCCTAAAGTTGAATTTGCCATGTGCAGTAATACCAGTACTGGGTATATACCCAGAAGAACTGAGAGCAGATAACTGCACACACACCAATGTTCATTGCGGTGCTATTCACAATTGCCAAAAGCTGGAAACAACCCAGGTGTCCATCAACCGATAAATGGATAAACAAACTGGTGTATTCACACGATGGAATATTATGCAGCTGTAAGAAGAAATGAAGTTGTAAAGCATATGGCAACATGGATGAACCTGGAGGACATTATGTTGAGTGAAGCAAGCCAGACACAAAAGGACTAATACTGTATGAATGCTCTACTATGAACTAAGTATATTTTGTAAACTCATGGAGTTAATAACTTGAATATGAGTCACTAGAAAATAGAATGAGGTTAGAAAATGGAAAGCTGAGGATTAACCTGTGCAGAATTGGTAAAAAAAAGATGCGTGTTAATCTTTGGAAATTAATAGAAAAGGTGTAAGCCCAACATAATATACGTAACTAGCAGTACTATTATGTGGGTATGACAGTGGTTTAAAGGGAAAGTCTAAGGTCATGTATCTTACTAAAAGGAATGTTTAAAAATGTAACATGGGTTTGTATAACATAGTAAAACCACATTTGAAATATGAATATGGATAAAGTTGCATATATAAGAACATTTTTCTTTGAAACTGAATAAATGTATGTTAATACTACAAGATGTTAATATCAGACAAAAAAAAAAACGCATTGTGCTAAGTGAAAGAAACCAGACACAAAGTACTACCTATTGCTTAATTCCATTTATATAAAATGTAAATATAAGTCAATTTATAAAGATAAAATTAGATTAGTGGTTATGTAGGACTGGGGAAGGACTGCTAAGGGGTGTGGAGTTTTTCTTTTTGGAGTAATGAAATTGTTCTAAAATTTTTGTGGTAATGAATATACAACATTATAATAATATGTAGTGTATGGTATGTGAATAGATCTCAGTAAAACTGCTTAATAAATAAATAAATAATTGTGCAAGAAAAGCCAGAAATAGCAGCTATGTACAGCAGGGGGAAGCATACAGAGATTGAGAGGTGAAGTATTTTCATGTTTGTTTGTCTGTTTTTTTGTTTGTTACTATTCTTATTAAAGTAATGAAAATGTTCTAATAATGATTGAAGTGATGAATGCACAACTATGTGATTATACCAAATACTATTAATTGTACACTTTGAATGATTGAATGAATTGTATGCTTTATTAATATGTATCAATAAAATTTATTTGTTTAAAAAAAAGAAAGGATTCACTCTGGATTAGAATATGCTAAAAGACTGAAGTTAAGGCAATAAAACATTTTAGGGAATAGCAAATCTCTCTAAAACAAAGTCTATATAGTTTCATCAATCTGTTTTTGAAAAAGAAAAATAGCACAAACCAAAATAATAGTATGGTGCTATGCAATGCATTGGAACAGTTCACCAATGTTAAATTGTTTCACAAATACTTATCCTAATACTGTTGTATTAGTCAGCCAAAGGAGTGCTGATGCAAAATACCAGAAATTGGTTGGTTTTTATAAAGGGTATTTATTTGGGGTAGAAGTCCACAGTTACCAGGCCATAAAGCACAAGTTACTTCCCTCACCTAAGACTATTGCCATGTTTTGGAGCGAGATGGCTGCTGACGTCTGTGAGGGTTCAGGCTTCTTGGGTTCCTCTCTTGCCGGGGCTCCATTTCTCTCTGGGCTTAGCTCCTCTGTTTCCTCCACAAGGTCAGCTGTAGACTATCAGGCGAATGGCTTGTCTCTATCCTGGGACCTTCTCTCCTTCCTCACGACCAGTCTCCTCTGTCTGCTCGCCTCCCCGGGCTCCAGCATCAAAAATCCAACATGAGAACTGCAACTCAAAAACTGCCCCCTCTGTCCTTTGCCTTGCCTTTTATATTTGATTCCCCTACCCACCAAGGGGTGGGGTTCAATGCCCTATTGACGTGGCCCAGTCAACGCCCTAATCATAACTTAATCATGCCCAGATTAGCAGACCGGTTTACAAGCATAATCCAGTATCTATTTTTGGAAATCATAATTACATCAAACTGCCAAACTGCTACAACTGTATTGCCTTGATTCTAAGATTCCATCTATGGAATAACAATTTAGACAGGGGGGAGGAGCATTATTCCTCTAATAAATATCCATGGTATTATCATATTAAACGGGAATGCATAACTTTATCCATATATTAACATACTACTACTTCCTTCTTTGATGCACAAGTCTAAGCCTAAAGAGGTGCAGCCGTTGGCCAATTCGCCTGATTGTCTACAGCTAACCTTGTGGAGGAAACAGGAGCTAAGCCTGGAGAGAAACGCAGGCCCAGGAAGAGAGGAACCCAAGAAGCCTGAACCCTGGCAAATGTCGGCAGCCGTCTTGCTCTAACACGTGGCAATGGACTGTCATGAGAGAAGAAACTTAACACCTTATGACCTGGTATCTGTGGACTTCTACCCCAAATAAATACCCTTTGTAAAGACCAACCCATTTTTGGACAGATTGAAGGAGAATCAGCTTTAAGAAGAAAACTGTGGAAGCAGAGATTTGGACTTAAGACATCTCCTTGGGCCAAGAGAGGAGCCCCACCCTCTTGAGAGAGGGTGAGTTTGCCCCTGCAGTTGAAGAGGGTGGATGTTCCTACCCGATGTTCTGGGAACGTTTTGATGCCCCAGGGTACAGGGAGGGTAGAGTACATTCCTCAAAGATTAGGGTGGTTAAGGTCAGTACCCCATAAGTCTGAGAGGGGTGCTCCTGTCCCCCATGGATTAGAGAAGGCCAGGTGGTCAACCCATTGCTCTGAGAGGGTTGAACCTGTATGCCAAAGGTTAGGGGGAATGTTGTCTTCACCTCACCATACGAGGGGGGCTAAGACTCTAACCCAAAGTTGGGTAAGGTGTGGCAATCACCCCAACACTCTTGGAGGGTGATGTCTGGAGCTTGGTTTACACCCAGATGCTTGATGAGGGTGGAACCAAGAAAATGGCCGTTGGGCAAGCCTGTGGAAAGGGTGGGTTCCCATGTGGCCCCAGGGAAAAGAAACCATCATCTTAAGAATGACTCTCAGATTTTGAAATTGAATGGAGGATACCCTGCAGTTTTACTGAACTGTAAAAGATCCAAGACTCATGTTTAACATCCCAATTTCTCCTTATGATAATAAAAATGTTTATCCTTTGTCTTTTCATTTGTGTATTGGAAGCAGTTAAATGGTTTTGTAAGTTTCAGAGGTCTATAGCAGACGGGAATTTGCCTCAAGATGAACTGTATTTCTTTAAAATGATTATGATATGATTTTGTAGTTGAATTGTTACTGATTTAAGGTTTTTTGGATATTGTAATGTATTTTTGGAAATCAGAGGGTGGAGTGTAGCCATTGGCCAATTTGATGTAATTATGAATTCCAAAAATATAATTGGATCATGCGTGTAAACTGATCTGTTAATCTGGGCATGATTAGGTTATGATTAGGGTGTTGACTGGGCAAGTCATTAAGGCATTGAGCCCCACCTCTTGGTGGGTGGGGAATCAAATATAAAAGGGATGGCAAGAACAGAATTGAAGCAGTTTTGAGAAGCAGTTTTTGAGAGGCAGTTTTGATGTTGGAAAGAAGGCCCCAGGAGAAGAGAAGCAAGCCGTTCGCCTGATCGTCTACAGCTGACCTTGTGGAGGAAACAGGAGCTAAGCCTGGAGAGAAACGCAGGCCCAGGAAGAGAGGAATCCAAGAAGCCTGAATCCTGGCAAATGTCGGCAGTTGTCCTGCTCTAACACGTGGCAATGGACTTTGGTGAGAGAAGAAACTTAACGCCTATGGCCTGATATCTGTGGACTTCTACCCCAAATAAATACCCTTTATAAAGACCAACCCATTTTTGGTATTTCACGTTAGCACCGCTTTGACTGACTAATACAAGAGGCTTTCTGAATCTTCCTTAAACTCATAATTTTGACAGATGGATCAGATTGTTCAACTCTTTCATGACAGTTTTTCACAAAACACAAATTAGTCACAAAGACCTCTCTTAGCTTTGAAAATTCTAAAATCTATTCTAGAAGTGCTTGACTATTTCTACTGCCCCTTTGCTAACATTCTCTGGCATGTGACAGGCAATCTTCTACATTCAAAATACATTATTGTCATAGCAATATAACAATGTTACAAATACAGAAGACATTTGAAATGATGATGACAAACCAAATGTAACTTAAAATTTTTTTTTTTTTTTTTTAAAGATTTTATTTATTTATTCATCCATCCCCCCCCTGCTGCCTGCGCTCGCTGGGTCAGCCAACCACGCCGTGCGGGCGGGCCCGCCCCCACCAGGAGGCCCTGGGAACCGAACCCAGGGCCTCCCATATGGCAAACGGGAGCCCCACCGATTGAGCCACAGCCGCCTCCCTGTAACTTAAAATTTAACCACCTGGGGAAACAGATGTGGCTCAAGCGATTGGGCTCTCGTCTACCATATAGGTCCAGGGTTCAATTCCCATGGCCTCCTGGTGAAAGGCAAGCTGGCCCACGCGGTGAGCTAGCCTGAGCGGCGAGCTGGCCCACATGGAGTGCTGGCCTGCACAGGAGTGCTGGTGCAGCAAGATGATGGAACAAAAAGAGACACAGAGGAGAGACAATGAGACGCAGCAGATCAGGGAGCTGAGGTGGTGCAAGATTGAGCGCCTCTCTCCCACTCCGGAAGGTCCCAGGATTGGTTCCCAATGCTGCCCAAAGAGAAGACAATAGACACAGAAGAACACACAGAGAGCAGACAGTGAGTGCAAAACAATGGGGCATGGGGGTGGGGATTAAAATGAATCTTTAAAATAAAAATTTAACTACCTGCAGTGATACCAATGAAAATAATTCAAATAAGGAGACATTTAAATAAACAGATACCTTCACCACAAGTTCTCAGAGGGAATAACACCCTGTTGGGGAATAGTAAAGTAATAACTTTTCATAGTACTATGGCATTATTTGCCTATTCCATTCTTTATTCTTTCATGAATGGTCAAAGCAGTTTTCCAAAGGCTACATGACAGGGAATCTCACTGATCCGACAGCTAATGGAATGTGTGTTCTTATGTTTTAAAAACTCTGAATTTAATTATTAATACAATAAATATCACTCAAAGCTATTGGGAATGTATAACAATGATTTTGGCAGGAGATGAGGATTATGGTTAATAATATATATACAGGAATGGATTTCTACTACACATTGTTAAGAATGTGCTGATACAATGGAAAAATATAAATAATGGACTATAATTAAGAACACCATTGTAATGATTTTGTAGCAAAATCCAAATTGGTACTATATTAATGCAAAAGAAAAAAAAAGACTGTGGAGTTTGGTTTTGTGAGATCTGAATATGATTAAGCATTTTTTCTCTTCATTATTTTTTCATTAATAACACATAATTATGTTATTTAACAAATCTCTATATCTTTCTGAACACTAGAGGAACAACTGAGTTATAATTTGGAATTAGATGAGATAAAAGTGCCTGGAAAGAATTTTTTAGGAGGAATGTTTCCATAACTTGTTGAGCTGCATTTTTCTATTTTATTTTATTTTTCTGAATTTGAAATAAAGTTATAAAAAATAGTACAATTATAATAATATTTACTCATTGATTGTAACAAATGTACCACACTGTCTTAGTCAGCCAAAGGGGTGCTGATACAAAGTACCAGAAATCGGTTGGTCTTTATAAAGGGTATTTATATGGCGTAGAAGTCCACAGTTACCAGGCCATAAGGCATAAGTTTCTTCCCTCACTGTATTAGTCAGCCAAAGGGGTGCTAATGTAAAATACCAAAAATGAGTTGGTCTTTATAAAGGGTATTTATTTGGGGTAGAAGTCCACAGATACCAGGTCACAAAGCATTAAGTTTCTTCTCTCACCACAGTCCATTGCCACATGTTGGAGCAGGACAGCTGCCGACGTTTGCCAGGGTTCAGGCTTCTGGGGTTCCTCTCTTCCCGGGGCTGTGTTTCTCTCCGGGCTCAGCTCCTGTTTCCTCCACAAGGTCAGCTGTAGACTATGAGGCTCTCTAGGCTTTGCTTCTCTCTACAAGGCCAGCTGTGAACTCTCAGGTGAATGGCTCGTCTCTATCCCGGGGCCTTCTTTCCTTCCTCACCAGAACTCCAACACCAAAACTGCTCCTCTGTCCTTTGCCATGCCTTTTATATTTGATTTCCCCACCCACCAAAGGGTGGGGCTCAATGCCCTACTGACACTGCCCAGTTAACGCCCTAATCATAACTTAATCATGCCCAAATTAGCAGACCAGTTTACAAGCATGATCCAATATCTATTTTTGGAATTCGTAATTACATCAAACTGCCAAACTGCTATACACACTAATGCAAAACGTTAAAAATGGGGACGGGTAAATGAGAACATTTATGCATCTTTCTGGAAATCTACAACCCCTCTAATTAAAAAATGTTTAAGGCAAAAGATAAAGAAAAAGATCTCTTAATACATGGGGCAATGAAGTGGTAGTAAGAATTGAAAAAAGGACAAAATTTGCAGAACTCAAAGAAATGCCTACATTATCCAAGGTGGGGTTAAGGTAAAAGATGATATATGAGTTTCCAAACCTAGGTGAGACTTCAAGATCTGTTCCAAAAGGGCAGATGGTTTCACAGGAAGATAAGAAATTACATTTGAGACACATTACATCAGACTCAAAGATAGGACATTCATGGAAAGCTACCAAAGGAAAAAGCTACATGGTGGATTCAAACAAATTGATGAAAAGCCAATGCTTAAGTTGCAGATTTGGGGGTAATTGTATAAAAATCACAGGTAAATGTGGATAAGTAAAAGAGATCTCCGAAGGGAAAAAGATGAGGAAAAAAGCAAAAGTAAAAAGACTAAACAGAAAATATGAAGGAAGTGTAAAGGAGGGAGAAATAAGGTCCCAAGAGAATCTGAACAATGGGGCTACAGAAACCAAGAAAAAGCAATGGTTCAGGAAGAATCTATATCATAGCAATGAAAGGGACATTTTATGACTTTGAAAATCTGTGAATTACTAACCATTTTGAGAAAAAAAATGCAGTAGAGTAACCAGAAACACTAGATTTTGAATCACTGTTTTGACTCTTCTTAATCCATTACAACTACAGAATATTTTCATCAAAAAAAAAAAAAAAAATTACATAGCTAGATATAGATAAATGGATGACCCAAACTTACAAGTGCATGAAGATTTACTGGATCATATCAAGGCTCAATATTGTAGCCTAGGGATACTTATTTATTCTACCACAATTTTTCCAATACTGAAATTCCATGTCCTATAAACTCACTCTGAGCAGCCAAAAAAAAACAACCACAAAAATCACATTGCTTAAAAAGGAGAAGAGAATTGTGGTCCTTAAACTATAACAAAAGAAATAGGTCATAATGAAAAATATCACTAATTTAGAGTTAAAAGTATTTATTTGAAACTATAATTAGCGCTATACTTTTAAATATATGTCCCAGAGACATAAATCTTTCATTTATTAAAGTCTGTTCATGTGCCTCTTGAGTCCTGAATCTCAGCAGAGTTGCAACACCTACTCTGCGGTTCACTGGACTCACCCAGGACAACTAACAAGGAGATGATGATGGACAACACCCATCCCAAAGAAGAGAGAGTGTGTGCAATGCAAGCAATATGGTTCCATCCATCTGCCCCATGGGATCTAAGCCCCCTCTCAATTAGAAGCAGAGTGGGCATCACCATCCCCAAATCCTCAAGACTGAGGAATGAACACTGGACTAAAGTGGACTTAGTATTATACAGTTATAGACTTATTATTATTCCAGCAATGGATGAACTTTTATCATTGATGTAAAGGCAGTGGCCACCAGAGGTTCTGAGGAGAGGGAAAGGGAAGAATAGGTTCAACATGGGGGCATTTTTGGGACATTGGAATTGTCCTGCATAACATCGTAATGACGAATACAGGGCTCTATACATTTTGTTGTAACCTATAAAGTTGTGTGGGGCAGAGTGTAAACTATAATGTAACTATATTCCATGGTAGTAGCAATGCTTCAATATGTGTTCAACAATTGTAACCAATGTACCACACTAATGATAAATGTTGTTAATGAGGGAAAGTGTGGGAGAGTTTTGGACTCCTGCAGCAGCCAACAATGGCTCAAAATGGCCAGATGTACAATGGATATCGCCTCCAGGCTGGCACTGTTTCGTGGTGCTGAAGGGCGCTATGCACCAGGCCAGTGGAACACTGGAGCCTACCTTCCTAGCTTTGCTCTAGGGTCAATGGTGCTGAAACATGCTGGCTGTGCGAAGGGCATACCAAGTGGAGCAACGATCACCAGAGTGATGTAAGTAGAACTTAAACACAATTGGCATCATGGCCTGCTCCCATGGAGAGATGACATGTATGGTATTGCAAACCTGGAGCTTAGATCTGTTAACTGCAGCTCAAAAAGAAACTTACGCATTAGTTGGTGCATTGCTTAGTATTAAGTACTATACCTATATGCCTAATGATTATAATGATATCTTTTCTGTTCTAGATCATATGCAGAGGGATATTGAACATATTAAAAGGTCCTGGTAAACTTCATTTTCTAAGTAGTTAATGAATGTGCTTAACCCAGGTATCCCTCCTAGCCCTTGTTCCAGAACCTGTCCCACTCATATCCTGGGGAGGACTGGCAAACCCATATGCCATCTTACCAGGGCTAAGCATTTTCTCACCAGGAAGGAAGCAGCAAACAAGGAGGCTGCCACAGTGGGGTCTCCACGGGGTGCAAGTCAAAATGTTGTCTGGGACCTCCTGGGCCTTTAAAGACATTGCTGCCACACTAACAAAACTGCTTCAGCTTTAAAGGACACCCAGGAGTCAACTGGGAGATGAGGGGAGGGTCCTACAGGCCCTCACTGCCCAGGCGACCACTCCCCACCCCACCCAGGCAGAACTCCAGAGGCTGCACTGGTTGTGTCCCCTGGGGCCTGCTCCCCTCTCCTGTTCTTTTCCCAGCCTGGTGATGATGGCCAGTGGCTGTGACCTTGACACCCACACCTTTCTGGAAGCCTGATAAAGCAGAAGCTCGTTTGTTAATTTAGTGGTAATGGTTTTGCAGGCCAAGGAGTTGCTGGAATCCTCCTCAGTGGAACCCCGCTGAGACCCCACCATGGCATCTGCTCACCTCCATCCTGCCCTATGCACCGTCTTCCAGCCTGGTGTGCACACATCACAGCAGCATATATTGGCTGCTCAGGTCCCACTCATGGCTGTTTGTTTTTATCTCCCGTATTGTCTCTGTGGGCTCCATGGGGCTCCTGATCTTCATCCTCCAGGGTAAGTCTAGTGGGTATACCTTGGCTTCCTAAGCTTTGAGTTTCTCCTCTAGGTATTTGCTTTGAGGTTCATTGAGGTTACTTCTGGCAAACTGGACCCACATATATCTGCACTTAACCTTGAACAAGTTCCCATTGCTGCTGATGTTGTGGGGGAGGTGAGGCCACAAGGCTGTGCTGCGGGGTTCCTGGTTTACAACCTCTCCATTGAGTGTCTGTGGGGCCCAGTCCAGAGAGCCTAATGGGCTGTGGCCAGCTGTGCTGTGAGCTGTCTTTGATTCCTTGTGTGGGCAAGTGAGTCTGGGAGATGGCAGTGAAATAAGAAATCAGCTGTGTATCTATGAACTTGAAATAAAGTAGAAAACTTGCATAAAAAAATACTTACTACAAATCTACATTAATCCAAACAGCGTTGTATTGGCCTAAAGACTGACATATAGACCGATGGAATAGAATTGATGGTTTATAAATAAACCCATTCATCTCTGATGCAAAGGGTGCCAAGACTATTCCCTGGTAAAAGAACAGTCTCTTTAAGAAACCATTATTGGACAACTACATTTCCAATAATAAAAATGAAGATGGATGCCTACTTCGTGCCGTGAACACGAACATGAACTCATAATGAATGAATCATTGGCCTAAATGTGTGACCTACATCCATAAAACTCTCAGAGGAAAAGGTAAGAATAAATCTTAATGACCTTACATTTAGCAATGGATGTGATATGAAAAGCACAAGCAACAAATTAATCTCCAAAATTCACAACTGCACTGATTACTCAATGAATATCACATTAATGGATAAGTAAATGGTTAAATAGTCTCTAAATAATTATTATACGCTAGGGACTATGTCAAAGCTTCTGAATGCAGTAGTAAATTTACAGGCATGCTGTAGTATACTCTAAGAACACATGCGGCTATAAAATTAATGATAGCCAATAGGTCTAAGAAAGCCTCATGAATGTTGACACTATGTGTCACCTAAGAGTAGGATATAACCCCAGGTGCCAGGGGATTTTGGCAGGTGAGGCCACCTCAGCACAGCTGTACCTTTTGGAAACCTTAAAATAAGCCTTCCCCTGACAAGAACAGCTTGAACGCCACACATGAAAGAAACACCTGGTAAATGACTCAGACTGAATGTGGTAAAAGAGAGGAGAGAGTCTCCAACTTTGAGAATGTTCTTTCAGTGGAGACACTCCCAGCCAGTTGGTTATATGACCCCTTTACTGTATCAGTGCCCATGTCACTGGCCTCCTCCCACTGTTACTTTTGTTAGAGCACTGCTTAAATAAACTGTCTTGAGCATCAGACAGTTCCTGAGAATCATCTTTGACACAGATCAAACCAAAGGTTAGACATTTTCCTTGGAAGCCATGACCCCTAAATACAACATATAACTTTTACCATGGGGACTTATATTTTTAGGTGGAGCATAGGTTTTTTGGATTCCTTTTAAAAATATTATTCAACTACTGTGAAACATATAATTTCTCCTTGTATTGAAAGACTGAGTAAACTACAGTCTTTGAACTTGGGCATGGACATGAACAACCAGAGGTCATTAGTATTTTTCAGCACAAGTTTACATGCCATCACTTTGCTGGTCAATAACCTGTGTTCAAATTGCACTTTCCTGTACTGACATTCAATGTTACCTTATTCTTCTCATAGCCTTCTGTCTTAGTTTGCTAAAAGCTTCCAGAATACAATATACTAGAAATGGTTTGCTTTGTACAGTGGGGATATATTAACATATAAGCTTACAGTTCTGAGGCTGGGAAAGTGTCCAAATTAATGCATCAGGTGATGCTCTGGATCCTGTCACTTGCATGGCACAATAGCATCATCTGCTGTCTCTCCCTGCTCCTCCCAAGTTCGTTGCTTTCAGCTTCTGGCTTCCTGAAGCTTTGTCTCTGCTCCTGCCTGTAGCTCTTTCCCTCCAGGGTTCCAATGCTTTCAGTTTCTGGTGTCTGGGACTTTCTCAGCTTCTGAGGATTACTCTCTGTCTCTTGGTTCTCTCTATCTGTAGTCATCCCATTTCCACAGCACTCCAGTAAGAGGATTAAGACTCACCCTGGGTCACACACTATTGAAGTAATCTAATCAAAGACTCTCAACCAAAGTGATCTAATCAAAAGATCCCACCTACAATAGTTTCATACCCACAGGAATGGATTAGCTATAAGGACATGATATTTTCTGGGGTCCACAAAAGCCTCAATCATGATGGGTCTTAATCCTATTACTGGCGTCTTTTATAAGCAGAATGAAATTCAGAAAGAGAGAGAAAGCCATAGGAAGCAGGAAGCTGAAATCCACTTAAACCCAGAAGAAAAGGAAGAGACCAGGAAATACTGCTATGTGCCTTGCCATTTGACAAGATAAAGACCAAAGAACATCAGCCACTAGTCTTCAGGGAGAAAGCATCACCTTGATGCCTTGATTTGAACTTTCTTTTAGTGTCAAAACCGTAAACTGGGGGGCAGATGTGGCTCAAATGGTTGGGTTCAATCCCCGGGAACCTCCTGGTAAAATGAAAAAATATAGAAGGAGCATGGGCCACCAGGCCCTGCACACGGGTGCACTGCCAGGCCCCGCGAGCAGGCGAGCCCCTGGGCCCTGCGCACAGGCATGCCAGGCCCCACCAAGCCATACAGCAAGATGATGATGTAACAGGAGAGTGACACAAGGGAGAGCCAAGACAAGACAAGCCAAAAAAATAGTAACTGAGGCGGTACAGGTGGCAGAACGCCTCTCTCCCACATCGGGGGTTCCCAGGATCAAATCCCGGTGAAGATAGGATGAGAAGAGAGGACAGGAAACAGACACAGAATTGCCCAGTGAATGGACACAAAACAGCAAAAATGGGGGGGGGGGAGAGGGGTTAAAATGGATAACAGTAAATAAATAAATAGATAAATCTTAAAAAAAAAAAAAAAAGAACCTGTAAACTTATAAATTCCCATTAAACTGCCCCACTTCATGGTATTTGCTTGAGTAGCTTAGGAAGGAAACTAAAACACAATGTATGGTCACCCTTAGAGAGCTTGCCCACAGTAATCTGAATTAGCTGAACAGAGTCAGTGATCAGCTACTGGACTATACACCCATGGATCTTGAGAATTAGGTCTCTATATCCCAACCTTGTACCAGCTGTCTACAATAGAGCCGGCACTATGGACCACACTGCTGCATGCAAAGGGTCTCTGGGATAGGGGATGGGAGCCACTGCACAGAGTATGAAACTCATTGGTATTTACAGCAATTTCCCAGCCTCATCCTCCCACTCCCACTCATACCTGGATGTTCAACACTGTTCTACTAGGTTCTGGAGCTTCAGAATAGTTGATCCAGACAATTAGTGGCAGTTCAGTATCTGTTCTCATGGAGGAACTAAATCCTGGAACTTCCTACTCCATTATCTTCCCACAACCCTTCTGTATTTTATTCATCTTTACTTAAAATTTACATACAATGAAACACATATCTTAAGTGATGACTTTTAACAAACATGTACAGCTATGTATTTCTTTTCTGCTTGTTCCATCTGTATTTATTTATTTTTTTGTGGTTAATAATACAAATACAAGAATGTTCTTTTGTTACAAGGTGTTAAGAATATGGAAATACATGGGAAATATAACTAATGTAACACATAGACTATAGTTAACAGTAATGTAATATTTTTACAACAATGGCAAAGAAGGTACCATATCAATACTAAGGGGCAATAATGGGGGGGTATAAGGGACTATGAGAGCTTTCCTTTTTTAAAAAAAAATTTTCAGATGTTAAGTTCATAATGATGAACAAATTTGGTAGAAAACCTGACAAGAGAGTAAACATCAGTGAAATTAGATTTTTAAGTTCATTTTCAACACACCACCTAGAGCCCCAGATATACATTGCTTTACAAGGGTACTTCAATAAACTTTAGAGTACACACAGAGTATAAATTATAAAATCTGTACCAGGAAATACAATGGAAGACTTTCCAATCAATCTTCTTGAGTCTAGAATAACTGACATACATTTGGATAAGGAAACAATGATTTTTGCCCGATTCCACTAACAAAATCAGAGGTGATCAGTCTACAAATCATGTATTCTAATGAAGTTTAACAAGTTTTTAAAAGAAGAAATTATGTGATGAAGTAAGATGTACTCCAGAATCCAAAGTCTGGAAGAATAAAAATCTAAAATTGCTTCAGGGTTAACTCTTTCAAACAGTTGTTGGAAATCATATCAATTCTACAAAAACCCCCTCCTGAAAATGGAACAAGATATATTATTGCCAACTCTTTCTTTGCAGCTAGTATTCACCTGATACCAATACTGGTTAAAGATGTTACACGATAAGAATATTAATGTACAGCTATGTAACCAAATCCCTTTCAAGTTATAGGCCATTAACCTTCACTCACAGTGTTCCCTCATGCCAATTTCTAGTCAGTCCCCATCTATATTCTGATTTTTTTTTTCCACCATGGATACTGTTCACCTGTTCTGAAACTTCATATTAATGAAATCATATAGTATGTTTGCTATATATGGTAAAGCTTCTTTCACTCAGCATAAGGATGTTATGTGTATCTATTGTTCATTCACTTCATTACTTAGTAATCTTCAATTGTGTGAATTACCACAGATTGTTTATCCATTCTCCCTTAAGTGGAAACTTGTTCTTTTCCTGCTTTTAGCTATTTACAAGTATTTTAATGAACATATTTGTATATATCTTTTTGTGGGATTCTCACAGAAGTTGGAGGCTAAATGCTTTCTATCATTTATTGGGAGTCAAGGACCAGAGGGCGAAACTTGCCAATGGTCACACAAGTCCCAGGAGATCCAGGTATTCTCTGATGTCAGTGTTTTGTGCCACTGCTGTGGCCCTATTTCTGACTATGCCTCAGAGACAGCTAGAATAGTTGAACATTACTAACCAATTCCTCTGGTTTGCTTTTACAACATAGTGGTTAATACCCAAGTTTCTTTCAGGTGGAGAAAGTGGAATGGTTTTCCTATTATTCCTTTATTCTGGGCTCAGACTATGGGGAGGCAGAAGAGAGGAATGGGCTCACAAAACCATGAGGGCTGGCTAATCTGAACTCTGAAGGGCAGGCCACAACCAGGAAACTCCAATAAAGGTGATTGTGGCGGCTTGATATTGTTTATGAATTCCAAAATTAGATAAATTGGATTATGTTTGTAAACTGGTTTGTCCCTCAGGGCATATTAGATTACACTGAATTCAGAGGTTTCACTTTTACTTGATTAAATCATGACTAGGGCTTTGTTTAGGCCAAGTCAGTAGCACATCGAGTACCCGCCCCCTTTGGTGGGCAGGGACTCACAGAGAACACATGGTATGGAGAACACAGAGTTAGTTGGAGTTTTGATCCTGGAGCCTAGGAAGTAAACACATAGAGAAACAGATATGTGTGGAAGGAGAGAAGGCTCAATTGGACACAGCAGAGGCCCTGGAAAGAGAGAGGAGCCATTTGCCTAACACTCTACAATTGGCCTTATGGAGTGAACAGAGGAGTTGAGCATGGAGAGAAATGAGCCCTGGGAATAGAGAAACCCAGGAAGCCTGAACCCTTGTAAAAAGTTGGCAGCCATCTTGCTCCAACACATGGAAATAGACTTTGGTGAGGGAAGTAACTTACACTTTATGGCCTGGTAACTGTAAGCTTCTACTCCAAATAAATACCCTTTATAAAACCCAACCTATGCGAATATTCTTGTTGTCTTGATTTTGTAATAATCAGGGTAAGCTAAACATTCACTATATTAGAAACCATGCATGTATCCCCAGACCTAGTTTTTCTCCCTAGGTCTGGTTTTTAGAATGCTGGTGATAAACTAAGCTTGATTTATTATATGACCATCCTGTATGGGAAAAGACTGCAAATTTGGGTATCTTTGGTCAAGCTTAAGAGATATAGCAGGGGTGGCTCAAATGGTTGGGCATCTGCCTCCCATAAGAAGGGATCTGGGTTAGAGCCCCGGGACACCCCAGTAAAAATTAAAAAAAAGAAAAATATAGAAGGCACGTGGGCCACCAGGCCCTATGCGCAGGTGAGATGTCAGATCCCATGCACTGGTGCACCGCCAGGCCCTGCAAGCAGGTGAGCCACCAAGCCCCATGTGCTGGTGCGCCGCCAGGCCCTACGAGCGGGTGAGCCGCTAGGCTCCATGTGGGGGTGAGCTCCCCAGGCCCCATGCATGGGTGTGCCACCAAGCCCCACAAGTGGGTGCACCGCCAGGCCCCGTGAGCCATGCAGCAAGATGATGACATAACAGGAGAGTGACACAAGGGAGAGCCAAGATGACACATGCCGAAAAACCAGGAACTAAGGTGGCACAGGTGGTAGGATGCCTCTCTCCTACATCGGAGGTTCAGAGGATCAAATCCCAGTGAAGACAGGAGGAGAAGGATGAGAAGAGAGGGCAGAAAACAGACGCAGAGAGTTGCCCAGCGAATGGACACAAAAACAGCAAAAACGGAGGTAGAGGGTAAAAATGGATAAAAGTAGATAAATAAATAAATCCTTAAAAAAAGTATGGGGGAGTAAGATATGGACTACTTTGATGATGCTCTTTCATAATTTGTCAACAAATGTTTCACAACAATGCAAAGTATTTGTGGTGGAGTGATGTGTGGGAGCCCTGTATGATGTTATGCATGTTTGTTTTGTAAGTTCACAACGTTTACTGAACACTTATAGTTTATGTATGTTGATGTATGAATGATATACTTCAATAAATTGTTTTTTTAAAAAAACAACCTATTTCTGTTATTTTGCCTCATCACTCCTTTGGCTAACTAATACAGTGATGCTGAACTTATTATCTCAGTGGGTAGAGACCCACACAATAAACAAGACAATATTAAACTCCCATCCTGGGGAGTACTACTATGTTCTCAATTAGAGGGGCAAGAATCCCTTAAGAATATAGGCAGAAAAAAACAAAAACAAAAATAAACAAAAAAAAAGAATATAGGCAGTGCCTAATAAAAGAAAACAGAACAATATGTCAAGCCCACAATATTAGTGCAAGTAACTATGAATCTTATCCTTCAAAAATTGAAACTTGGTGGTTACCATAGGTTCCGAGGGGAGGCAGAGGGAAAAGTAGAATAGATGGAACACAGAACATTTTTAGGGCATTAGAATTATTCTGCATGATCTTGCAATAATGGATACAGGCCATTTTAAATTTCATTGAAATGTAAAAGTTTATGGTCCAAAATGTAAACCATAATGTAAACCATTGACCATGGTTAGTAGCAATGCTTCAATATTTGTACATCAATTATAACAAATGTACCATCCGCAGGTAAAATGTTATTAATTGGGAGAGTGGAAAAGAGGGAAGGCATTGGGTATATGGGAATCCCCTATATTTTCTTTGTGACTTTTCTGTAACCTAAAGTTTCCATGAAGATAAAATGAAAAAACAAGACACTGGGGGAATATATGGAAGAAATTGTCACTGTACATAAAAGACAACAGATCTTACAGTGATAAAGACATAATGTCTAAAAAAAATTTATATTATTTCAATTTTTAATTTTTTTATTTTATTTGCTATTTTTAAAACTATTATTATTATTTTATTTTCTTATTAATTTTATTTGGTTATTTTGTTGGCTTCATTTTTGGAGAGGTTTTGGATCACAGAAGGGTCACAACTGTGGCAGGGGAGGATCACTGGTGCCGGGTGTCAGTGATGGGGAGATGTGTGGGGAGGAGTGCACCTGGGGTATGCCTCTAAGGTATATGAATATGTCCAGTTGCTCATGGGGCCTTGTCTCGGTGGGCAGAGACCCACACAATAACTGAAAAAATATTGAATTTCCATCCTGGGAAGTCCTGCTACATTCTCTAATAGAGCAGCAAGAATCCCCCAAGTACAAGGGCAAGGCCTAGTCAAGGAAGACAGACCATTATGCCAGGCCCTTGCTATTGATGACTGTACTAATGAATCTTTTCTTGTGAAATTGAAACTCAGCCTAGTATTATATATTCCCTAAGAGCTACCTCCTGAAAGCCTCCTTGTTGCTCAAATGTGGCCTCTCTCTAAGCCAAACTCAGCATATAAACACACTACTTTACCCCTTAGCATGGGACATGACTCCCAGGGATAAGCTTCCCTGGCACCAAGGATTTATTACCAAACGCCAACTAGCAATGCATCTGGAAAAAGACCTTGACACAAAGGGGGAAATATTAAATACAAATGAGTTTTTATAGCTAAGAGATTTCAAAGTGAGTTGGGAGGTCATTCCAGAGGTTACGCTTATACATGTCTCAGCAGGATCTCATTGACTGCCACAGTAAACCGTGCTCAAACAGCAGGGCTTCTGAGGGCTCAAGAAACATCCAGACACTATAAGCAGAGCAGACAGCTCAGGAATTCGGCACTCTGTTAGTGGGCCTTACTTTGGAATTTATGCTTCCCAGTGTAACAGAGTGGACTCATTTATAGTTTCCTTACACATGGTTCTTCTGCCCCTTTTATCTGAATCTATAATTAGCACTATACTTGTTAAATATATGTCCCAGAGACTTAAATCTTTGGACTGTTTATTTGCCAGTTGAGCCCTGAATCTCAGCAGAGTTGCAGCACCTACTCTGCAGTTCGTCGGACTCAACCAGGACAACTAACAAGGAGATGATGATGGACAACACCCATCCCAAGGAACAGAGAGTGTCTGCAACTGCAATCAAGATAGTTCCATCCATCTGCTCCATGGCATCTAAGCCCCCTCTCAATTAGAAACAGAGTAGGCATCACCATCCTAAAATCCGCAAGATTAGAGAATGAACAATGGAGTAAAGTAGACTTATTATTCTATTATAGACTTATTATTATTCTAGCAATGGAAGAACTTTTATCATTGATATAAAGGCAGTGGCCAACAGAAGTTCTGAGGAGAGGGAGAAAGAAGAATAGGTGTAATATGGGGGTATTTTTGGAACATTGGAATTGTACTGCATGACATTGCAATGATGGATACAGGCTATTATATATTTTGTCATAACCTACAAAATTGTGCAGGATAGAGTGTAAACTATAATGTAAACTATAGTCCATGGTTAGTAGCAATGCTTCAATATGTGTTCATCAATTGTAACAACTGTACCACATTAATGAAAGATATTGTTAATGTGGGAAAGTGGGAGAAGGGGAAGACAAGAGGGAGGGAGTGGGGCATATGGGAATCCCTTATATTTTTATATAACATTTCTGTAATCTAAAGCTTCTTTAAAAATTAAAAAAAAATTAGAAAAAAGAATTCCACAGGGGAAACTGACTAGCTAAAGGTGAGGAAGAACTTTTCTTTCTGATATCTGAAATCCTAAGTTCTGGCTGTTAATACCTCCAGTTGATTAGATGAGACTTCCCATGTTGTTGGCTGTAAATGCAGTCAGCCTTAGATGTAATCAACAGATTATAGATGCAAAGCCAATCAGGATATGCCCCCATGGCAGCAATCAGGCCAATGCTTGTTTACCCAGAAACTGGACACCAAAACTTGGCCAAGATGACACATGAAACCAAGTTTCACAAGTACTGATATTAAATCTGTATCAATTCAAACTAGATGGTTCTAAATTTAGAATATTAAGTGTACTAAGTGTCATAATGACAAAGAACATACCTCAATATACCCACAATAGGAAATGAGAAAGGAATCAAAAATGATTCAACACAGAAGATCAAATAAACACAATAAAGGTGGTACAGGAGGAAATGAGGGACATACATGGTATAAAACATATAAAACAAATAGCTAAATGGCAGAAGTAGCACCTGCTTTATCAAGAATTACATAAAATGTAAATGAATTAAACTCTCCTATCAAAAGGCAAAGTTTGGCAGAATGGATGTAATCAATTATCCAATGTTAAGGGGCCTAGAAGAGCAAATTTAAGTCCAAATAAGTTGAAAATGGAAAGATGGAAATATATTGCCTGTGAATAGCTGACATATCCAAATATCAGACCAAATATATTTTAAGATAAAAACTGACTTCTGGGACGATGGTGGACTAATAAGACACAGGAATCTCTTCTCCAGAAAAATAGCTAGAGGACAGGCTGAAACAGCCCTGAAAAAGATCTTCTAGGGCTTAGGACAGCAGATGAAGGCTGCACACCACCCAGAGGAGAGAGGGACAAAAGAGGGAAATCGCGACGACAGAACCATGTGCTGGAACCAGCAGCAGCTGCTGCTGCTGGCACCCTCCCCCACACTAAAGACTCTTTAGATTTCTCAGCCTCTGGGCCTGCGACTACAGACAAAGGAGGCTCCAGGGATCTACCACCCAAGGAAAGGGGAGAGAGAGGAACACAGGCTAGGTGGTAAAATAAGTAGGAGAGGCTTTTCCTGTCCTCTATAGCCTCCCTGCCCAAGACCCTAGGAAATAACTCTACAACCAATTACTGGGTCCAGTGCCCAGTTTTGAGCAACCAGCAGGACAATCCTAACAATCCAGGTCAAGCCAAAAATCAAAGACTGATAACTCACAGCATCCTGCCACTAAATCCCTACAAAAGAGAAAAAGATTGAATATTTGATTAAACTAACCCTAACCAGATGCCTAAACACCAGCAAAACATTACGAGCCATACTAAGAAAATAGAAGACATGGCCCAAGAAAAGGAATACATAAAAGTCCCAGAACAGATATAAAATTTGAGAGAACTAATCAGCAAGATGAGCACAAATTTCCAAAATCAAATTAATGAGTTGAAAGACAATATAGTTAAAGAGATAAATGACATCAAAGAAGACATTAGGCGAATGCAAAAAAGAATTTGAAATCATGAACAGAAAAGTTACGGAGTTCATGGGAATGAAAGAAACAATAGGTGAGGTCAAAAACACATATGAGGCATACAACGGCAGACTCGAAATGATAGAAGAAAGAATAAGTGATACTGAAGACAGAGCAGCTAATATTGAAGAGAGAAAAGAACAGAGAGAGAAAAGAATGGAAAAAATTGAGCAGGGGCTCAGAGAGTTGAATGACAACACAAAACGCAACAACATATGTGTCATGGGAGTTTCAGAAGGGAAAGAGAAGGGGAAAAGGGGCAGAAAGAGTATTTGAGGAAATAATAGCTGAAAATTTCCTAACTCTCATGAAAGAAATGAACTTACATGTCCAAGAAGCACACCATACCCCAGTCAGAATAAATCCAAATAGACCTACGCCAAGACACATACTACTCAGAATGTCAAATGTCAAAGATAAAGAGAAAATTCTCAGAGCAGCAAGAGAGAAGCAAACAATCACATACAAGGGACGTCCATTAAGACTTAGTGCAGATTTCTCTTCAGAAACCATGGAGGCGAGAAGACAGTGGTATGATACAATTAGGAAACTGAAAGAGAAAAACTGCCAGCCGAGAATTCTTTATCCAGCAAAACTGTCCTTCAGATATGAAGGTGAGTATAAAATATTCACAAGTAAACAGAAACAAAGGGAGTTTGCAAAAAAGAATCCATCTTTGCAGGAAATATTAAAGGAAGCCTTAGAACCTGAAAGTAAAAGTCAAGAGAGAAAGGCTTGGAAGAGAGTATAGAAGAAAGAATAGCAGAAAAGATAACCAAAAGAGTAAGAAGAGAGACAAAAACAAGATGACATATGAAAACCAAAGAATAAAATGGAGGAAGTAAAAAAAGTGCATTTACAGTAATATCATTGAATGTGAATAGATTAAACTCTCCAATCAAAACATACAGGCTGATAGAATGGATAAAAAAACACAAGTCATCCATATGCTGCTTACAAGAAACTCACCTTAGACCCAGGGATACAAACCGGCTGAAAGTGAAAGGTTGGAAAAAGATACTCCACACAAATAGTAACCAGAAAAGAGCAGGGGTAACTATACTAATATCAGACAAAACAGACTTTAAATGCAAAAAAGTTATAAAAGATACAGAAGGCCATTATATATTAATAAAAGGGATGATCTCCCAGGAAGATATAACAGTCATAAAAATGTACGCACTTAACCAGGGTGCCCCCAAAAATATGAGACAAACTCTGGCAAAACTGAAGGGAGAAATAGACATTTCTACAATAATCGCTGGAAACTTCAAATTCCCACTCACATCATTAGATAGAACAACCAGACAGAAAATCAACAAGGAAACAGAGAAGTTGAACAATATGATAAACAAGTTAGACCTAACAGACATATACAGAACACTACTTCCAAACTCAGCGGGTTATACATTCTTCTCAAGCACCCATGGATCTTTCTCCAGGATAGACCACATGTTAGATCACAATTCAGCTCTCAATAAATACAAAAAGATTGAAATTATACAAAGCATCTTCTTATATCATAATGGGATGAAACTAGAAATCAATAATAGACAGGAAAAAAGTAAATTTGCAAATGTGTGGAGACTGAACAACACACTCCTAAATACTCAGTGGGTCAAAGAAGAAATTGCAAGTGAAATCAGTAAATATATTGAGACAAATGAAAATGAGAACACAACATATCAAAACTTATGGGATACAGCGAAGGCAGTCTTGAGAGGGAAATTTATAGCCCTAAATACCTATATTAAAAAAACAAGAAAAAGCTAAACCCAAGGATTTAACTGAACAACTTGAAAAACTAGAAAAAGAACAGCAAACCAACCCCAAAGCAAGCAGAAGGAAAGAAATAATAAAGATTCGAGCAGAAATAAATGGAAATGAGAACAGAAAAACAATAAAGAAAATCAACAAAACCAAAAGCTGGTTCTTTGAGAAGATCAATAAAATTGACAAACCCCTCGCTAGACTAACAAAGAAAAAAGAGAGATGTAAATAAATACAATCAGAAAGGAAAGGGGGGAAGTTACAAATGATCTCACAGAAATAAAAAGAATCATAAGAGGATATTATGAGAAACTATATGCCAACAAACTAGACAACCTAGATGAAATGGACAGATTTCTAGAAATGTACAACCAACCGACACTGACGCTACAAGTAATACAAGAACTTAACAAACAATTCACAATTAAGGAGATTGAATCTATCATCAAAAATCTCCCAGCAAAGAAAAGTCCAGGACCAGATGGCTTCACAGGTGAATTCTACCAAGCAGTTCTAAAAGAATTAACACCAATCCTATTTAAACTCTTCCAAAAAATTGAAGAGGAGGGAAAATTACCCAACACATTTTATGAAGCCATCATCACCCTAATACCAAAGCCAGATAAAGATTCCACAAGAAAAGAAAATTAGAGACCAATCTCTCTAATGAACATAGATGCAAATATTCTCAACAAAATACTTGCAAATCGAATCCAACAGCATATCAAAAGACTTATACATCACGACCAAGTGGGATTTATTCCTGGTATACAAGGCTGGTTCAACACAAGAAAAATCAATCAATGTAATACACCACATTAACAAATTGAAGGGAAAAAAAACACATGATCATCTCAATAGATGTAGAAAAGGCAATCCACAAAATCCAGCATCCTTTTCTGATAAAAACACTTCAAAAGATAGGAATAAAAGGAAAATTCCTCAATATGATAAAAAGCATATATGAAAAAGCCACAGTCAACATCATATTCAATGGGGAAAGGTTGAAAGCTTTCCCTCTAAATCAGACCAAGACAAGGATGCCCACTGTTACCATTGTTATTCAACATTGTACCAGAAGTTCTAGCTAGGGCAATTAGACAAGAAAAAAAAATTAAAGGCATCCAAATAGGAAAAGAGGAAGTAAAACTCTCACTGTTTGTGGATGACATGATCCTGTACTTAGAAAATCCTCAAGTATCCACAACAAAGCTACTTGAACTAATAAATGAGTTCAGCAAAGTGGCAGGATACAAGATCAACACGCAAAAATCAGTAATGTTTTTGTACACTAGTACTGAACAATCTGAGGAGGAAATCAGGAGGAAAATTCCATTTTCAATAGCAACAAAAAGACTCAAATACCTAGGAGTTAATTTAACCAAAAAAGCACAGGACCTATATGCAGAAAACTACAAAACAATGCTAAAAGAAATTTTAAAAGACCTAAACAAATGGAAAGACAATCCATGTTCATGGATTGGAAGAATAAATATTGTGAAGATGTCAATCTTGCCCAAACTGATTTATAGATTCAATGCCATACTAGTCAAAATCCCAACAGCTTACTTTACAGAATTAGAGAAGGCAATTTCCAAACTCATCTGGAAGGGTAAGTGCACCCGAATAGCCAAAAGTATTCTAAAAAAGAAGAGCAATGTGGGAGGAATTTCACTACCTGACCTTGAAACATATTACAAAGCTACAGTGGTCAAAACAACATGGTACTGGCATAAAGAGAGACACATCAATCAGTGGAATAGAATTGAGAATCCAGAAATATACCCTCACCTATACAGTCAACTGGTTTTTGACAAATCTACCAAGCCCACGCTAATGGGAAAAAACAGTCTCTTCAACAAATGGTGTTGGGAGAACTGGATATCTATAACCAAAAGAATGAAAGAGGACCCCTATCTCACCCCCTATACAAGAATCAACTCAAAATGAATCAAAGGCCTAAATATAAAAGCCAGGACCATAAAACTACTAGAAGAAAATGTAGGGAAACATCTTCAAGACCTTGTAGTAGGTGGTGGTTTCTTGGACCTTACACCCAAAGCACATGCAACAAAAGAAAAAGTAGGTAAATGGGACCTCCTCAAAATTAAACAGTTTTGCACCTCACAGGACTTTGTCAGAGGGTGAAAAGGCAGCCAACTCAATGGGAAAAAATATTTGGAAATCACATATCTGATAAGGGTTTAATATCCAGGATATATAAAGAGATGTTACAACTCAAAAATAAAAAGACAAATGACCCAATTAAAAAATGAGCCAAAGACTTGAATAGACATTTCTCCAAAGAAGAAATACAAATGGCAAAAAAACACATGGAGAAATGCTCAACATCACTCATGATTAGGGAAATGCAAATCAAAACTACAATGAGAAATCATTTCACACCTATCTGAATGGCCACCATTAAAATGATAGAGAACTACAAGTGTTGGAGAGGATGTGGAGAGATAGGAACACTTCTTCCCTGTTGGTAGGAATGCAGAATGGTACAGCCACTGTGGAGGACTGTTTGGCAGTTCCTAAAGAAGTTGAATATAGACTTACCACATGACCCTACAAAACCACTATTGGGTATATACCAGAAGAACTGAGATCAGTGACATGAACAGACATCTGCACACCGATGTTCACAGAGGCATTATTCATGATTGCCAAAAGTTGGAAACAACCCAGGTGTCCATCAACAGACGAATGGATAAACAAACTGTGGTCTATTCACAGGATGGAATATTATGCAGCTGTAAGAAGAAATGAATTCATAAAGCATACGACAACATGGATGAACCTGGAGGATATTGTGTTGAGTGAAGCAAGCCAGAAACAAAAGGACAATTACTGTATGAAATGCATTACTATGAACCAAATATATTGTGTAATATATTGTTTGATTCAAAAAAATTTTTATATTTTTTGAGAAATGTATATATTTATTCATCTGTGTTTACTTTTTAGTTTTTAATTGTTTATATTTTCAATTATTAAATGTACAAAATAAAGTAGAAAAAAAAGATGAAAACTGTTACGAGAGATGAAGAAGGACATAATATATAAATAGAAGGGTCATTTCACCAAGAATATAGAACAATTACTAATATATATGCATCTAACAAGAGAGCCTCAGAACATTTGAGGCAAATTTTGTCAGAACTTAAGGGAGAATTATACAGTTCTACAATAATAATTAAAGACTTCAAAACACCATTTTGAAAATTGATAAAACATCTAGAAAGAAAACCAATAAGGACATAGAGGACCTGAACAGCACTATAAATCAACTACAGCTAATAGAAATATATAGTCAACTTTCTCCCATCAACAGAAAAATGCACTTTCTTCTAAAAAAACACATGTATCCTTCTCTAGGAAAGACTGTTTGTTAGAGCATAAAACGAATGTAGATTAATTTAGAAAAGTTGAAATTATACAAAATAAGTTATCTGGAAACAATGGAATAAAACAAGAAATCAATAACAAGCAAAACAGAAAAATTCACAGCTATGTGCAAATTAAACAATATACTTTTAAGCAACCAATGGATCACATTACAAATCACAAGGGAAATTATAAAATGTTTAGAGATGAATGAAATGAAAACAAAACATACTCCAAGTTATGAGATGCAGTGAAGGCAGTTCTCAGAAGGAAATTTATAGCTGTAAATACCTACATTAAAAATGAATAAAGGTATCAAATAAATAACTCCTAAACTTGAGTTAGAAAAAAATGAGCAAACTAAAAACAAAGAGGGTGAATGGAAAGAATTCATAAAAAATAGCATAGAGATAAATGAAATTGAGAAGAGAAAATCAATAGAGAAATTTTTAAAAGCCAAAAATTGGTTCTTTGAAAAATCAATAAAATTGAAAAAATTTTATCTAAATGTCCAAAGAAAAAAAAATAGATAGCAGATAGAAATAATCAAATCAGAAATAGTAGTTGTGGATCACTACCTACATTTCAGAATAATTAGTTAATAAGATGAAATAGACAAATTATTAAAAACACGAATTTCCTAGGTTGACACAAGAAGAAATAGAAAATTTATCAACAGATCTTTAACAAATAGATTCACTTCATTTAAAAAATTCCCAACAAATAAAATTCCATGATAAGTTGGATTCACTGGTGAATTGTACCAAATATTCAGAGAAGGATAAACAGAAATCCTTCTCAAAATCTTCCAAAAAATATAAGGGGAGAGAACACTTTCTTACTTAATCTCTGAGGCCAGCATTACCTTGATAACCTAAGCCAGATAAAGGCATCACCAGAAAAGAAAACTACATAAAAATACCACTTATGAAAATAGATGCAAAAATCCTCAACAATAACAAAAAGAACTAGGAAACAAGTCCAACAGCATAGTGAAATGATCAGACAAAATGACTAAGAGTAATTTATATCAGGAATGCAGGGATCACTTAATATAAGAAAATAAATCAATGTAATATACCACATTAATAAACAAAAGAGAAAAAATACACATCTCAATTGACACAGAAAAGCCCTTTGACAAAATTCACCATCATTTCCAAGATAAAAACACTCAGAAAAATAGGATCAGAAGGGAACTTCCTCAACATGATAACGGCATTTATAGAAAACACTCATAACTGTGAAAATTGAAACTCTCCCAGTAAGATCAGGAACAAAAAAGATTCCAGCTTTGATCAATGCTATTCAACATTTTATAGAAGGCAATCCAGAGCAAGTAGGAAAAAGATAGAAAAGTATCCAAAATAGAAAGGAATAAGTAAAATTCTCTCTGTTTCATAACATGATACTCTAAAAATCCTTAAGAATCCACAAAATATTCCTACTTCAGAAATACTATGGGGCACAACATTAACAAAGAAAAATGAGTTTTGTTTCTGTACACCAGCAAAAAACCATCCCAGAAGGGAATTTAAAAATTCTGTTTACAATACATTCTAAAATAATAGAAATTAAGAAACACATTTAGCCAATTTAGTGAAAGAGTTTACACTGAAAATTACAAAATATTGCTGAAAGAAATTAAAGAAGACCTAAATAAATGGCAAGACAAATTGTGTTTATGGATTGGATGATAAAATCGTTAACATGTCAGTGCTACTCAAGGTAATCTAGAGATTAAATGAGATTCCATTTAAGATATTCCAAAAGTTCTTTTTGGGGATATTGAAATGCCAGTCTCAAAATACCTATTGAAATTGAAGGCACCCCATATAGGCAGAACAATTATGAAAATGAAGAACCACGTTGGATGGCACATACTTCCCAATTTCAAAACGTACTACAATGCTGCGCTAATCAAAACACTGTAGTTCTGGAATAAATATACATATAGATCAAAGGAATAGAATTCAGAGTCTAGAAATACATGCACAGACCTTTGTGCATAGCAAATCTCCTAACCTGGATCAGTTTCATTCAGGGTGTCTCAACCTCAGCACAGTTGTTATTTTGGACTTAATTCTTTGTTGTGGAGAGTTGTCCTATACATTGTAGAATGTTTAGTGTCATCCTCTAGATGCCATAGCAACTCCTTTCCCCCAGACTGTGACAACCAGAAATATTTCTAGACATTGCTAAGTGTCCCAAGGAGACAAAATTGTCCCAACCTCCCCCATACTAAGAACGACTAGTCTAACTGTGTGCCACTTTGGCCCCTTCACGTTAATGCTGATGAAAAAAGTTAGGTCAGTGCCACCATAATTCAATATTTTCTAATTTCATCTGGGTTCTTAAATTTGCCTGGCATCTTTTTGTAAAAACACTTTTACTGAGATAGATTCACATACCATACCTCTCATTCCCTCTATCCTTCCCCAGCCCTACATAACCACTTAGCTAATTCTATCTTTATAAATTGATTTATATTTACATTTTATATAAATGGAATCACACAGTACGTAGTACTTTGTGTCTAGTTTCTTTCATGTAGTATAATGTGTGGTTTTGTTGTTGTTATTGTTTTTGCCTAATATTATCAACTTGTAACATTAACATACATTTGCTCCATTTCAAAGAAAAATGTCTTCGATGTGCAATATTACCCATATTCATATTTCACATGAGGTTTCACTATGTTGTACAGTCCCATGTTACATTTATTTAGCTTTACTTCTAGTATTATACATGATCGTAGACTTTCCCTTTAAATCACTGTCATCCGCATATAATAGAACTGGTAGTTAAGAATACTATGATGTGCTTTCACCTTTTCTATTCATTTTCAAAGATTAACAAACAACATTTTTACCAATTCTGCACAGATTAATCCTCAGCTTTCCATTCTCTAACCTCATTCTATTTTCTAGTGACCTATATTCTAGTTATTAACTCCATGAATTTACACAATATATTTAGCTCATAATAGCACAATCATATAGTATTTGTCCTTTTGTGTCTGGCTTGCTTCACTCAACATAATGTCCTCCAGGTTCATCCATGTTTTCATATCCTTCATGACTTCATTTCTTCTTATAGCTGCATAATAGTCCATTGTGTGTATACACCACAGTTTGTTTATCCATTTATCAATTGATAGATACCTGGGATATTTCCATCTTTTAGCAATCATGAATAATGCCACTATGAACATCAGTGTGCAGATGTCTGTTCCCGTCACTGGTCTCAGTTCTTCTAGGAACATACCCAGTAGTGGTATTGCCGGGTCATGTGACAAATCTATATTCAGCTTCCTTAGGAACTGCCAAACAGTCCCCCAAGGTGGCTGTACCATTCTACATTCCCACCTACAGTGATTAAGTGTTCCTATCTCTCCACATCCTCTCTAACATTTGTAGTTTTCTTGTTTTCAGTAGTGGCCATTCTAGTAGGTGTAAAATGATATCTCATTGTAGCTTTGATTTGTATTTCCCTGATTGCTAGTGAAATTGAACATTTTTTCATTTGTTTTTCATGGGCCAAAGAGATGAGAGTCTATTTGCAGACTCTCAGTTCTATTACACTGATCACTGTGTCTATCCTTATGCTATTACCATGATTTTTCGACCACTGTAGGTTGTAATATGTTTCAAAGTCAGGCAGTAAAAGTCCTCCCGTGGGCTCTTCTTTTTTATGATACTTTTGGCTATTCAGTAGCCCTTTCCTTTCCAAATAATTTGGTAACTACCTTTTCTATTTCTGTAAAGTAGGCTGTTGTTATTTTGATTGGTATTGCATTGAAACTATAAATGAGTTTGGGTAGGACTGACATCTTCACAATATTCAGTCTTCCAATCCATGAACAAGGAATGTCTTTCCATTTGTGTAGGTCTTCTTTTATTTCTTTTAGCATTGTTTTGTCATTTTCTGAATATAGTTCCTGTACATCTTTGGTGAAATTGTTTCCTAGGTATTCAAGTCTTTTTGTTGCTATTGAAAATGGAATTTTTTACCCTGATTTCCTCCTCAGATTGTTCAATATATGAACAATATAAGTGAACTCATTTATTAGCTCATGTAGTTTTGTCATAGACATTTCAGAATTTTCTAAAATACGATCATGTCATCTGCAAATAGTGAGAGTTTTACTTCTTTTTTTCCTATTTGGATGTCTTTATTATTTTTTCTTCTCTAATTGCTGTAGCTAGAACTTCTAGCACAGTATGAATAACAGTGGTGACAGGGGGTATCCTTGTCTTGTTCCTGATCTTAGAGGGAAAGCTTTCAATCTTTCCTCATTGAATATTATTTTAGCTGTCAGTTTTTCATCTATGCCCTTTATCATATTGAGGAACTTTCCTTCTATTCCTGTCTTTCAGAGTGTTTTTCTCAAGAAAGGATGCTGGATTTTGTCAAATGCCTTTTCTGCATTGATCAAGATGATCACGTGGTTTTTTTCCTTCAATTTGTTAATGTGGTATCTTACATTAATTGATTTTGGTTTTTTTCTTTCTTAATTTTTGAAGAAATTTTAGATTACATAAAAGTTACATAGGGAATATAGGGGGTTCCCATATACCCTACCCATCCCCCTCTCACACTTTCCCACATTAACAGCATCTTTCATTATTTTGGTGCATTTGTTACAATTGATGAACAAATATTAAAGCATTGCTACTAACCATGGTCTATAGTTTAAACTATGGCTTACACTTTGTACTGCACAATTTTATACGTTTTGACAAAATATATAATGGCCCATATCCATCATTGCAATATCATGCAGAATAATTCCGATGTCCCAAAAATGCCCCAAGTTATACCTATTCTTCCCTCTCCCTCCCCTCAGAACCTTTGGTGACCACTGTCTTTATTTCATTGTAAAATTTATTCCATTACTAGAATGATAAGTCTACTTTGGTTGGTAGTTGATTTCCTCCTTACGTTTGTTCACTCCTCAATCTTGATGACTTGGGATGTTGATGCCCACTCTACTCCCAATTGAGAGGGGGCTGAGATCCCATGGTGCAGATGGATGGAACTGTCTTGTTTGCAGTTGTAGCTTCTCTCTGTTTTTTAGGATAGACATTGCCCATCTTTTGTTAGTTGTTCTGGGCAAATCTGATGAACTTAAGAGTACATCTTGGCTGCAACTCTGCTGAGATTGAGGGCTCAACCATTATTAGGAGGCAGAAAGGGAGTAGGGTGTGGTAAGCCAATGCTCAATATGGCAGAACCTATGGTAAAGTGGAAGGGGGTGGTTCAGCAGTGGATAGGGGTGATGGTGGTACAAGGATGTGTTGGGGTCGACAGTGATGGAATGTGAGGGCAAGCAGAGTGGGGGGTCTTGGGATGGTTGGAACTAGGGGTCGGGCTGGAGGAAGGAACAGGTGAACTGTGGGGATTTGTAGGTCTGTGGTTGAAACTACAATGATGGGAAAGTTCTTTTGGCAAATAGGGCAGGGGAGGCCACTGGTGCAGGGTGTCTGTAGTGTGGGGATATGTGGGAAAGGGCATACCTGTGGCATGGTACTATGGAAAATGAATGTGTTAGCTTGGTAAAGGGTGTTATCTCAGTGGGTGGAGACCCACACAATAAACAAGAAAATATTAAACTCCCATCCTGGGGAGTCCTGACATGTTCTCACATAGAGGGGCAAGAATCTCTCGAGTACATAGGCAATTCCTAATAAAAGAAAACAGACCAGGATGTCAAACCCTTAATGGATGTAACTATGAATCTTATTCTTCAAAAATTGAAATTCAGTGATTACCATAGGTTCTGAGGGGAAGGGGAGGGACGACTAGGTGGAACACAGGGCAGTTTTAGGGCATTGCAGTTATTCTGCATGATATTAAAATGACGGATACAGGCCATTATACATTTTGCCAAAACCTTTAAAAGTATATGGTGCAAAGTGTAAACCATAATGTAAACCATTGACCATGGTTAGTGGCCATGCTTCAATACTTGTTAATCAATTGTAACAAATGTACCATACTCATATTAGATGTTACTATTAGGGGAAAATGTGAGAGGGGGATGGGGTGGGGTATACGGGAATACCTTCCATTTTCTATGTGACTTTTCTGTAACTTAAAGTTTCTTGGAAAATAAAGTGAAAAAATAAGACACTGGAGTAACATACAGGAGAAATTGTCAATATACATAAAAGACAACAGATCTTATGGTGATAATAGGCACTATGTAAAAATTTTTTTTTTTAATTTTTATTTATTTTTTATTTTTTTGGGCTTTGTTTTTGGGGAAGTTTTAGATTACAGAAAAGTTACAACTGGGGAAGATCACTGGTGCAGGGTGTCGGTGCAGGGTGTCAGTGGAGATGGGGGGCTATGCGGGGAAGGATGCACCTTGGGCATGCCTCTTCGGAATATGAATGTGTTTTGTGGTCATGGGGTGTTAGCTCAGTGGGTGGAGACCCACACAGTAACCAGCAAAATATTAAATTCCCACCCTGGGGAGCCCTGCTACATTGTCTAATAGAGTGTCAAGAATCTCTAGAGTACATAGGCAGTGCCTAGTGAAAGAGGACAGACCAACATGCCAGGCCCTTGATATTAATGCCTGTATTTATGAACCTCACACTTGTGAAATTGAAACTTATTCTAATAATACACTTCCTGCAAAGGTGGATTCTTTTTTGTGAACTCTCTTAGTTTCTGTTTATTTGTGAATATTTTAAACTCACCTTCATATTTGATGGCCAATTTTGCTGGATAAAGAATTCTCAGCTGGCAATATTTCTCTTTCGGTACCCCCAATGTATCATACCACTGTCTTCTTGCCTCCGTGGTTTCTGATGAGAAATCTGCACTAAGTCTTACTGGGCATCTCTTGTATGTGATGGTTTGCTTCTCCTTTGTTGCTGTCAGAATCTTCTCTTTATCTTTGACGTTTGACATTCTGAGTAGTATGTGTCTTTGAGTAGGTCTATTTGGATTTATTCTGATTAGGGTATGTTGCACTTCTTAGGCATGGGTATTGGGAAATTTTCAACCATTATTCCCTCAAATACTCTTCCTGCTCCTGTTCCCTTCTCTTCTCCTTCTGGAACTCCCATGACATATAAGTTGTTACACTTCATGCTGTTATTCAAGCCCTTGCTCAATTTTTTCCATTCTTTTCTCTCTCTGTTCTTCTCTCTTCATTTTCAGCTGTTCTTTTTTGTATCATTTCAAGTCTGCTGTTGTATGTCTCTAATGTTTTTTTTTTTTAAGATTTATTTTGTTTATTTCCCCCCCTCCTCATATTTGCGCTCGCTGTCTGTTCTCTGTGTCTGTTTTCTGTTTGTTGTGTGCTCTCTGTGTCTGCTCATTTTCTTTTTAGGAGGCACTGGAACTGAACCCAAGACCTCTCATGTGGGAGGGAGGCACCCAGTCACTTGAGCTGCATCTGCCCCCTGCTTGTTGTGTCTCTCATTGGGTCTCCAAGTTGCGTCACATTCTTGCATCATCTTCTTGTATCAGTTCACCGTGCCAGCCCATCACAGCAGCTCACTGTCTTGCTCGTCTTCTTTAGGAGGCACTGGGAACAAAACCAGGGACCTCCTATGTGGTAGGCAGGCTCCGAACTGCTTGAGTCACATCTGCTTCCCTCTAATGTGTTTTTTATCTTGCTTGTTGTGTCTTTCATTCCCATAAGCTCTGTTCTCTTTTTAATTCAGGTTTTCACATTCTTCTTTGTGCTTGCCCAGTGTCTTCTTTTTTTTTTTTTTAATTTTAAAGTGTTTTATTTTGGAATTGCAAAACCATTTGGAAAATATTTCTTGTAAAATTTCTGTGAAGTAGGCATGATCAATTATGTTATAGTTAGGTATAGAAACAGAGGGACAGAAAAGAATGGTTTCCTAGTGTTTTTGTATTTTTTCTAAAGAAACCACAATGGACTCTCTTTGCAACTCCCTGCGACTCTATAATTATTTCAAAATAAGAAGTTAAAAAACAACCACACCACAAAACCCCATTATTATCAAGATCATATCATACCAACAATTAGTAAATATGCAAATTTCTAAGTACTGTGAATGAACAATAGGAAGAAAAATATCTATAAACAAGAGTCTTCCAAGTAATTCTTCATTCAATGCTTACTTTATGGATTGTAACATAAGGTGAATTAGATCCAAAAGAGAAATAAGGCCTAAGTTTTTCTCTAAATGTATCAGTGAAAGTATGAATGAGAGATCTATTATACACATCATAAAATAAAAGCTTTCCTAACTCATAGTCCAGAAAAGTGCCTACCTGTCTGGGTGTTATTAGGTTCATAGTACCAAAGATGTAAGATCAGAGCTAGATTCACCAGCAGCCATCTTTTGCGGATGGTGATGTAATAGCATTTCTGCAGAAAGAGTCCTTATAGACACCTACAGCCCAATGCCCCTTGCCTATTACTTCTACCTGCCAATAATGCCTGCCACAAACAAATCCCTGAGAACTCAGAATAGATGGGAACAAAGTAAGGTTCTCAAGATTGTAAGGTGACTTTCGGTTCATCCTTCCTAATGTCACACTTTTCTGTCTTCTGAAATAGTGAGTTTGGGGTGAGCAGTTTTACTATCTAGTGTCAAATTTACTTTAAATATGTTAATCATTTTCCGTAGGCTAAAATACTCTTCAAGAGGACTAACACATTTTTTCTGTAATTCCTATGAAAAAACTGATGGAGTGTTTAGGTTTTCCTACTTGGTGTTGATACTTTCAATGCTTGTAAGTAAGTCAAGTTCTGACTGCACAGACTTTTCTGCTATTTCTCTCAGTAGATTTTTAGGGTGCAAATATGCTCTAAGAATTTTATTTTGTTTTCCCTTAGTTTTTTTTCAGCATCCTTCCCTTCAATCTGTAATTTGGAAGTAATTATATCTTGCTCTTTTCCCAAAAAACTCTTACTTTGTTCAAAATCAGAGTACAATTCCTCCCTCTGATTTGTCATCTTTCTCTTCAATTCAAGTGTTTTTGTTACTTGGATTGCAAACTGCTTTTCAGCATTTTTAACATGCTTCTTTAGGGGCTCAATGTAGCTTTTGAGTCTCTTCCTGTGCCTAGCTGCAGCTTGCTCAATGGGCATCAGGTGATGATCCTGGTGGTCAGAGGAGACCCTGCACTGATGACACAATAGCTCCAGGTCTTTATCACAGAACTGGGCTAGAATCTGATTGTGTTTCTCACACAGGGGTTTCTCTTTCCACAGTTTCCTCTTGCTTCTCCTGGTGGGAAGTTGCTTCACAACATCAGCCATGTGACCTAATTGACAGTTCTTCTTTCCTGTCAAGGCAGTGGTGGAGGCAGACAGGACAGGGGAGGGTATCCTGTAGATTTTCCCAGCACTGGGTGATGCAGGAGCAACAGAAATTGTGGCTCCAATTAAGGGTCACTGGGTCCCTCAGGAAATCCAGGCAGATGGGGCAGCTGGCCTCTGCTTGGAGGTCAGCCAGGGAAGGTAAAAAGGCCATTGCGCAATGAGGATTTCTATCAAAAGATACTGCCTTCAGAAATTCCTGTTTCTCCAGGAGCTAAGAAAAGTGAGAATCTGATGACTCTTCAACCCTCACTCTTTCCTGAAAGTCAATATCTAGGAAGTTACAAGCTTCAAGTGTGCTCCTGCCTTCTTCCCTTCTTCCCCGAAATCTCTTCCAAGAGTAATCAAAATACACAGTCAAGCTAAGATCTTGAGGACTTCCGGGAAGAGGGCGGACTAGTAAGACACGGGACTCTCTTCTCCAGAAAAACAGCTAGAGGACAAGCTAAAACAGCCCCGAAAAAGATCTTCTAGGGTTTAGCACAGCAGGTGAAGGCAGCACACCACCCAGAGGAGAGAGGGACAGAAGAGGGAAATCACGACAACAGAACCGTGAGTTGGAAGTAGCAGCTTCTGCTGCTGCCACCACCCTCCCCGACACTCTTCAGAATTCTCGGGCCTCTGGGCCTGCGACCACAGACAAAGGGGGCTTCAGAGATCTGCCACTCCCGGAAAGGGGAAAGAGAGAGGGACACAGCCTTAGGCTGACTCAGGTTCGGACCTGAAATTTGGGCTGCAGAGCCCCACGGACCCTTTCACACGGCAGTTTGCCGTGGGAGCCCGGAAAGGACTGGAGAAATCCGATCCTCGCAACCTCCCTCTCTTCTAGCCTGGACTAATTGTTGAGGACACCACGGGAGAGGGGAGAGAGAGCCTGGGGCTGACCCTGCTTTGGACTCCCAGGTTTGGTCTGCCCTGTCCCGAGAGCCCTTCCAGGCCGGGTGGGGCTGCGCCCTTGTTTGCCTTGGAGCCTGCAGGGGCTAAAGATATACAAACCTCCCAATCTCCTCCTCTACTAACAGGGACTGATTGCTGAGGATTCAGAAGGGAGTGGAAATATTACCTAGCTGGGAAAAGGGGGGCGCTACGAGAGAAGTCTGGAGAACTGTCTCAGAAAGTTTGAATCACAGGGCTCCTAGCCCCCAGACAGGAAGCTCTATCACATTGATCTGGTCTGTGTCACAACAAATACGCTCCAACCAGACATTGAATTGAGAGCAGCCAACAAGCGCCATCTCCTGGCAGACCAAAGAAGTACACATAAGAAAATTAATAAGTAAGAGAGTCTTTTCCTGGCCTCTATAGCCTCCCTGCCCAAGGCCCTAGGAAACAACTCTACAACCAATTACTGGGTCCAGTGCCCAGTTTTGAGCAACCAGCAGAACAATCCTAACAATCAAGGTTGAGCCAAAAATCAAAGAGTGGTGGTAACTCACAGCCTCCTGCCACTAAAACCCCATAAAAAAGAAAGAGATAGAGAATCTAAGTAAAATACAAACTAACCAGATGCCTAAGCACCAACAAAAAATTACGGGCCATACTAAGAAAATAGAAGATATGGCCCAAGAAAAGGAATACAGCAAAGTCCCAGAAGAGATGCAGAATTTGAGAGAACTAATCAGTGAGATGAGCACATATTTCCAAAATCAAATTAATGAAATGAAAGAGAATATTGTTAAAGAGATCAATGACATCAAGAAGTCATTGCGCGAACGTAAAGAAGAATTTGAAATCGTGAACAGAAAAGTAATGGAGTTCATGGGAATGAAAGACACAATAGGTGAAGTAAAAAATACATTTGAAGCATACAACAGCAGACTCGAAATGATAGAAGAAAGAATAAGTGATACTGAAGACAGAGCAGCTAAAATTGAAGAGAGAAAAGAACAGAGAGAGAAAAGAATGGAAAAAATTGAGCAGGGGCTCAGAGAGTTGAATGACAACACAAAACACAAGAACATACGTGTCATTGGACTTCCAGAAGGAGAAGAGAAAGGAAAAGGGGCAGAAAGAGTATTTGAGGAAATAATAGCTGAAAATTTCCCAACTCTCACGAAAGAAATGAACTTTCATGTCCAAGAAGCACACCGTACCCCAATAAGAATAAATCCAAATAGACCTACGCCAAGACACATATTATTCAGAATGTCAAATGTAAAAGATAAAGAGAAAATGCTCAGAGCAGCAAGAGAGAAGCAAACAATCACGTACAAAGGACATCCAGTAAGACTTTGTGCAGATTTCTCTTCAGAAACCAGGGAGGCGAGAAGACAGTGGTATGATACAATTAGGAAACTGAAAGAGAAAAACTGCCAGCTGAGAATTCCTTACCCAGCAAAACTGTCCTTCAAATATGAAGGTGAATATAAAGTATTCACAAACAAACAGAAACTAAGAGAGTTTGCAAAAAAGAATCCACCTTTGCAGGAAATATTAAAGGAAGCCTTAGAACCTGAAAGAAAAAGACAGGAGAGAGAGGCTTGGAGGAGAGTATAGAAGAAAGAAAAGCAGAAAGGATAACCAAAAGAGTAAAAAGAGAGACAAAAATAAGATGACATATGAAAACTAAAGAATAAAATGGAGGAAATAAATAGTGCATTTTCAGTAATATCATTGAATGTGAATGGATTAAATTCCCCAATCAAAAGATACAGGCTGACAAAATGGATAAAAAAACATGAGCCATCCATATGCTGCTTACAAGAAACTCATCTCAGACACAAGGATACAAGCCGACTGAAAGTAAAAGGTTGGAAAAAGATACTCCATGCGAATAGTAAACAGAAAAGAGCAGGGGTAGCTATACTAATATCAGACAAAACAGACTTCAAATGCAAAAAAGTGATAAGAGATGCAGAAGGACATTGTATATTAATAAAAGGGACGATCCTCCAGGAAGATATAACAGTCATAAATATCTACGCACCTAACCAGGGTGCCCCAAAATATATGAGACAAACCCTGGCAAAACTGAAGGGAGAAATAGACATTTCTACAATAATCATCGGGGACTTCAACACCCCTCTCACATCATTAGATAGAACAACTAGACAGAAGATCAACAAGGAAACAGAGAACTTGAACAATATGATAAACAAGTTAGACCTAACAGACATATAAAGAACACTGCATCCAAACTCAGCGGACTATGCATTCTTCTCAAGTGCCCATGGATCTTTCTCCAGGATAGACCACATGTTAGGTCACAATACAGCTCTCAATAAATATAAAAAGATTGAAATTATACAAAGCACCTTCTCAGATCGTAATGGAATGAAACTAGAAATCAATAACAGACAGGAAAAAAGGAAATTTGCAAATGTGTGGAGACTGAACAACACACTCCTAAATATTCAGTGGATCAAAGAAGAAATTGCACTTGCAATCAGTAAATATATTGAGACAAATGAAAATGAGAACACAACATATCAAAACTTATGGGATACAGCAAAGGCAGTATTGAGAGGGAAATTTATAGCCCTAAATGCCTATATTAAGAAACAAGAAAGAGCTAAACTCAAAGATTTAACTGAACAACTTGAGAAACTAGAGAAAGAACAGCAAACCAATCCCAAAGCAAAAAGAAGGAAAGAAATAATAAAGATTAGAGCGGAAATAAATGAAAATGAGAACAAAAAAGCAATAGAGAAAATCAACAAAACCAAAAGCTGGTTCTTTGAGAAGATCAATAAAATTGACAAACCCCTCGCTAGACTAACAAAGAAAAAAAGAGAGAAGATGCAAATAAATACAATCAGAAATGAAAGGGGGGGAAATTACAAATGACCTCACAGAAATAAAAAGAATCATAAGAGGATATTATGAGAAACTATATGCCAACAAACTAGACAACCTGGATGAAATGGACAAATTTCTAGAAACTCATAACCAACCTACACTGACACAACAAGAAATACAAGAACTTAACAAACCAATCACAATTAAGGAGATTGAATCCGTCATCAAAAATCTCCCAGCAAAGAAAAGTCCAGGACCAGATGGCTTCACAGGTGAGTTCTACCAAGCATTTCTAAAAGAATTAACACCAATCCTGTTTAAACTCTTCCAAAAAATCGAAGAGGAGGGAAAATTGCCCAACACATTTTATGAAGCCAACATCACCCTAATACCAAAGCCAGATAAAGATTCCACAAGAAAAGAAAATTACAGACCAATCTCTCTCATGAACATAGATGCAAAAATTCTCAACAAAATACTTGCAAATCGAATCCAACAGCATATCAATAGACTTATACATCACGACCAAGTGGGATTTATTCCTAGTATGCAAGGCTGGTTCAACATAAGAAAATCAATCAATGTAATACACCACATTAACAAGTTGAAGGAAAAAAAACCACATGATCATCTCAATAGATGCAGAAAAGGCATTCAACAAAATCCAACATCATTTTTTGATAAAAATACTTCAAAAGATAGGAATAAAAGGAAAATTCCTCAATATGATAAAAGGCATATATGAAAAACCCACAGCCAACATCATACGCAATGGGGAAAGGTTGAAAGCTTTCCCCCTAAGATCAGGAACAAGACAAGGATGCCCACTGTCACCATTGTTATTCAACATTGTACTAGAAGTTCTAGC
>JAKSZT010054144.1:142413-165326 GCA_026826555.1 Tolypeutes matacus
ACCCAGGTGTCCATCAACAGATGAATGGATAAACAAACTGTGGTCTAGTCACACGATGGAATATTATGCAGCTGTAAGAAGAAATGAAGTCATAAAGCATATGGCAACATGAATGAACCTGGAGGACATTATGTTGAGTGAAGCAAGCCAGACACAAAAGGACAAATACTGTATGAATGCATTACTATGAACCAAATATATTGTGTAATATATTGTTTGATTCACACGCACAAAAAAAACAAAAAAACAAACAAAAATCAAAACAACAAAAAAACTTACATGTATCCATTACATTTAATTGAGAAATGTATATATTTATTCATCTGTGTTTACTTTTTAGTTTTTTATTGCTTATGTTTTCAATTATTAAATGTACAAAGTAAAGTTAAAAAAAAAATAAAATAAAAATAAAATAAAATAAAAAAAAAAGCTAAGATCTCACTGAAGCATCTTCTTTTGCTTCTGATTTTCTGCCAAACTTAAGCACAGGATGGCATCATATTGTTCATTAATGAGACATACCCCCAGTCACCTAGTTGTTCCTGTGTCTCGTGCCACAGATCCTCTGCTCCCAGTGTCTTCTTGATGTCTTTTCTCTTCTTAGCCACATTGTTTTTTAACTCATTGATTTGATTTTGGAGATTAGTATGAACCACATTGATTAGTTATCTCAAGTCCTGTGTTTCATCTGAGGATTTGATCTGTTCCTTTGGTTGGGCCATTTCTCTGATTTTCTTAATATGGATTGTAATTTTTTGCTGATGTCTAGGCATCTGTAACTGTTGGCCAATTTGATGTAATTATGAATTCCAAAAATATAATTAGATCATGCTTGTAAACTGATCTGTTAATCTGGGCATGATTAGGTTAGGATTAAGGCATTGAGCCCCACCCCTTGGTGGGTGGGGAATCGAATATAAAAGGCAAGGCAAAGAACAGAGTTGAAGCAGTCTTTTGAGAAGCAGTTTTGATGTTGGAAAGAAGGCCCCAGGAGAAGAGAAGCAGCCGTTTGCCTGATCGTCTACAGCTGACCTTGTGGAGGAAACAGGAGCTAAGCCTGGAGAGAAATGCAGCCCCGGGAAGAGAGGAACCCAAGAAGCCTGAACCCCTGGCAAAGGTCGGCAGCTGTCTTGCTCCAGCATGTGGCAATGGACTTTGGTGACAGAAGAAACTTAACGCTTTATGGCCTGGTATCTGTGGACTTCTACCCCAAATAAATACCCTTTGTAAAGACCAACCCATTTTTGGTATTTCACATTAGCACCCCTTTGGCTGACTAAGACAGCATCTTATTATGGTGGTGAGTTTATTCTGACGCTCAATTTTTGTCTCTTTTGTAGGAATTTAGCGGTGGGAGGCTGTGTGTAACTGCTGTTCTTGGATTCTTGGTTCAACCTGTTCTAGGTCTTTAGGTTTGTCTTATTAGTTGCTCAAATCTTGGCCATGGATCCCGTAATTGGTTGCAGATCTGCTTCCAAGAGCTTTGGGGAGGGAGACTGCAAAGGTCAGAAAAAAGCCCCTGTTACTTATTTACTTTACACCATGGACACTCAGGACCCTCAAAGCCAGGGGAGCTTCCATAACTTAGAAGATACATCACTGTGCTGGGAGGGTGACGTTTTGTGATTCCAAGTGGGCCCTCCCGGACCTCATGGCTCTTCTTTTGGATTTTTCTTATTTGTATCCTTTTACTATCATAAAACTATAATTGTTAAATGTGCACTTTCAGTGAGTTCTGTGACTTGTTCTAGTGAATTATCAACTCTGAGGGGGTGATGAGAAGCCCCCAAATTTGTAGCCAGTTCATAAGCGTGGAAGGCCTGGGCTCTGAAACTTGGGACTGGTGTCTGAAGGTCAATCTTGGAGAGAACCACCCTGAACCTTCAGGGTCTGGCCTGACTCCTGATGGTTAGAGTCAGAATCACATTGGATCCAGTGACTTGGGGTCTTCACAGTTGCTGGTCGAAATTTCTGATACCAATATAGTTGGTGTCAGAGGCTGTTGAAGAATTTGTAGGAGGTTTTTGATAAACTTTACCCATGTTCACACCAATGTTCATAGCAGCATTATTCAAAACAGCTAAAAGGTAGAAGCCACCCAAGTGTCCATCAGTGGATGTATGGATCATATATATGACGGAATATTATTCAGCCATAAAAAAGAATGAAGTTCTGATATGTGGACAACATTGATGTACCTTGAAAACATGCTGGGTGAAATCACACAGACACAAAAGGACAACTATGATAGGATTCCTCTTATAGGAAATACCTAGAATAAGCAAATTCTTAGAGACAGAAAGTAGATGGGAGGTTACTGGGGTAGCAGAGGGGGGATGGGGAGTTATTGCTTAATGGGTGCAAAGTTTCTGTTTGAAGGTGGTGAAAAAGTTTGGGTAATGGATAGTGGTGATGGCCACATAACATTGTGAATGTGATTAACACCACTGAATTGTACACTTTAAAAAGGGTTAAAATGGGAAATTTTAAGTTTTATATATATATATATATATATATATATATATATATAATTTTTTTATTTCTTTTTTTAAAGATTTATTTTATTTATTTATTTATCCCACCCCCACCCCCTCGTCTGCTCTCTGTGTACGTTCACTGTGTGTTCTTCTGTGTCTACTTGTCTTCTCTTTAGGTGGCACCAGGAACCAATCCTGCGACTCTCTTGCGCCACCTCCGCTCCCTGGTCTGCTGCATCTCTTATTGTCTCTTCTCTGTATCTCTTTTTAGTTGCGTCATCTTGCTGCACCAGCTCTCTGCCAGCTCTCTGCGTGGGCCAGCACTCTGTGTGGGCCAGCTCGCCATGTGGGCCAGCTTACCTTCACCAGGAGGCCCTGGGAATCGAACCCTGGACCTCCTATAGGGTAGATGGGAGCATATATATATATATATATATATATATATTTTTTTTTTTTTTTTAAGATTTATTTATTTACTTTATCCATTTTAAACCCCCCCTTCCCCATTTGCTGTTTTTGTGTCCATTCACTGGGCAATTCTCTGTGTGTGTTTCCTGCCATCTCTTCTCATCCTCCTCCTCCAGTCTTCACCAGGATTCGATCCTAGAGACCTCTGATGTAGGAGAGTGGTATTCTGCCACCTGCGCCACCTCAGCTCCTGGCTTCTGGAGCTTTCAGAGCATCTCGTCTTGTCTCTCTCCTGTTACGTCATCATCCTGCTGCATGGCTCTTGGGGCCCGACAACTCAGCGGCACACAGAGCCTGGCAGCCCATGTGCCTTCGGGAGGTCCCGGGGATCGAACCCAGGTCCCTCCATATGGTAGACGGACGCCCAACCATTTGAGCCACATCCGTCCCCCCATTATATATATATTTTTAATCACAATTTTTTTTTTTAAAGATGGGTGGGGTGGGGGTGGGAGGCTGTGGTGTCCACTATACACACAAGATTTTTCCAAAATGAGGGAGGCCATGAGTATGCTTACAGACTGAAAGGAAGGGGACAGGAGAGAGTGCACAAGGAAGTGGGAAATGATCAAGTAGCAGGGAGCCTGGAGAGGCAGGCTGGGGGGATGCCTCGGTTTTCCCACGGGGAGAACGGTGGCGTGAGCCAGACCAGATCAGCCAATTTGGGCAGCCTCTGGAAGGAAGAGCCCCCTCCTCACTCAGGAAGCCCAAACAGCTGCTCCTCTCCCACCCCGATACACACCCACCGCAAAGCCCCTGTGCAGCCAAGATAAGCACAGGAGTGAAGGGAGAGGCGGGCATGCACTTTATTTCAGGAGGCTCCTTAAATAATGATGCCACCTCCATGCCATGGGCGCTGGGCCAGCACGGAACCGCAGCAATTTATACCAGCCCCCACCTTGGTTTCTGCCAGCACCGGGGTCTCCACTGAGGCTGTCCTGTCCTCCACAACCTAGCATGAAAGTAATTTCAGTTGCTAAACAAAAGTGCCCGGCTTGTTTTTGAAGTGAAAATGAATCCTGAAACTGTAACCGAGAGTTAAGAAGGAACAAATGATTATGATGACTGAAACACTATATCGACGCTTTTTCTTACTTTTCCAGTAGGTTGAACATATTCGAAAGTTGACACCTGGAATTACTGAAACTCGCTAGACTGACCTTACCCTTGTTTATGGTTATTTCAAAACTAGGTTTACCCTCTCTTGTGCATGCTTTACTGTTGTGATGGTAACCACTCTACCCTCCCATGTTTGTACCCATAAAACCCCTAAACTCCCCCAAATCGGAGAAGGCAGATTTGAGACACCCCCGTCTCCTGCCCTTCCACCGGCGCTAAGAAACCTGCTTTCTCAAGACCATCCCCGTATGGACTCCAATCCGTCTGCTCTAGGCAAGAACCCAGAAGGACCCCCGTGGAGTTTCCTTCACCACGAATGACAGGAATATAGAGGAGGGGAAAAGATTCCAGAATAGTGTGGGCCACATGCGATCCTATTTGGGTGGGAAGAAAATATGCACACAAAAAAAATCAGAGGGGAGAAGAGAGTTTCCTGTTTGGCTGTGGGATTGTGGAAAAGTTTTATTTTCTTCTTCCTGCTTCTCTGAACATCCCAATTTTTCCACAATGAAAATGATTTATTATTTGTGGGTTTTGTTGTTATTGTTGGTTGAAGTTTCACGTTAAGAATTAAGGGCATCTCAGAGGCCTAAGAGGAAGAGGGCAAGAGTCCGGGTCAGGTCAGGTCACTATATTCGGACTGCATGCCTCCCCAGGACCCACTTAACCCCCCACCCCCTAAGTTTCAGGGGTCAGCGCACAGCCCTGCTGCTGTAACAGGTGAGGAGGAGGTGGGAAATGCAAAGGGCTTCCAGAGGAGCAGGGAAGGGAAGGCCCCAGGAAGTCTGAGCCAGGTGACCCCAGAATCCAGCAGGCTCCAGGACAGGGTGTGGCTCCAGGGAGACCCCAACAACCATGTCCCCAGCCCTCCTCCTGCCTCTGGGAGCCAGAGGTCCATTGCTCCATCTTGTCACCTCTCCGGGTCTCACTTCCCTGTCTGTAAACCATGTTGGTTGGAGTGGTCCCTCAATCAGCTCCTTCCCTGAGAGGGGATCTGGGTGGAGGGAGTGGAGAGGGAGGGAGGAGCGGGGAGAGGAGGCCTCTCTGCAGGCTGGAAGGGGACACCCTTTCAAGTCCCCAGAAGAGGGACATGGGAGAAGAAATCAGAAAGCCCAGGGAAGTAGATGTGGCTCAAGTGATTGGGTTCCCGTCTACCATGTAGAAGGTCCAGGGTTCGATTTCCGGGGCCTCCTGGTGAAAGGTGAGCTGGCCCACGTGGAGGGCTGGCCCATGCAGGAGTGCTGACCTGCACAGAGAGCTGGCACAGCAAGGTGACACAACAACTACCAAAAAAAGAGACATAGAGGAGAGACAATAAGAGACACAGCAGACCAGGTTGCTGAGGTGGCTCAAGAGATAGAGCAGCCTCTCTCCACTCCGGAAGGTCCCAGGATCGGTTCCCAGTGCCGTCTGAAGAGAAGACAAGCAGACACAGAGGAACACATGGAGAGCAGACAGTGAGCGCAAAACAACAGGGGGAGAAATAAATAAATAAAAATGAAAGAAAGCCTATGCTCTTTCTTTGGGAGATGTCAAGAACATCCCTGTGCTACTAATATGAAAACAGCCAGCATGTGTTTAAAGAATTCCTCAGGCCCTCTGCCTGGACTTCCCATAGCTGCTGCTGTAACGATGTCGAGGAACCAAAGCCAGTTAGAGTGTGTCCAGTTGCCTCTATCCCGGCCGGGGCAAGATGCTGGGCCTGTTCAAATAAATGAATATGTACAATTTAATTAATTTTAATTATATTTTATAATGATAATATTATATTTTACTGTTATGCTTAATGTTCAAAGTATAATTAAAATAAATATACACTTATTTTTCAAAGGGAATCTTATATCACAAACATAAGTGGAAAAACAGTGTCATTCCCCTAAGTAGAATGTAGCTAGAGGAGTAAATGAATGTGAGGCAAATAAAACAATGGTTTTATTTATTTATTTTCTCTTTTCTCTTTATTTTTTATTTATTTATTTTTAGGAGGTACCAGGGATTGAACCCGGGACCTCAAACATGGGAAGCAGGTACTCAACCACTGAGCTATATCAAAGTATATTTTTACACAAAAATTCATCCTTTTTGGTGTACAGTTTTATGTGCTTGTCAAACATACTGCTATGAAACCACCACAAGCAAGATATAGAACAGTTAGTTTCATAACTGCTCCAAGTTCCCTTGCACTACTCTGTCATCAACCCCTAACCCCTCCTCCCACTCTCAGCCCCTGGCAATAATCCCTGTGTTTTCTGTACCTTTAGCTTTGCTTTTCCAGAACATCATATAAATTGACTCCTACAGTATGTAACGTTTTGAATCTGGTTTTCTTTCACTTAACAAATGCATTTGAGATTTCTGTAGTTTCTTTTTCAGTGCTGAGTAGTATTTTATTGTGTAAACATTCAACTGTTTATCTAATCATCAAAGGACATCTGGGTTGGTTTCCAGTTTCAGGGATTATGAATAAAGTTCCTAAAAACATTAGTGTCTATTTCTTCTTTCCATTCCATTTGCTTTATGTATTTTGAAGATCTGTTTGGTACATATTTAGGATTGCTATGTCTTCTTCATGGTTTGTTATCATTATGTAATGTTCCTCTTTGTCCCTGTGATTTACTTCGCTCTGGAGTCTACTTTATCTGATGTTAATATAGCCAACTCTGCTTTATTTGGATTAATAATTAAATGGCATGTCTGTTTCCATCCTTTTACTTTAAATCTACCAAATCATGATATGTGAAGTGAGTTCTTGTAGACAGCATATAGTTGGGTCAACAATGGTTTTAAATTGGAGCTAGAGTCCAACTCCCAGTAAAGGCTCTGGGCCCCAGGCCTGCAGCCTTTTGTTAAAAAGAGAGCTCAGGGAAGCAGATGTGGCTCAAGTAGCAGGGCTCCCACCTACCACATGGGAGGTCCTGGGTTCAGTTCCCAGTGCCTCCTAAAGAAGACAAGCAAGACAGCGAGCTGACACGATGGGCTGGCATGGTGAGCTGATGCAACAAGAGATGCAGCAAGGAAACAAAATGAGAGACACAAGAAACAGGGAGCAGAGGTGGCTCAAGCGATTAGGTGCCACATGGGAGGCCCTGGGTTCGGTTCCCGGTACATCCTGAAAAAGAAGACAAGCAGACAGTGAGTGCAAACAACGAGGGGTGGGGGAGGAAATAAATAAATAAATCTTAAAAGAGAGAGAGAGAGTTCAGTGGATTGCGGTTAATAGTACAAATACAAGAATGTTCTATGAACTAGAACAAATATACATCACCATTACATAGTGGTAAGAATATGGTGTTGCATGGAAAAATACAATTAATGTAACTTATGGACTATAGTTAACAGCAGTATTGTAAGATTCTTGCATCAATGTCAAAGAAGGTTAATAATAGAGGATATGGGATTTTTCCTTTTGGGCTAAGGAAAACATTAAAAAATGTACTGAGGCGATGACTACACAACTCTGACGAAAGTGAAAGTCACTGAATACACACTTTGGATGGATCGTACAAGGCATGGGACTGTATATCACAGTGAACCATGTGGTAGAAGATGGACTGTGGTGAACAGTACAAACAGGAGAGTGTTCTCTCATGAACTATAACAAATGTACAATCCTAATACATGGTGTTTAATAATAGGCAGGTATGGAAAAAATATACCAAATGTAAGCTATGGACCACAGTTAATAATATTTTGATGATGTTCTTTCACAACCTGCAACTAATGTTCTACAGCAAGGCAAGGTGTTGGTGGAGGAGTATTGTATGGGAATTCTGCATGTTATGATTTTGTAAGCTCACAAATTCTTTAATAAATATATATATATTTTTTTTTTTTTTTAAAAGAGAGCTCAGTTAATAGCTAGAGGATAATCTAGGGACTGCATAACATAGTGATTTGTGTGGTAGCTGAGGACTGCAGTTAATATAAATACAAGAACGTTCCTCTATTACAAGGTGTTAATATGGTGATACATGGGAAAAATACAACTAATGTACTTATGGCCTATAGTTAAATGTAATATTGTTATTTTTTAAAAAAGGACAAATATTGTATCATTCCACTTACATAAGACATCCAGAAGAGGCAAATTCTCAGAGACAGAAAGTAGACTAGAAGTTACCAGGGCTGGGGGATAGAGTTTCTTTATGGGGAGATAAAAAAGTTCTGGAAATCATGGTGATGATTACACAACACTGTGAATGTACTTACTGCCACTGAATTATACACTCAAAAGTGGTTAGAATAGTAAATTTTAAATTATGTATTTTTACCACAATAAAAAAGGGGGAGGAGGAAGAGCTCAAGAGGTGTAAGGCAGGTGTTAATTATACAATGGCTGAAACGAGCAGTCTAGGAAAATGAATGTTAGTTGGAGGACAGCTGGAGGATAATATTGGGAATGTATGACAATGATTTTGGAAGTAGATGAGGATTGTGGTTAATATAAATACAGGAATGTTCTTTTACCACAGAGTTTTAAGAATGTGGTGATGCATGGGAAAAAATATAAGTAATGTAATATACGGACTATAGTTAACAACATTGTAATGATTTTGTACCAAAACCAAAGTTGGTTCCTCATTAATTCTTTTTTTAAAAAAGATTTATTTTTATTTATTTATTTCTCCCCCACCCTTGTTGTTTCTGCACTCATTGTCTGCTCTCTGTGCCCATTCGCTGTGTGTTCTTCTGTGTCTGCTTGTCTTCTCTTTAGGCGGCACCAGGAACCAATATGGTACCTTCTGGAGTGGGAGAGAGGTGCTCAATCTCTTGTGCCACCTCAGCTCCCTGGTCTGCTACATCTCTTATTGTATCTCCTCTGTGTCTCTTTTTGTTGCGTCATCTTGCTGCGCCAGCTCTCTGCATGGGCCAGCTCTCCGCTCGGGACAGCTTGCCTTTCACCAGGAGACCCTGAGAATCAAACCCTGGACCTCCTATATGGTAGACAGGAGCACAATCACTTGGGCCACATCTGTTTCCCTACATTAATTCTAAAGGTTTTAAAAATATGGGGGAGTGGATGTGGCTCAAGCGGTTGAGTGCCTGCTTCCCACATGGGAGGTCCTGGGTTTGGTTCTCGATGCTTCCTTAAAAAAAAAAAAGAAAAAAGTAAGCCAATGTGGCTCAGAGACTGAGCGCCGGCTTCCCACATACGAGGTCCCAGTATCAATCCCCAGACCCGGTACCTAAAAAAAATGTTAAAAATAAAAATAAATAGTTTCAATGGTTTATGATATGAATATGATTAAGCATTTTTCTCTTCTTCATTTTTTTTTATTGATAAGGAGACTTTGACTATGTCATTTAACTAATCTATGTTCATCTGTGTATCTTTCTGAATTAGATGATAAAAGTGCCTGAAAAAAGATCTTTTTAGGAGTAATGTTTCCATAACTTATTGAGCTGTCTTTTTCTGTTCTTTTATTTTTGTGACTTTGAAATAAAGATGTTAATAAAAGGAGGAAAAAAGATATAATGGCCCCAAAAGGAGACTTTCTCCTTGACCTATTCAGAAGGACAGAAAAGAATTAAAATCTCAGTCGCTCTCCCCCATGGGATTTTCGGCATGCCCTGAACCACCGCAGAAGCCTGTGGCAAGCAGAGGTTGTTAGTCCCATTTTACAGACGAGGAAACCTGGTTTCAGAGGAACAACCAGCAAGCAGCTTGCGCCTCACTCAGATGAGCAGGAAGAAGAAAACAGGCGTTTCCCACAATCCCACCATCAAACAAGAACTGCTTGCCCAGGGAATGGAGAGTCTGCAGCTGCAGGCAGGATAGTCCCATCCATCTTCCCCATGGGATATAAGCCCCCTCTCAACTGGAGGTGGAGTGGACATCACCATCCCAGACTCCTCAGGATGGGGGGAAGAGCTATGGTTTGGAGTGGACTTACTGGTATTCTGTTATAGACATACTGTGACTCAAGCAATGGAAGAAATTACAACATTGATGTGGAGCCAGTGGCCACTGGAGGCTCTGGGGGCAGGGAGAGGGAAAAACAGTTATAATACAGGGGCTTTTTCGGGACTTGGGAATTGTCCTGAGTGACATTGCAATGACAGATATAGGCCATTTTATATCATCATATAACACGCAGAACTGTGTGGGAGAGAGTGTGGTCTACAATGTGAACTGTGGTCCATGTTCAATGGCAAAGCCCCAGGATGTGTTTATCAATTGCAATTAATGTGCCACACGAATGAAGGATGTTTATGTGGGAGGTTGTGGGAGGTGTGGGAGGAGGGGCGTATGGGAATCCCTATATTTTTTGTGTAACATTTATGTAATCTAAGTATCTTTAAAAAAAAAAAACTGATTGAACTTCCCGGGGGCAAGTGAGGAGCCCCTCGGTTCTCCCACCCTGCCCCGGTGGTACAGTGGTGTCTTCTGTAAGACCCCTTTCCGTCCAATGGTGTTGACCTGTGGTTCTGGGCCCCAGGCCACGGGCCCGGGTGTCTCCTGGCCCTGGAGATAGGCCCTCCAGAGCTGCACTTGGGGGATAAGGCAGGCTGTTTTCATCACTTCCTTCCTCCCACCAGCCACTGCCTGACCTACAGCCACCCCCACAGCCTCCACCAGGACTGCTCGGCAGCAGAAAGGGGTGCCCCGACAGGGCTTCGCAGGTGAGTGGCTCTCCTCCTCACCCCTGACCCTGGGGCCCTCCTCCCTGGTGGGGTGGGGACAGGCCTGGCAGGGAGAGAGGAAGGTGCCCTCAAGTCCTGCATCTGTCCCCCTTTCAGCCTTACCCTAAAAGAGGTCAGGGGGGTGGCAGGATGGCGTTTGCCCTGACGTGCCATCTCTAGGCTGAATCGAGAATAGTTTATTCGACAAACACTCCTTGGAAGCCGGCTGGTGGCCAGGCGCTGGTGGGGAGCCCAGTCTTTAAGGGGGAAATAGCCATACACAGCACCCCTCAAGGAAGGCAGAGGACCAGGTGGATCTTGGACTGAAAGGCCCCAGCCCAGAGTTCGTGAGAATGGAGTTTGAGCACTGGGTGTCCCTGGACAAGTTGCTTTCCCTCTCTGGGCTCAAGCTCCACATCCCAAAGCATTAGCCTAGATGAGTAGCCCCTTCTGAGTTCCCCCCTATCTCTCTACTTCTACCCCAGTATCCTCACCAGGCTGTTTTCTACATTGAGCACCACTTAGCTGGTGCTCGAGGGGTACCTTGGAGAGGCCCCTTACCCAGTCTCTGGGGGGCCAGTGGGAATCATTTAACAGTCACCTGCTCCCCCATCCCTGAGTGGGGCTTGGGAGCGTCTCAGCTATGGGGAGCCAAGCTATCCCTTCCCCTTTCCTACCAAGCCGTCCTCATCGTCCTGCCTTCACCCTCTGTACCTCCCCCCGCCCCCCATCACCATCCAGTTCTTCCCATGACCACCACCCACCTCCAACCAGAGAGGGTCAGCCAGGCCCTGGACTTGTCACAGGCACTCCTTCCCCACCCCCATTTCCAGGCGCCAAAGCGAAGGCCTGAGAAGAAAGCTGAGTTCCCCTCGTCCCCGGTCACCTCCTTGTCCCAGTGCCCTCCTCCACACCGCTCTCCTCTCAGCCAGCCTGTGCGATGCCTGCCTGGGGGGTCCTGCTCCTGCTCCTGCTCTGGGCTGCGGCCAAGGCCTCCCAGGACTGTCCCGTGCCGTGCACCTGCCAGAGCCTGGAGACCATGGGACTGTCCGTGGATTGCCGGGACCAGGGGCTCACGGCCCTGCCCGCCCTGCCCGGCCGCACCCGCCACCTCTGGCTGGCCAACAACAGCCTGACCTCGGTGCCCCCCGGGGCCTTCGATCACCTGCCCCAGCTGCAGTCCCTCGACGTGACGCAGAATCCCTGGCACTGCGACTGTGGCCTCACCTACCTGCGCCTCTGGCTGGAGGACCGCACGCCCGAGGCCCTGCTGCGTGTGCGCTGTGCCAGCCCACCCCACGCCTCCCACCGCCCGCTGGGCCAGCTGACCGGCTATGAGCTAGGCAACTGCGGCTGGCAGCTCCAGATGTCCTGGGCCTACTCCAGCATCTGGGGGGATGTGGCGCTGGTGGCTGTGGCCGTGCTGGGCTTGGCACTCCTGGCCGGCCTGCTGTGCACTGTCACAAAGCCCCTGGACTGAGCCCAATGCCCCCAAACCCAGCCCTAGGCCTCGCCCTGAATCAGCTCCCCGAAACCCCAGCAGCCCTCCCTGGTCAGCCCAAACTACCAGACACCCCAAATAAACCATTTGTTCAGCCCGTTTATCCAAGCTCAGATATATATATTTTTTATCTCTCAGCCCGTGAGTCTCATTCCTTCTGGAAACCTGGGTTCATTTTGTTGTAACCAGGCATCACTGGGAGCTTCTCTGTCCCTCGAGCTCCTGGTAAAAATGGGCTGTTCCGCCTCCTACCCTCTTCCCCTTGCCAATTCCACAATCTCTGGACATGCCAAGCCCATCCCCAATGCCTGCCAGTTCCTGGGGACCCCGGTTCTGTGCCCATCTGCCTCTGTCTCCAAGCATCTCCTTCCTCAGGCAATTTCCCAACCCCTCTCCAAACCCCACAAAGAATTTGCACCACCACAACATTGAGCAGACTAGGATGTGCCAGAGATGCCAGGAGGGAAGAGGCATCACTACCCCAACAGAAACACCTAGAAAGTGCTCAGCACTACCCCAAAGTGGTCTTTGGTCCTTCCACCCCTACCCACCAAGCTGCCCTGGGCTCCCCCAGCCCCATCCTTCCTCACCTGCTCCTTCACTTCTTTCTCTCTCTCTCTGTCTTCTCTCTTCTTCCTCCCTACCCGTCTTCTTCAGTCTGCCTCTGGAAACATTCCCCTCCAAGTGCTGACGTCAGCTACTTCCAAGCTCTGGGGACCCACTCTCTACCCCTTGCGACCATCACCAAATTCTTCAAACAAGGTGGTTGTCTCCCTCAGAGGAACTCTCGTGCCAGCTGTTAAAATAAACTTTTCTCCACTGTGTGAGATAACACTTACAAGTCTGTCACTGGCCATGCCATGTGCTGGGTGGGGACTCGGAGTCCAAATAGAATTACACTGAGGTTGCTCCCCTCAAGGGGCTCCATGGGGGGAGCCAACATACCTGGAGCCAATCAGAGCAGTGCCGACTGTGGAGTGGGCCTGGAAACAAGGTGACACCAGGAAGACCGAGCAGGTACTGACTGAACGAGCTCAGGTGAGAACAAGAGTCCCAAAACCTAAACGATGGGGGGGTGGGGGGGCTGGAACACAATATTACCACGTGAGGTAGGCCAGGTGTGTTCTTCGGTATACTATGCATGATAAATACCTGGCAACATTCCCCATTTCCATGAAGAAATGGGCATATCCTCTTTTTCTGGAAACAGGCTGCCAGGCTAACTTCTATTTGCCCACTTTGATAGAGACATGGAACATGGAAACATATTTCGATCCTAAAAGAAAAACTGCAACACAGTGGTGGACATAAAATGGAAGCTCAGCCTCAGGGTTGGGGGGCAGTAGGGAGCGGTGGGGACTGTGGCAAACCAAAGAGGCTATGTCTCATCTAAAGGAACAGCCACTGCTCAGCCAAATGCTGCCAGGTGGGGAATGTGGGTGCAGGTATCCCATATTCCTAATTCAAGAGAGGCTGGAAATCTAGATTCGTAAGTGAAATCATTTAAGGGCTGGCATCTACATCAAATTTTTTAAAACTATATCAAGAGGACAAATAAAATGTATCAACCAATTGGATGCAGCCCATAGGCTGAGTTCGTGATATCTGCATTAGAAATCAGCCATAAAGTGGCTGCCTAACAAAAATAATAATAAGACCTGGCATCTATTACAGCACTTACTATGCACTCAGCTCTGCATGAAGCCCCTCACATGGGTGGTTCTTATATATCCATGTGAAAACCCTGAGAGGAAGGGTCTAGGGCACAGAGAGGCCCCAGGTCACACACCACAGTCACATAGAGGATCTTCAGATGGATCATCTTCCACACATGAAAAGCGTTCCCCTGAAGCCTTCTTCACCCTTGGGGTTCCCTTAGAACTAAGGCCCTTCAGCCACTAAGCCCTCAAGAGTTGTGCAACACAGATCCCCTGCCCCTAAATTCCATGAAAGATGACCACAAAATGCAGTGTGTTGGGTTAGAATAGCTATGTGCATTTACTAGCTCTGTTCCCTGGGAGGGACTAGAAACAGTAACATCCCATAGTAATGAGCTCACCTAGCGTAAGATCTTGGTTTCTAATACCATTCTCCAATAAAAAGAACCGGGGCTCCTTGCAAAAATGGTCGAATCCAGGGTTGGGGCAGGGAACATACACGATGAACCTGGAACATCTTGTACCAGAAAGTAAGGAAGTGCTAACAAGAAGAAGGAGTAAGGGGGAAAGGGAAGGAGAAGGAGAAGAAGGAGGAGGAGGAGGAAGAGGAGGAGAAAGAAGGAGGAGAAAGAGAAGGAGGAGGAGGAAGAGGGAAGAAAAGAGCACAGGGGGAGTGGATGTAGCTCAAGTGGTTGAGCGCCTGCTTCCCTTATACGAGGTTCCAGGTTCAGTCCCTGCACAGGAGCCAAACTCAAAGAGCTCTCAATGGTCAAAGTTGGAACAACTTGAGCAACAAAATAGAGAATGATATATTAGATTATAATCCAAAGAATAAAATTAATATCCATGAGTCCATGCTAATATAAAGAAATATGAATAAATTAATAAATGGGGGAGAAAGGACAATGCTTCCTTGCAGAAGATTCAATTAATAAATGTAGAAGAAAAGAAGAAAATAGAAAATCAGCAACACTTGAATACCACAGTAGTAACTGCAGCAGGCGAGATCCACAGACTGATGCAAAAATAAGAAGGTGAAAGGTTGAGCAGAAATAGGATATCTGCATAGTCTCAGAGCATTTCCCTTCCTCCAAATCCTTAATAATTACAAAGGGAAAATTAGTAACTTCCAGGGGAGAAACCCAGCAAACACCACCTTTACCAAGTGATCAATTATCACCAGTAGTAAGATATAGTAGCATCGGGTACCCCACCACCTCTGTGGTATCCTTCCCAATAATGCAAAACCTCAATCTAACCATGAGAACATCTCAGACAAACCCACATTGGAAAAAAAAAAAAAAACCCACATTGAAGAGCATTCTACAAAATAACTGGCCAGGGGAGTGGATGTGCCTCAAGCAGGTGGAAGCTGCCTCCCACATGGGAGGCCCGGGTTCATATCCCATTGACTCCTAAAGAAGACAAGAAGGTGCCACAATGAACAGATGCCACAACACACAGAAGCCGCAACCAGCAGGGAGCGGATGTGTCTCAAGTGGTTGGGCACCCGCCTCCCACATGGGAGGTCCCAGGTTTGGTTCCTGGTGCCTCCTAAAGATGACGAGCAGACACAGCAAGCAGACAATGAACAAACTGATGAGGAGCCATCTCGGTGGCGGGGGTATAAATTTTTTTTTTTTTATTATTAAAAAAAATAACTGGCCAGCATTCTTCAGAAGCATCAAAATCATGAAAGACCAGCAAACCCTGAGGAACTGTCATAGCTTGGAGGGGAGTAAGGAGACATGACAACCAAATGTAGTATGGGATACTGGGTTGGTTGCTGGACCAGGAGAAAAAAAAAACACATTAGTGCAAAAACTTGTGAACTCCGAATAAACTTTGTAGTTTGGTTAATAGTATTGTACCAAGGTTCATTTTTCAGTTTTGATATTGTTCCATGGCTATGTAAGAAGCTAATATAACAGGAAACTGGGTGAAGGGTATACTAGAACTCTCTACTATTTTTTTTCCACTCGCCTGTAACTCTAAAATTATCTCAAAATTTAAAAGTTGGAAAAAAAATACAATGTGTAATCCTAGATTGGACCTTGCATTGGATCTTGGATTGAGGGGTGGGGATGGAGGGGAAGTGCTATAAAGGACAATATCGGGACAATCAGTGAAGCATGAGTATGGTTTGTAGATCAGTAAGAGTATTGTATCAATGTTATATTTCCTGAATTTGATCATTGCACTCTGTTTTAGTTTGCCAAAGGACTACCAATGCAAAGTACCAGAAATCTGCTGGCTTTTATAATGGGGATTTATTTGGAGTAAAAACTACAATCCCAAGGCCATGAAATGTCCAAATCAAGGTATCAGCAGAGATGCTTTCTCACCAAAGTCAGCTACTGTTGATTCCAGTGCGTTGCCAAGTGGTGAAGCAAGATGGCTGCCATCTCTGCCGAGGTCTCAGCCTTCCCCTCCTGGCTCACTGTCTCCTCTTGAGCTGGTCCGTGGAGCTGCTTAAGAAATCCTTTCTCTCTCACATTGCTGAATCAAATATGCCGGCTCCCTTTTCCTCTCTGTCTGTCTGCCTGAGTCTCTCTGTGTTTCCGTTTATATCAGATCCAGCAAGGGGGCGGAGACTCAACCTGAGTCACTCCTCACTGACAAAGCCCAATCAAAAGCCCTAAAGTGATCTTATCAAGTAATCTAATCAAAGGCCCCTCATCTGAATTTAATGCAATCAAAGGGTGCCACACCCAGAAGAATAGGTTAGTTTACAAACATAATCTTTCTCTTTCGGGGACTCATAAAATAATTTCAAACTGCCACACACTCTGATTAGGTGAGAAAGTGTCTTCTCCTGAGGACTTGTACTGCAGAGTCATCATGAGTGTCATTTCAAGTGGTCCAGGGTGAAAAAGAAGATTGCATGTGGCAGGAGAGCAAATAATGCAAAATGGTAGCCATGGGACAGTATAGGTGAAGGGTATTTGGGAGTTCATTATAATATTCTTCCAACTTTTATCTACTGTGGCAGTTTGATGTTGTTTATGAATTCCAAAAAGAGATACTGATTATGTTTGTGAACTGGTCTGTTCCTCTGGGCCTGATACCCCTGTGATTGTATTAAATTTGGAGGTTTCACTTTTACTTTATTAAATCAAGATTAGGGCTTTGATTCAATCACGTCATTAGGGCATGCAGGGTTGAGTCCCCACCCCCTTGGTGGGCTATATGAATGGACGCTCAATCAAGAACACAGAAGCAGATACACAGAGAAGAACACAGAGGAAGAGAGACAGCTCCATACACACGGCAGAGGCCCTGGGAAGAGAGAGGAACCATTTGCCTGATATGTTACAGCTGGCCTTGTGATAAGCACAGAGCAGCTGAGCCTTATGCCAGCCTACATCTGAGGTCAGAAGAAGCTAGACCCACGGAGCCTTAAGAGGGAAGAAGGTTGAACCCTTGCCAATATCACCTGCCATCTTGCATCAACACGTGGCAACAGACTTTGAGTGAGAAAATACCTCCTATGGTACTTTGAATGGGGACTGGGTATAGCTCAGTGGTTTGAGCATCTGCTTCCCATGTATGAGGTCCTGGGTTCAATCCCCGGTACCTCCAAAAAAAAAAAAAAAAAACCTGCTATGGTATCTTTTTTTTTTTTTTTTTTAATCCATTTTTTTAAGCCCTCCCTCGCCCCCGATTCTGCTGGTTTTTCTGTGTGTGTCCATTTGCTGGGCAATTCTCTGTGTCTGTTTCCTGTCCTCTCTTCTCATCCTTCTCCTCCTATCTTCACCAGGATTCCATCCTAGAAACCTCTGATGTAGGAGAGAGGCATTCTGCCAACTGTGCCACCTCGGTTCCTGGTTTTTTGGTGCATCTTGTCTTGGCTCTCCCTTGTGTGATTCTTCTGTTATGTCATCATCTTGCTGTGTGCAGTGCACCCACGTGCGGGGCCTGGTGCCTGCATGCCCTCCTATATTTTTCTTTGTTTTACCAGGAGATCCTGGGGATCGAACCCAGGTCCCTCCATATGCGAGATGGAGGCCCAACCATTTGCGCCACATCAGCCCCTGCTATGGTACCTGGAGTTGGACTCTAGGGCCTTGTAACTGTAAGTTTTTATGCCAAATAAGTACCCTTTATAAAAACCAACAGATTTCTTGTACTTTGCATCAGCACCCCTTTGGCTGATTAATACCTCTACATTTACAATTTTTTCAAAATATGAGTCGAGTTTTTTTAAAGACTGTATCTCATTAAAATGTACACTCAGAATATTGTCTTCCAAGGTCACTGAACTGATGATTTCCTCTATGGGGTCATGCTATCAATCTGAGACCTGGTCAGACTATGCATTTCAGTGTATTTGCCAAGTTAGGCTCTTCTTCTCCTCTCCCTCTCCATCCTCTTCCTCTTCCTTCCCTCCTCCTCTTCCTCCCCTTCCCCCCTTTACTTCCTGCTCCACCTCCTCATTCCCCTTCTCTCTCTCTTTTTTTAAAGATTTATTTATTGGGAAGCGGATGTGGCTCAATCGGTGGGGCTCCTGTTTACCATATGGGAGGCCCCGGGTTCGGTTCCCAGGGCCTCCTGGTGAAGGCAAGCCCGCTTACACGGCGTGGTTAGCTGACCCAGCGAGCACAGGCAGCAAGGGGGCGATAAATGAATAAATAAATAAAATCTTTAAAAAAAAAAAAAATTTTTATTTATTTATTTACACCCCCCCCATTGTCTGTTCTCTGTCCATTCACTGTGAGTTCTTCTGTGTCTGCTTGTCTTTTCCTTAAGTGGCACCAGGAACTGATCCTGGGACCTTCCGGAGTGGAGAGAGGCGCTCAATCTCTTGCGCCACCTCAGCTCCCTGGTCTGCTGCACCTCTTATTGTCTCTCCTCTGTGTCTTTTTTTGTTGCATCATCTTTCTGTGCCAGCTGTCTGCTCAGATCAGCACTCTGCACAGGCCGGCTCTCCTTCACCAGGAGGTCCCAAGAATCTAACCCTACACCTCCCATATGGTAGACAGGAGCCCAATCGCTTAAGCCACATTCAGTTCCCTCTCCTTTTCATGACTTTATTTTTTAGCCTGTAAAATGTTCCGTGGCTCAGTCATGGGTCATTTTTGTCAGCTTACCCACCTACTGACACTTAGGACTGATTGCATCCTTTAGGGTGAGTTGTTAAAAATCATTGTTTAACTCCCAAGAATGGCAGTGAACAGAAGGTGGGAAGGCTCAGCTTCCCTGAGCTGGGGAGCAGTGAGGTAAGTGGCTTGGGGAGTCTTCTTAAAATGGAGTCTGGCTTGACAGGCACCCCTGGCCCCTGATTGTCAGCTTTCTAAACAGCTTCATGCAGGAATTATGTAAATCACTCTGGATAACAGGCAGTGCTTATTTATACTTCAGGCTTGGGAAATGACTTTTTTTGGCTCGATCTCTAAAAAAGTGGATCAAATTCAGAGAGAAAAGCTAAACTATGTTATTTTCTTAATATTGGATTATATAGCCAATAGCTAATATATTCCTTTTCATAAACATTTTATTTTGAAATAATTTCAAACGTACAGGACAGTTGCAAAAATAATACAAAACCCATACAGAGGACTGCAACATACCCCCACCCCTACCCGTAGATATCCTACACCAATTTTAACATTTTGCCACATTTCCATACCTTTCTGTCTACCTATCTTTCTATATATCTGTCTGTCTGTCTATTTACCAATCCATTTTCTGAACACTTAAGAATACGTTGTATACATCATGCTCCTTGAACAGTTATACCTCTATGTACATTTCCTAGGAACAAGGATATGCTTTTATGTAACCACCTGAAGTTCAGTTATCAAGTTCAAGAAATTTAACATTGATACAATATTTTCAGCCTATATTCCAATTTTTTCATATGTCCCAGTAATATCCTTTTGGGCCTTTTCTCTTCTTTTATTAGATCCAGTCCAGGACCATATATTGTATTTAGTTGTCATTGTCTGTTTCGTTGCTCTTTTTTAAAAAAAATTATAGAAACATATATACAACATAAACTTTCCCATCTCAATTCACGGGCATACAATACAGTGGGGGACATTGGGGAGTTCATGCATTGTGGCTGCAGGGTATCTGACTGGGGAGATGGGAAAGTTCTGGTAATGGATGAGGGTACTGCAACATTGTAAACAGATGCTCAACAGCCACTAGGGAAATGCAAATCAAAACCACAGTGTGAGATACCACATTCATACCCACTAGGAAGACTATTGTTTAAAACATGGAAAATAATAAGTGTTGACAAGGATGTGGAGAAATAGGAACCCTTTTACATTGTTGGTAGGATTGTAAAATGGTGCGGCCACTGTGGAAATCAGTTTGGAAGTTTCTCAGAAAGTTACACATAGAATTACCATATGACTCAGTAATCCCACCTCTCGGTCTATACCCAAAATAATTGAAAGCGGGGACTTTAACAGGTACTTACACACCAATGTTCATAGCAGCATTATTCAGAATTGCCAAAAGGTGAGAGTAACTCAAGTGTCCATCAATGGATGAATGGGTAAACAAAATGAGGTCTGTCCATATGAGGGAATACTATTCAGCAATAAAAAAAGAATGAGGTGAGGACCGCGAGGGCGCTTCTCTACTGAGAAGCACTAGGCCGGGCGTCCTTTGCACTGGCGTCGGCAGGGGTGTCCCATTCACACTCATGAGAAGCTGGAAGCTCACAGGTAGAAGCTGCTCGGCACCCAGCTTGGCCTCTGCAAAGGGAGTGTATGTCGCCAAATCTGTGCCTCACTGCCTCATCACACAAAGCCATGGGCAGGTGACCATCCAAGAAGTTCAAGTATGACAAAGATAGGCTTGTGAAATCAGTTACAGAATAGTCACTAAAAGTGATTGTGCTTCCTTGCTTCCAAAAATCATACCTGGGGCCTCCGAGGAAAATGAGTTTCTGGAGTTTGCTGGAAGCATTGTGTTGTTTCCGGGAAATGAAGCTGGTGTTCCCATGCCACAGGTGTGTGAAAGCCTTCTCTTCAGTCACCGCGGACTTGTGAATGATGGTAGCTCGATAAAGATCGGAGACGGCCTGTCCCTGCCAAACTCAGAGCCACTGCCGAAGGAGAAGCATCTGGGAGCAGCTCCAGAGGGCGGGATAAGTCAGCATCGGAGGCAGAGAAAGTCCAGAAGCCACTGCTTCAGATGGACAACAGCGTCTTTTTAGACGACAACAGCAATCAGCCAATGCCAGGGAGTCGATTCTTTGGAAATGTCGAACTAATGCAGGACCTTCCACCAGTGACTTCATCTTGTTCTGCAATGAGCAGTTGAGAGTTCAGAAAAATGGATCTCAGAGCCAAAGGTGATGGTGGGGAGGAGGAGGATACAGAAATGTAGATGATAAAATATATAAAGCAATCTCTTTGCATATTTAGTGAGATGATAATTCAACAATTTTGCAAATAACAGGAATCATAAAGTTTGTCTCCAAGAGAACTAGTGCTTAGTCAAACTTCAGAACTAACCCATAGACGTCGACAAATAATGCAAAACACCAAATACCAGCAGACGATTTATTGATCTTGAACTGCTGTAACAACCTTGGAGATTGTCAAGCTGCTGTCTCCATGTTGCTATATTTTCTTATATTTATACATATATATATATATATATATATATATAAAATGATGGTTTGAGTTGGCTGAGGGGGGTTAGGATTAAATAGTGAAGACTTTTGTAAAGAAAAATCTTCACATAAATATTTTAAATGAGGATTTAGTTTTGATAACATGCAAGTCTATTTTCCATTATCATACTTTGATCATTCCTGTGATTAATTCAATGCCAATTCTTTAAAAACTTTGCTTTCTCTGTATATGATGCTAATGTTTGCCTTGGAAAATTTGTAGAATATGTACAGGGAAGAAATAAAATGTATTATTTTTTAAAAAGGAATGAAATTCTGGTTCATGATACAACATAGATGAACTTTGAAGACATCATGATGAATGAAATAAGCCAGATCCAAAAGGACAGCTATTGTACAGTTTCACTGACATGAAATAACTAGAATAAGCAAATTCGTAGCCACAGAAAATAGAGTACAGGTTGCCAGAGGCAGGGGAAGGGAGAGGAGGGAGGGGAAATGAAGAGGTGGTAAGGGTAGCACAACATTGTGAATATAAATTCACAGCATGGAATTGTATACTTGAAAGTGGTTAAAATGAGAAATTTTATGTTGTACTTATATTATTACAATAAAAATTTTAAAAATTGAATAAAAGGAAATGCACTATCTTGGAAACTTTTTACAGATCATTTGATGTTAGTCAATATATATAATTATTTCTTTGGTAAACTTGTATCAGTAATTTGAAAAATATATCAAGAGAAGCCAATCTTCCTTCAATTTAATCTGTTTTTTTTTTTTTTTTAAAGATTTTATTTATTTATTCATTTATCCCCCCCTTGCTGCTTGTGCTCGCTGGGTCAGCTAACCACGCCGTGCAGGCGGGCCTGCCTTCACCAGGAGGCCCCGGGAACTGAATCCAGGGCATCCCATATGGTAAACGGGAGCCCTACTGATTGAGCCACAGCCGCTTCCCAAATATAGACTTTTTAATAATCATTTTTAAGGGTAGGATAGATTCCATTCTGTCATGTGTGTAACATAACTTCATTCATTCATCTCTTATTGATGAACATGTAGGTTTTAGTGAAAAATGTGCAAATGTCACTTACTAAATACCATAGCATTTGTGCAACATTGTTCAAATCCTTCAGGAAGATCATTTCTGTGCAACCATTTCTGGAACATTTAGGATATTTCCATGTTTTTCCCCCAAAAAAAGACATCGTGGTTGACCCTTTTATACATAAAACTTTTTCCAAATCTAGGCAAGCTTTCTTTATTATCATTATTACTAATATTATTGTAATTTTCTTTCTAGGCATGCTTTCTTTTTATTTATTTATTTTTAACTTTATTTTGTACATTTAATAATTGAAAACATAAGCAATAAAAAACTAAAAAGTAAACACAGATGAATAAATATATACATTTCTCAATTAAATGTAATGGATACATGTAAATTTTTTTGTTGTTTTGTTTTTTGG
>JAKSZT010054144.1:170326-216320 GCA_026826555.1 Tolypeutes matacus
TTTTTTTTGCCATTTGTATTCCTTCTTTGGCCAAATGTCTATTCAAGTCTTTTGCTGATTTTTAAATTGGGTCATTTGTCTTTTTATTGTAGAGTTGTAGCATCTCTTTATATATCATGGCTATTAAACCCTTATTGGATATGTATTTGCAAATATTTTCTCCCATTAAGTCGTCTGCCTTTTCAACCTTTTGACAAAGACATTTGAGGTGCAAAAGTGTTTAATTTTGAGGAGGTCCCCTTTATCTATTTTTTCTTTTGTTGCTTGTGCTTTGGGTATAAGGTTCAAGAAACCACTACCTACCCCTAGGTCTTTAAAGATGTTTCCCTCTATTTTCTTCTAGGAGTTTTATGGTCCTGGCTTTTATATTTAGGTCTTTGATCCATTTTGAATTGATTCCTGTATAAGGAGTGAGATAGGGGTCCTCCTTCATTCTTTTAGTTATGGATATCCAGTTCTCCCAGCACTATTTGTTAAAGAGATTGTTTTGTTCTGTTAACATGGCTTTGGTAGGTTTGTCGAAAGCCAGTTGGCGGTAGAGGTGAGGGTTTATTTCTGGACTCTCAATTCTGTTCCATTGATCGATGTGTCTATCCTTATGCCAATACCATGCTGTTTTGACCACTGTAGCTTTGAAATATGTTTCAAAGTCAGGCAGTGAAATACCTTCCACATTGCTCTTCTTTTTCAGAATGTTTTTGGCTATTTGTGTGCACTTTCCCTTCCAAATGAATTTGGAAATTGCCTTTTTTTTTTTTTAACATTTATTTATTTATTCCCCCCCGCCTCCCGCCTCTTTGTTTTGCTGTCTGTTCTTTACGTATTCTTCTGTGTCTGATTGTCTTCTCTTTAGGCGGCACCAGGAACTGATCCTGGGACCTTCCAGAGTGGAAGAGAGGTGCTCAATCTCTTGCGCCACCTCAGCTCCCTGGTCTGCTGTGTTTCTTATTGTCTCTCCTCTGTGTCTTTTTGTTGTGTCATCTTGCTGTGCCAGCTCTCCATGCAGGCCAGCACTCCATGCGGGCAAGCTCTCTGCTCGGGCCAGCTTGCCATGCAAGCCACTTGCCTTTCACCAGGAGGCCCCGGGAATCGAACCCTGAACCTCCTATATGGTAGACGGGAGCCCAATCACTTGGGCCACAACCATTTCCTGGTAATTGCCTTTTCTATTTCTGTAAAATAGACTGATGGAATTTTGATTAGTATTGCATTGAATCTGTAAATCAGTTTGTGTAGGATTGACATCTTCACAATATTTAGTCTTCCAGTCCATGAACACAGAAATTCTTTCTATTTTTTTAGGTCTTTATTGATTTCTTTTAGCATTGTTTTATAGTTTTCTGAATATAGGTCCTATATATCTTTGGTTAAATTGATTTCTAGGTATTGAGTCTTTTTGTTTCTATTGTAAATGGAATTTTCCCCCTGATTTCCTCCTCAGATTGTTCAGTACTAGTGTACAGAAACATTACTGATTTTTGAGTGTTGATCTTGTATCCTGCCACATTACTGAACTCATTTATTAGCTCAAATAGCTTTGTCATAGACATTTCAGAATTTTCTAAAATAGGATCATGTCATCTGCAAATAGAGTTTTACTTTCTCTTTTCCTACTTGGATGCCTTTTTTTTCTTGCTTAATTGCTCTAGCTAGAACTTCTAGCACAATGTTGAATAACGGTGGTGACAGTAGGTATCCTTATCTTGTTCCCAATATTAAAGGGAAAGCTTTCAACCTTTCCCCAATGACTACGATGTTGACTGAGTTTTTCATATATGCCCATTATCATATTGAGGAATTTCCCTCCTATTCCTATCTTTTGAAGTGTTTTTATCAAAAAAGGATGCTGGGTTTTGTCTAATGCCTTTTCTGCATCAATCAAGATGATCATGTGGTTTTTTTTCCTTCAATTTGATAATGAGGTGTATTACATTAATTGATTTTCTTATGTTGAACCAGCCTTGCACACCAGGAGTAAATCCCATTTGGTCATGGTGTATAATTCTTTTGATATGCTGTTGGATTCTATTTGCAAGTATTTTGTTGAAAATTTTTGCATCTGTGTTCATTGGTCTGTAATTTTCTTTTCTTGTAGTATCTTTATCTGGCTTTGGTATGAGGGTGATATTGGCTTCATAAAATGCTGTGTAATTTCCCCCCTCTTCAATTTTTAAACAGGATTGGTGTTAATTCTTCTCGAAATGCTTGGTAAAATTTACCTATGAAGTTGGCATGCTTTATTAAGACAGAATCCCCAAAGCAGAGATCCATTTTTGAAAGCAAGAACTTCCCCCTCTTCTTTCTGTGGCTTCTCCCGCAAAATGAATTTGATACTAACATGCTCAGTGCAAAAAGGGGAAAAGGACAGACTGCAGGGCAGAAATCAATGACAAATACTTTTGGAGTGCAAACGATTTGCCCGGAATTTGCACTCTGGAAGATAAAAATTTGCACTCTGGAAGATAAAATGTGTCAGCAACATTTGCTTGCTTGCTTAATCATGTATTTGGGAGTGCCAATTATAATAAAAACTCCCCTTTGGAGAGCACCGGCTATTTGCTTTATGTTTATTATAATATATACATTACATGTATCATTTCTAATCCTCTGACAACCTTTCTGTCTCCACTTTTATAGACAGAACTCTTTTTTTTTTTCTGTTTATATTTTTAATACAGTAAATTTTTTTAACTTTATTTTGTACATTCAATAATTGAAAACATAAACAATTAAAAACTAAAAATAAACACAGATGAATAAATATATACATTTCTCAATTAAATGCAATGGATACATGTAAATTTTTTTTTGTTTTGTTTTTTGAATCAAACAATATATTACACAATATATTTGGTTCATAGTAATGCATTCATACAGTATTTGTATAGACAGAACTCTTAAGCCTAGAGATAGGAAGACACTCCCCAAATGCCACACAGGAATTCAGACCCATCTTTAGACCCCAAGTACTGAGGTCTTTTCCAGCCACCCTGTTTCTTCCCTGGGAAAAGAATTTTAGCTGTCCATAATAAAGAGTAGGTTTTTCTGAGTCCCTGAATTAACTATGGCCAGGTAACTGGGTTTCAGCAAAGGAGATAAAGGCAGGTGCTATGGGCATTTCTGTTGTGTCCATAAGAGGCTGCCCTCCCTCCCCGCTTCCGTCTCCTGTGGGTTGGGACGCAGACACCTGTCCATCTCGGACAATATGGAACAAGGCAATATCTTGGGGAGATTGCACTGAGCCCCCAACAGCCCTACCAACACTCCCCTGTTTTTGTTCAGACTGTTAAGTTCTATTCTGTAATTTTAATGCATAATGGATGAAGGGTTTCTGCTTGGGATGGTGGGAAAGACCTGGTAATGGAAGGTGAGGTGGTGATGGTGAGGGCACAACATTCTAAGTGTGATTGATCCCACCGAACTGGATGCTTGGGAGGGGTTGAGGTGGAAAGTGTCATGCTGTTTATATAGTTCCACAACTTTTTTTAAAAAAAGAACAACTAAAGAGACAATGAAAATTAAATGCAATTTATGATCTTGGACTGGATCTAATAAGAGAGGAGAAAGGGCGCAAAAGGACATTATTGAGACATATGAAAAAATTGGTATATACACTGTAAGCATCATATCAATGTTAAATTTCTTGAACTTGATAGCTTAAGGTGTTTATGTATGTGAATATCCTTGTTCTTAGGATATGTATGTGGCAGTGTGACATGTTCAAGGAGCATTATGCATACAACGTACACTCAAATGTTTAGAAAATAGATGATTAGATAGATGATAGATATAGAATGATACAGCAGATGTGGCAAAACATTAAAAGTTGGTGGATCTGGGTGGGGTGTATGTTCAAGTTCTCTGTATGGGTTTTGTATTATTTTTTCAACTGTCCTGTAAAACTTTGAAATTATTTCAGAATAAAAAGTTTAATAAAAATGAAATGAAATAAAAATAAACAATCAAAAGCCACCAAAATAAATGAGAAACCTCAAGTGAGCATGTATGTGTATGGATAGCTAGCTAAATTGGTCAATAGAGTTACACAAACTAATGGGATATATATAAATAGAAGATATATATATATAGATATATAGATATATACACACAAAGTGGTATACTTCCATTTTAATAAATTTGTTTTTTCAAAAGGAAAAGAAAAGAGGAGTATTCAGTGTTAATGTTTTCATGTACAGACTCTATTTTTTCCATTAGTAATAACATTTCTTTACTTTTTTGGTATTCTGGATGATTCAATGAATATTGCAGCATAAACATTTTTAACTATTAGTTACATTGTGGTCATGACTCTTTCAAAGTTTATTGTTTCTTTCCATTACAAATATTATATATATTAATTATAGAAATAATGGGATGTGTAGAAAAGCAGCAGAAATATCTTAGTCCCCCTCAGTCCCTCCACTTACTATCCCACAATCAGCCCTTCAACATACTTGACTTAAATATATTGCAGCAAGCGATGGTGATTTCCAGAGTTCCCCATATTTTCAAATGAGTATTTGAATATTTTTATGTGGAGAGTTTTTATTGTCCTCAGTCTTGATCCCCATAAAGGGTGCTATTTTCAGAAATACTCACCTAGAATCATGTTCCTTTCATCGGGTCTTAAACCTGAGCCCATGGTAGCTATCCCTGCGGCTACAGTCTCCGCCAGGAATACTCGAGTTCTCAAGCTTTCGAGTGATCAAGGCACAGACTCCAGAGCCCGCAAGCCCAGGTTTCCAATTTTATCTCTGCCACTTACTAACTAGATATGGTTTGGAGCAAGGCACTTAAACACCGTTGTGGATTCAAGTAAAGTGCTTAGAACAATACAAGTTCATAGTAGCTTTTTTTTTCAGGTACCAGGCACCAGGAATTGAAACTAGGACCTCGTATGTGGGAAGCCCGTGCTCAACCACTGAACCACATCAGCTCCCCTGGGTTGGTTATTTCATTTGTTTGCTTGTTGTTTGTTTTTTCAGGAGGCACCGGGAACCGAACCCAGGACCTCCTGTGTGGGAAGCAGGCGCTCAACCACTTGAGCCACATCTGTTCCCTCTTGATAAATGCTAGCCTCCATCACCTTCAGGGATGATAACCATCACTCTCAGAGAAGTTTGAAGATCTTACACATGTAAAATGGGCAGTCTTCACCCACTGTCTGTCAACCCCAGATGACCTACCATATTTTGGGTCTCTATGTGAATCTGTATCTTTTCTTTTTTTTTTTTTTTTTAAAGATTTTATTTATTTATTCATTTATCCCCCCCTTGCTGCTTGTGCTCGCTGGGTCAGCTAACCACGCCGTGCGGGCGGGCTTGCCTTCACCAGGAGGCCCTGGGAACCGAACCCAGGGCCTCCCATATGGTAAACGGGAGCCCTACTGATTGAGCCACAGCCGCTTCCCAATCTGTATCTTTTCTGACCAAAGAGTCTACAGCTGAGCAGTGAAGTGTTAGGACGCTTGCCTCCCTCACTGAGAGCTAACTTAGGGACCCACTGACCACCTCCCTCCCCTGGCCTCCTCTCTCAGGGGGCCCTGCTTCCTGATGGGCCAGTCTCCTGGGTTTCCCCCAAAACAGTCCACAGACCCTCAAGCTTCCTGGGAGGTGTGGAGGTATAGAAAACTGCAGATATAACTATTATTATGCTACTGAGTGAATATCTTTGAATTTTATGAATTTTCAGATGTGACAGTTTGAGATTATTTTTGTGAATTCCAAAAAGAAAAAGATTATGTTTGTAAACTAATTTGTTCCTCTGTGTGAGATACCCTTTGACTGTATTAAATTCAAAGGATTTAAGTTTACTTGATAAAATCAATTTGGGGCTTTCGATTTGACCACATCAGTAAGTCATAACTCAGGTTGAGTCTCTGCCCCCTTGGTGGGCTGATATAAATGGACACTCATTCAAGAAGACACATGGGAAGAGAAAGAGCTCCATCATGTTTAATCCTGGGGCCCCAAGGAGAGATGGACAATTTGCCTGATAGCTTACAGCTGACCTTGGTGAGACAGCCAAGAATGATAAAGGAAGCCCTGAGAGACAAGCCCTAACCAGGAAAGAGAGAGGACTGGAAGCCTGGAGGGAAAACAGAGACCAGGCAGAGATCACCTGCCATCTTGCTTCAACATGTGGCAACTGACTGGTGAGAGAGCAAGCTTGAATTGGCCTCTTTAGGGCCTTGTAACTGTAAGCTTTTACCCCAAATAAATACCCTTTATAAAAGCCAACAGATTTCTGGTACTTTGCATCAGCACCCCTTTGGCTGACTAATACAAAGGGAAACCCCCATGTCTCAGATTGTTTCCTGGTTACATCAGAATGGGAGGTTCAGTCACTGAAAGGGCACAGCTGTCCTGCAGGAGAGTTTCCCGGAACACACAAGGCCCGGGTGCAGAGAGGGAGCGGGACCAAATCCCAGACTTGTGAAAGCACAGGGTAGAAGCTCAGGAAATCCTCATGCTGAGCCTTTCTCTCAAACCCTCTTCTTTCAAGTGGGGAGACCCTGATACAGAAGCTGCAGCCTCTGGGGCATCCCCACACCCTGGAGGTGCCATGGGGGAGCCTCGGAGTTTGGGATCCTTTGTGTGGGGGGCTGCAGCCCGGGCTGTGTGTGAACAGGGGTCCTGGCTGGGAAGAGGCCGTGTCACAGCAAGTTTAGGTTCTTCAGGCCAGTCGAGGATGCTGGGCCTGCCGAGGGAGCAGCTCCCTCGGTGGGAAAATGGCCCTGAGCTGTGTGTGGCTGAAGGTAAGGGGGAGGGAGGGTTTAAGGAGGCCAGAGGAAGTTCCTGGTGGGCCTCTTGAGGCCTCAGCCTGTGTAAGGGCGGAGTGGCCTGGTCCCTGTGGGGTCTGCTATAGAGAGCACCCTGCAGCCACGGTGAGCAGGCTGGAGGTGGCCCAGCTTGGTGGGAGGGAGTACAGAGCTGACAGGGAGCCAGGTACAGCAGAATTTGGGTCCTGAGAGGCTGTGGCAAAAGGAAGGGGATGGGACCAGAGGGGGGCTGGCTGGGTGGGCAACTGTGTGCAGGGAGGAGGGAGGGGTCGGAGTTGGGGCTTCGGGAAGCCTCAGCAGGAAAGCAGTTCAGCCCGGGGCCTGGCTTGGTAGGGGCTCAGGAATAAACTAATGGGGGCTTTTAGCAAGTCTTCCCCCACCACACCTCAGTTTTCCCATTTCTTGAGTCCAGGCCCCTGGTGCTCTGTGAGTATGCCCTGGGGTGTGGGCAGCCCCGTGGTGTGGGTAGAGGCATCAGGCACCCTCAGGGACAGCCTGGCCCACATCCGAGCCTCTGGGACAAGTGGGGGCTGTGGGGCTCAGATGGGCCCCATTATGGGGTTTTCTTCCCAGGGCACGTGTGTGTGCTGTGGGGCCTTAGAGAGCAGGAAATGCAAGTGATAGTTGTTTTTTCACCCTGGAAAAGCTGCTCAGCAAATGCCTGGGAGCATGGGGCTGGCCCCTCTTGACTGCCAAACGTGAACCCCACCTCCAGTCCTGCCCACTCCTCACCCACAAGGCCACATAGGACTCAAATTCTTCCATAGTCCACAGAATTCAGCAGGCTCTGCCTTGCCTCAGGAGCTCCCCGGGCCCAGCCCTGCAGTTTCCAAAGCCCCTTCCCACCTGAGACCCAACCACGGCTTCCCTGGGATCCAGGCAGGACGGAAAGTGGTATCCTACATTCAGGGAAACCAAGGCTCAGACAGAAGTGGCCCCTCTGAGGCCACACAACTGGGATCGGAATCAAGGCTGGTCAGTTTGCCTTAGATGGGTTTGCAGGGATGGGCCATCCCAGCTGGCCTCCATCCTCTTTCTGGTGATGGGGACCCGACTCAAGCACCCAAGAAATCTGGACTAAGTGCCTTCTGTGTGCATGGAGAATGTAGGTAGGTGTGAACAGAGCCAGTCTGAGCCCTCGGGGGCCCTTCAGATCCCAAGGTGGAATATTGGCTTTTCTTCCTTGTGGCTCCATGATCTGGGCAAGGAGCATTTTACTTCCAGGCCTGTTTGCTCATCTGTAAAAAGCAGGTATAGCAACACCTCCCTGGGTGGGTTACTGGAAGAGTGTACGGGGTGCTTTATCTTCCAGGTGAGAGAGCCCAGGGCCCTGGAAAGGTGCTGTGACTTACCTGAGGTCACTGTAGGTCACCGGGGTGTCCCTTGACAGAGACGACCTCCAACTCCAGCTCCTCCCTGCCCTGGGGGTCCCCCAGTGACCTGGCAGGGGTGCAGCATGCAGGTGATTGGGGTGACACCTGCCCAGCAGATGAGACCATCTGGTAAGGATGTGGCCACTTGGGACAGCTCTGGGCTCAAAAGTGAGAGAACCAGTCAGTGGCACCATTGGTTCCTTACAGAATTTCTTTAATGGTTTAGGAATGTGTACACTCTGGCTCTATTTTTCCAAAAAAGGCTATTTTTTTTTCATGTTTTAAAAAATAGATTTGATATAAAGATTCATATAATCATAAATAGGTAACGAGGCAAACTGCGAAATGTAAATGGCATCCTTGGGTTGGCGGAGGCCCCTCCTCCCACCACAGGGCTCAGAGGTCACCAGCCAGGAGGCCCCACACTCGGCAGGCCTCTGCAGGCCCCCGGAGGGAAGGAGGAACTGAATTCAATATGAATCAGGAGCTTCCTCCCAGCTCCACACCTGCTGGGGCCCAACTAGGGGGCAAAGACCCCTTTTCTGGGAGATCAGGGACCCAACTCTCCGGCTGAATCCCACACCTTTGAGTCTTCCCTCCCTGCCCCACATACCTTTTCCATTTCCTTGCAGCCCAGTCCCCCAGGCCTCAATGCCCCTCTGCTCAGGGCTCTCCTCTCCCTGCACCCCTGCCCCAGCCCCCTCTCTTGTACTCTGCTCCCAGACCGCACCTGCTCCTGCTCTTGGGTAATTTATAAACAAAGGAAGAGATGAAACTGTTCTCCAGCCCCAGAGGCCCTGGGTGGCTGGGAGGCCAAGCCTGCCCCTGGGAAGAGGCTGGTTTAGTTTCCAGGCTCCCTCACTTCTCCTAATAAGCCCAGGTCCCCATTTGAGAGGTGGGAGGCTCAGCGAGGCAGTGAGGGCCCCGCAAGGCAGTCACCACACCTCCAGGCCCCAGGTTCCAGCCTCTTAGTAGTAGCGTTGGATGGAGGATGAAGGTGGAGGAGAGGAAGGAAGACTCCAGGGGCCTGAGCTTGGGGCGGGGCCAGTTCTCCTCAGAGGATGCATTCTGTGGAGTCATTTGTGGGATTCTAAATGACAGGGATGGAGGGGCAGGCTGGGTGGTGGGGGGAGGGAAGGAAAGGGTCTGGGGTAGAGCGAAGGCCAAGGTTGCCTAGACCGAGGGTGCTCTCAGGGGGACAAGGTGCTGGAGAGAAGCTGGGACACAGCCGTGGAGGCCTTGGACGGCAGGGCTTGAACCGCGTCCCAAGGGTCCCTGGGAACCTTGGAAGGTGTTCAAGCAGGGGAGACACAAGCAGGTGTGCACTTTCAGGCCTGACAGCGCGGGAGGGAAGGTAGCCCGGGGCTACGGAGGCTGGAAGCCCAGAGACCTAGGCAGAGGGCAGGCAGGTGTGCAGGGACAGGGCCTGCTCTGGAGGACAGTGGGGTAGGGGCACCATGGAGGTGGCAGGTGAGAAGAGAGAGCGAGGAGTCCAAGGTGCCCCTCCAAGGTGGCGACGGGCGGCAGAGGATTCGCACGGCGCAACATTTCTGCCTCTGAGGTCGGCCCTCCTCGGTTGCTGGGGGAGCCAAGGGGCCGCCAGCAAGTGGAAGCCTCTGTGGTCCCCAGGCTGGGCTGGTTGCTCCATCCCCGCCCCAGGGGCATGGGGGAGAGGGGGTGGCTCCTAGGCCAAGATGACAAGTGAGCCCTGTGCCTGCCCTGGATACTTGTGGCAGCCCAGAGCTTCCTGGCAAAGGAGATGGGGTGGAGGTCCCGCTGGGAGGGGAGCTCTCTGCCCTCCCTCGTTCCCTAAGGCCCAGGAAAGCAATGTCCCTGTGAGGCCATCAGAGTGCCGTACCAGCCCTGACAGGAGGAGAGCGAGGCTTCCCGGTACATGCCTGCCGAAGTCCCCCATGTGTCCCTGTCCCTTTCCCAAAAGGCAGCAAGTCTCCGAAAGGTTAGGCCTTGTGGAACTTCTTTGCCAGCTTGGGTGCAAGCCTGAGGGACCTTGGCCCTTGGCCGGGGTGGGCCTCCTCTTTAGGGAACCGGACATCACCCCTGCCAGCTGCTTGGGCCAGCCAGGCTGCCGTGGAAGGGCACCAGGAGCCAGCTTGCTTCCAGCTCCCCCAACCCCATGTCTGGCCCCATCTAGGCAGGGCTGAGATTCATACCTAGATGGACCCCTAAGTGTAGACCCTGCTCCGCAGCTCCAGTCCCCACCAGGTCAACCTTCTTCCCCACCCACCTCAAGCCCTGCTGGTCTTGGGCTCAGCCAGAGATGTGCCCCCCAGCCATGGCCCTGCTGCCTGGCAAAAGGCAGAGACAAAAGGGCTTAGAGCAGAAGGCAATGCGGTCTCCGAGCTGGGACTCAGCCTGGGTGCCTGTCTGGGTTCTGGACCTCAACATGATGTGGCCTCACCCCTAGGTCTGAGAGCACTTTCTTGGGAGCCACATGCTGGGGTCCTGGAGGGACACTGAAGATGGTCCATCTTCCCCAGGCTTGTTCCCCTCTACCTGTATATGCCCCCCTCCCACTCCCCAATCCTCAGAGCTCCACAACCAGAGAACGCTGTTATAATTTTCCCAAAGGCCCAGTGATGCACTCTCTAACCTTCTAACCTCTGCACCCAGCTCAGGATGAGGCAGTGGAGGGTGGGTGGGCCCAGGGGCATGAAAACTTTTTGTTTGGGAAACTCCATAAACTGGGCCGAGACCCTGTGGGGAGCTGATGTGTATGAATTGGCACACGGGTAAGACTGGGTGACCTGAGGGTCCCCTCTCAGACCTGAGCCTCAGAGAGGAAAGCTTTTCCTTTAAAGCATTCACTTTCCTAGCTCATTCCCCTCTCCTCAGCTTTGAGAGCTAGCGCTGAAGAATTAGCTGGCTCATTTGCCCTGAGGGGCAAAACTCTGGGCCCCAGGTCAGTAGACAGTCCCCACCCGGCTGTGGGCTGTGACCCCCAAGCTTGGTGCTGATGAAAATGAGAAGCTACCCTGACAACAGGAAAACTCCAGAGGTCTCATATAAAGGCAGTGAACCAGGCCCCAAAGAGGTGTCTGGGAGCTCAGAGCTGGCAGTGAAAAAGGAAGAAGGTTCCTCAGCTGGCAGGAGTTAGGGCTTCTTTGGGGGTTGAGTCTGGGTGACCTACAGTGCAGGCTCTTCTCTGCTGCTCCAGACCGAGGTCCTGGAATAATCTGGAAGAAGCCAGGACACCGGCCACCTCCCTAGAAAGCAGCAACCTGCTGCTCCAGCCGCAGCAAACTCAAGGTGTAAAATGGTCAAATGGGGAGGCACCTTCCCGGCCCCTCCTTCACGGCTGTCCTCACTGGCGGGCTCCGGCCAATTCTGGAATGTGAGAACGTGGAAGGGACGGCCGCCAGCTGGACGGGCCACCACACCTGACCCTGTGCCAACAGGCCTCCTGCAGGAGGCGCTCTGCCGCTTCCTTCCTCAAGGGTTGCTTTCCCTTCAAGCATCCAGGCCTTTATCCACTGGGAATCACCAGCGCCCAAGAGGGCCAGCTCCGGGGCTGGGCAGGGCAGGCCAGAGAGAGCGAAGGGGTGGGAAGGCTCCTGGCCCGCCGGCCCGGCCACAACGGTCAGCAGCCGCAGCCCCAGCTCTCGCCGATGCCCTTGCTGTCCAGCTGGATGTGGTCAGTGCTCTTCTCGCTGAACATGGGGCCCCCGTGACGCATGATGAGCTCGGTGCCCACCCTCAGGAAGGCCTCCTCCACATTGCTCGAGTCCTTGGCGGATGTCTCGATGGCACACAGGATGTCATAGTGCTCAGCCAGGCTCTGCGCCTCGGCCAGTGGGACCTCCCGCAGTTCCCCGAGGTCTGACTTGTTCCCTGCAGAGAAAAGGCCAGGGACACTGGGTGAAGTTCCTGGGATGAGGGCCCCCATGCCACCCACTCCCCTCCTCCCAGTCAGCCCCCTGTGCTCCTTGATACTCTTTCTATTTTTGTTTTGTATGAAACACTCTATCATCATTTTTCTTTTTTTTTTTTTTATTTCCTTGATGAAAGGGATGTGGCTGGTTGCGGGCAGGTAGAGCTGTTTTCTGCCAGGGCAGGGTGACTCCCAGCTGGGGCTTCCACTCCCCATACCCAGGCAGGCCACGTGGAACCAAGTACCACCCTTCTTCCCAGCCAGAGCCAGGTTTAGACCCCCAGGCTCAAAAAATCTACAGGGCAAGCCCCATCTGCACAACCTATTCTTAGAAGATTCCACCCAACTGCTGGGGCAAGGACCCCAGAGAACAAAGACCACACCAAAGCCTCTGGGTCCCAGGCCTGGGAAACCGATGCAGAAGGAAAAGGCCTCTGTAGCAGAGGTTCTCCCTGGCCCAGCAGCACCTGAGAGCATGTGAGAAATGCATATTCTCAGCCCACCCCCACCCCCCCCAGCCCTCTGGAGGCAGGGCCCAGCAGTCTGTATAGCAAAAAGCGATTCTGCAAAAGTTTGAGAACCCTCGAGCTGCAGAATCTTCTAACAGAAAGCCACTGAATTACAATCAGGAGGACTAGACTCAGATCCCAGAGCCCTAGGCTCTCAGGCTGGGTGGACTGGGAGAAATGCCTTCCCGTCTCTTAGCCTTGGCTCCCTCACCTGTAAAATGAAGTCCAGCCAGGACCATGAGGACTAAATCTAATGACAAGTGGGATCTATTGACGGCAGCACCACCCACTGGGCAGATACATAGTAACAACAAAGCAAACTTTAGTTTCCTTTCTTCTTTCCTCTAACTCCGATGTTGGATAGAACTTTATAAGTGATTGGCGGGAGGGGAATTTACAAGATCACGGGTTCAAGTTCTGCCTCCGCTCCTACCTGGCCAAGCTCAGCCACTCTCTGAGCTCAGGTTTATTCTTTGTTTGAAAAAGAGGGAAAACAGAGACAGAGAGATACACAGAGACAGAGAGAGAGAGAGAGAGAGAGACAGAAACAGAGACAGGGAGATGGAGACAAAAAAGAAACAGGGACAGACGGGGAGACAGAGAGACAGAGACACACAGAAAGAGACGGAGAGACATAAAGATAGAGACACACAGAGAGAGACAGAGATCAAGAAAGACACACAGAGACAGAGTGACAGAGACAGCGAGAGACACTGAAACAGAGAGACACACACACAGAGACAGAGAGAAACAAAGTGACAGAGACAGAGAGAGACAGGGAGAGACAGGCATACAGAGATGTAAACAGGGAAAGACACAGAGAGACAGGAAAACAGAGACAGAGACAGAAAGAAAGGATTCCATTGTCTCGGGGAACCCTCCTAACCCCAGGCCGCCCCCTGCCCCGGTTCCCTGCATCTCACCAATGAGCAGCTGCACGATGTTGGAGCCGGCGTACTTCCTCACGTCCTCGATCCAGTGAGGCACTGACAGGAAAGAGCTCCTCTTGGTGATGTCATAGGCGAGGATGGCCCCGTTGGCGCTGCGATAGTAGCTCTGGGTGATGGTGCGGAAACGCTCCTGGCCAGCCGTGTCCCAGATCTGCAGCTGAAGGAAGCAGGAGGCCTCCGGTGAGCTCAGCAGCGTGGGCCAAGTGCAGGAGACGGGCAGCTCCGTCCTACGAGCCCAAGCCCAAAGTGGGGGGTTCCACCAGCCCAGCACCTTGGCAGGAATCACACGAGAGGCGACAGGGTGGGCTGAGAGAGATGCCTTTCGGGCCCTTAGAGGGCCACTCAGTGGCCCAATTTTCAGGAGGAAAAGGATGCAAAAGGAAGGTGGGCATCCTTTGACCTCTGCCCTCTAGAATCGCCAGGAAAAGACCAAAGGGGGGGTGGGGGGTGTGAAAGGATGTATTGTGAACTGTTGGAGAAGAGCACTCAACCCAGAGTCCATCATGGGTGCCATTCTCAAACCCAGGACTCAATGCTGGAGACCCTGAACCAGAAGAGAATCCTGAGCTCAAGCAGCTCAGGCTCTGCTGGGCAGGGTCCAGGTCTGCTAGTGTGTGCAGGCCCTTCCCTTCCCCTCCTTGGGTGTGTAAAATGCTCTATTGCACCCACTGGCTTTCTCATTCTGACCCAGCGACACCATGAAAATGCTCCATGGGAAGATTTCACAACCAACCAAGAAGTTTCTGGCGATGAGGAAGGCAGAGTCCTCTCCTGGGCCCTTTAAGCACAAGGCAATGTCCATGAGCCGTCCCAGCATGGCCACAGGCAGGCCAGAAGTAGAGACTGAGCAGTTCTGGCAAGTGTTGAAGAGCTCTCATCAGCCCTCTGTCTAACACCCAGATGGAGCTGAGAGGTCAGAAAGGCTGTGCCCCACGAGTGAGGGGCATGCCTATGAGAAAGCCTCCACGGACCTGCCTGAAACCAGGCCCTGACATGAATCTCTTCCATATGAGTGAGGCTAGGGAAACATCTTAGGCTTTCCACATACCTGCCCTGACAAGGCAGAGTCTAGACTCCAGAGTCTCTATAAGGTATCCACCACAATTTCCAACCAAAGACAAGCCTACACAAGTTTGAGGTGATCAGTCAGTAGTTGAATTGCCTAACTAGAACAAGAATAGGAAAGATGACAGAATCCAGAGTCTCTACATGGTATGAACCATAATTTCGAATCAGGTATTACTAAATATGGAAACTGGTGACCCAGAGACAAGGAAAAAGATAGTAAAGAAAAACTAACAGCAAAATGACCCAGACATTGGTTTGAGCAGAAAAAGACTTTAAAGTAGCTATTTAAATATGTTCAGAGAATTAAAGATAATATGATCAGAATGTTTGGGCAGATAGGGAAATTCAGTAGAGAAAAAGGAAACTATTAGAAAAGAAAAGTGGCATTTCAGAGCTGAGAAGTAAAATAAGTGAAGTGAAAAATTTACTGGACAAGCTTAACAGCAGAGATTAACAGTATATTGGAGATGGCAGAAAATAAGAGTCAGTGAACTTGAAAAAAGTCAACAGACATTATCCAGTCTGAAGAACAAAGAGGAAAAAAAAAAAGGATTGAAGAAAAATTAACAGACACAGGAATCTGTGAGACAACATCAAATAGCCTCATTGATATAATGGCAGTCACAGAAGAGAAGAAGCTGATAATGGGACAGAAAAGAATATCTGAAGAACTAATGGCTGAAACTTCTCCAAATTTGATGAAAAATATATATTGACTTAAAGATGCAAGAATCTCAGCAAACCCCAAGCAGAAGAAATATAAAGAAAACCACACCACCATACATCATAGCCAAATTGGTGAAAACCAAGGAAAAAAAGAAAATCTCAAAAGCAGAGAGAAAAGACATTACATATAAGGAACAATACAAATGACAACTAACTTGTCATCAGAAATAACGGAGCTTTTTGTGCTGATAGTGCTCACGTAGACATGGTGAACGTTCGTAAAACCTGCCAGACTTTCTGTAAGAAGTGCAGCAAGCACCAACCCCACAAAGTGACACAGTACAAGAAGGGCAAGGATTCTCTATATGCCCAGGGAAAGCGACGTTATGACAGGAAGCAGAGTGTCTACGGTGGGCAGACTAAGCCAATTTTCTGGAAGAAGGCTAAAACTACAAAGAAGATTGTGCTGAGGCTTGAATGTGTTGAGCCCAACTGCAGATCTAAGAGGATGTTGACTATTAAGAGATGCAAACACTTTGAATTAGGAGGAGACAAGAAGAGAAAGGGCCAAGTGATCCAGTTCTAAGCTTTCTTTTGTTATGACAATAAAATCTTGAGATTATGGTAAAAATAAAATAAAATAAAATAAAATAAAATAATGGAGGCCAGAAGAAAATGCTGAAAGTGCTAAAAAGAAAAAAATGATGGAAGAAATCCTTTGAAAATGAGGATGAAATAAAGATATTTTCAGATAAAGGGAAGCAGAGAGAATCTCACTGGAAAACCTGCACTACAAGAAATGCTAAAAGGCATCCTCCAGGCTGAAGAGTATCAGATGGAAACTCAGATCTACAAAGGACTAAGCACCAGAAATGGTAAATAAGTGGGTAAATATAAAATACTATTTTTTTCTTCTTGTAGTTTCCTGATAAGACACAACTGATTGTTAAAAGTATAATGATTATAAGGTAGGGTTTATATGTTAGAAATAAAAAATGACACTCTCACTCTCTTCTCCATCATGGCTTCCACTCTCATGCTCTCTGTTCCTTCCTCTGTCCTTCCCATTTTGTCCATTTCACTGTTTTCACTCCCTCCTCTTCCCTTTGTCTATTTCTCAATGTCTACCTTTTCTCTCTCTCCCGCTGTCCCTTTGCTCCCTCTGTCTCTCACTCATCTCCCTCTCTGCCTTTCCCATTCCCTCTCTCCTTTTAGGCTGTCCCTTTTCGACTCCACTTTTCTCTGCCTTTCACTCTCTTCCTGCCTCCACCTTCCTGTTTTCTTACTCATGGTCTCCATTTCTCTCTATGTCTTGCCCACTCTCTCTCTCTCTCTCTCCATGTTTTATGTCTCTCTTTTGAGACTCTCCCCCCTCCACCTCTGCCCTACCTCCCTGCCCTTCTCTCTCCACTTTCTCCCCTTTTCCCCTCTCCCAGCAATTACCAGGTCTGGCTGGGCAGACACAACCTGTTTGAAGACGAGACCACGGCCCAGTTCTTCTTGGTCAGCAAGAGCTTCCCTCACCCGCTCTTCAACTTGAGCCTCCTGAATAGCCACAGCTGCCTCCCAGGGGAGGACTACAGCCACAACCTCATGCTGCTCCACCTGGAGGAGCCGGCCATGATCACCGACACCGTGAAGGTCATAGACCTGCCCACCCAGGAGCCCGAGTTGGGAAGCTCCTGCCTGGCCTCGGGCTGGGGCAGCATCACACCGGAGCAGTTCTCATACCCAGACGAACTGCACTGTGTGGACATGGAACTCCTGCCCAACGACGTGTGTGCCAGGGCCCCACGACCAGAAGGTGACGGATTTCATGCTGTGTGTGGGCCACCTGGATGGCGGCAAGGACACCTGCGTGGGTGACTCGGGGGGCCCACTGGTGTGCGATGGCATGCTTCAAGGCATCACATCATGGGGCCACGTCCCCTGCGGCAGCCCCCAAAAGCCGGCCGTCTGCACCAAGCTGACCCCACACCTGGATTGGATCTACGAAACCATGGAGGCTTAACCCCTGAGGGCCAGCTCCCCGCCCCCCAGTAAAACTGAATGCGCATCCAAAAAAAAAAAAAAAATTATACTCTTTTAAGTTTACTACACTTGGGAAGTGGAAGTGTGAAGTGTCAGATTGGAAGTGAGAAATGGGAAGTGTGAATTATCAGATGTGAAGTATGAAGTGGTACAATGTTGACTCAAACAGACTTTGTAAGTTAAGGATGCATACTGTTAGCCCTATAAGAGTAACCAGGTTAAAACATAAGCCAATAGAGGAAATAAAATGATATCCTATAAAATATTCCAATTAAACCAAAAGAAAGTAGAAAAGGAGCAACAAAGAACAAAAAATAGAAGAGACAAAAAGAAAACAAATAGCAAATGGTAGATTTAAACCCAAACATAACAATAATAACATTAAATATAAATGGACTAAACACTTCAATGAAAAAGCATATGTTGTCAGAATTAGAGGGGGGGCCAAGATCTAACTATAAGCTGTCTACTTGAGATACACTTTAAATATATAGACACAGATAGGTAGAAGTTAGAGGGAAGGAAAAATATACCTATTGTACAAGAGTATATAAAAGTATGAAAATAATAGCATGATATCAAAGTAAATTTCCAAATAAAAAATTATGAAAGAGACATTTCATAATGATAAAAGGGGCAATTCATCAGAAAAACATAACAAAACTATAAAAAATAACATAACCAAAACAAATCCATAATCATAGTTTTATTTTAATACCTCTCTCTCAGTAATTGATAGAGCAAGTAGACCATAAAATCAGTATTGCAATAGAATATTTAAACAACACTAGTGACCTAATAGACATTTCCAAACACTACATTCAACATTGAAGAATAGCACACTTTTTTCAAGTAGACATGGAATATTCGCCAAGATAAACTATATGCTGGGCCATAAAATAAGTCTCAAAAATTTTCAGAAGATTGAACTCTTATAGAATATTACTCTATCCACAAAAGAATTAAAATAAAAAACAAGAAAGCTCCAGGGGAGAATTCTTCAAGAAGATTTGTGACAGTTTGAATTACGTACCCAGGGCAGGGGAGAGGGGAGTATAAAATAAAACATGTTCTCAATCCTGTGTGTGTGAACCCATTGTAAATAGGACTTTTAGAAGATGTTATTTTTAGTTAAGGTGTGGCCAGCTGAACTGGGATGGATCTTAATCCTACTACTGGAAGCCTTGTAAAGAGAAAGCTATGTAGAGAAGCCAGAAGTCAGCAGGAACCCAGAAAAGAGAACATCACCATGTGACAGGAAAGCCAAGGAACCCTAAGGATTGCCAAAAGCCAGCACCAGAAGGCTACAGATTTATGGTAGAAAGCATAAATATGCTGACACCTTGATTTTGGACTTCTCCTAGCTTCAAATAAATTCCCATTGTTTAAGCCAACACATTGTGTAGTATTTTTCATACCAGCCAGGAAACTAAGATGGATAGAACTGGAAGAAAACAATATATTGAGAGGAGAATTATACAACTAGGAGAGTTTAGAGATGAATTAGGGGCAAAAAGTAGAAACCTATGCAAAAACGGGATGATCAGTACTGCCAGGAAAAACGAAGGGAACATGAAATAAAAAATAATGACAGTATAACACATGGTTTAGCTGTGAAAAGCATTTACTAATAATCATTATGCATTTATTCAATCATTCAACAAATACTTACTGAGCACCTACACTTTATGTTCTAGGCCCTGGAGATACCAGAGGGAACAAAACAAATGCAAATTCCTGCCCTCAAGGAGTTTCTGGTCTAGTGTGGGAGACAGATGCTAAATAAAATCTAGAGTATTGCTGGATAGTGGTAAGTGATATGGAGAAAAAATCCAAGCAGGGAAAGAAGCTATGAAGTGCTCTGAAGTGAAATTTTAGATAAGGTGGCCATGGGAGGCTTCACTGAGATAACTCTTTAAAGAAAGCTAGGAAGCTAGCTGTACAGATGCCTGGGAGGTAAGCATTCCAAGGAGAGAAAAAAGCAAGTCCAAAGGCCCTGAGGCAGAAACATGACTGGAGATGCAAGGAGATGAGTGTGGCTGGAGAACAGGGTGAAAAGGGAAGAAAAACAATGACAGCATACTACACAGCTTAGCTGTGACAAGCAGAGAACTATCAATGGGGTCAGACAAGGTGGCACCTAACAGAAATCAGTAGGAACTTTGGCCTTCACACTGAGTGAGATGGGAAGCCTCTGGGGAGTTTTCAGAAAATCAGATTTACTTTCTAACAGGATCACTCTGAGAAGAGACAAAATGAAAGCCAATGCAGAAATGGGGAAACCTATTAGGAAGTAAAAGATGGTGGGGAGACCAGGATTGGAGTAGTGAGGACAGGGAAAAGTGATCTGATTCCAGATATAATTTGACAGGAACTTAATATTAATCTACTAATCAATATTAGCACAAAACTCTATTGGGAGGCTACAAGCCTTGTGTGTGATGGGGGCAAGGATAGTTCAAGAGAGCTACTAAAATTCTCATCTCCTCATCTTCCAAAGTAGGAAGTCAAGAGATTATGAGAGAACTTCCAGGAAGATGGAGGACTAGAAAGTCACAGGACTCTTCTCTGCCAAAAAATAGCTAAAGGACAGGCAGAAACAGCCTGGAAAATTTTTTTCTAGGGTTTAGGACACCAGGGGAAGGCTAGACACCACCCAAAAGAGAGAGGGGCAAAGGAAAAGAACTGTGATGGCAGAGACTGCAGCTGCCAGCATCCTCCCATCCTATACTCACTTTTGAATTCTCAGGCTTTGGGGCCAGCAACTTCAAAGGGGACCCAGGGATCCACCTCCCCAGGGAAGGGGAGAGGGAGGGACACAGTCTAAGGCTGACTCAGCTTCTGACCCACAAATTTGGTCTGCTGTGTCCCACGAACTCTTCCAGTCTGGGTGGGGTGGTGTCATTGTTTGCCGTGGGAGCCAACAAGGGACTAAAGAGATCTGACCCTTTCAATCTCTCTCTCTGCTGAACAGGACTAGTTGTTGAGGACACAGAGGGGCTGCAAGCAAAGGCTGGAGAGCAGCCTCTGAGAAAGTTTGAACTACGAGGTTCTTAGACACCAGGCAGCATCCTCTATCGCATTGTTCTGGTCTGTGTTGTAGGAACACCCTTCAACCATGCTTTGAACTGAGTGGGCTGCCAGAGAGGGCCATCTGCTGGCAGACCAAGGAGGTGCACATGAGGAAATTAAAAGTGAATACGGGGGGCGGATGTGGCTCAAATGGTTGGGCATCCGTCTGCCATATGGAGGGACCTGGGTTCGATCCCCGGGACCTCTCAGTAAAATAAAAAATATATATATAGAAGGCGCATGGGCTGCCAGGCTCTGTGTGGCAGTGAGCCGCCAGGCTCCCCGGGAGCCATGCAGCAAGATGATGATGTAACAGGAGAGAGACGCAGGGGAGAGACAAGACGAGATGCTCTGAAAGCCAGGAACCGAGGTGGTGCAGGTGACAGAACACCTCTCTCCTACATTGGAGGTCTCCAGGATCGAATCCTGGTGAAGACTGGAGGAGGAGGATGAGAAGAGATGGCAGGAAACAGATACAGAGAATTGCCCAGCGAATGGACACAAGACAGCAAATGGGGAAGAGGGGTTTTAAAATGGATAAAGTAAATAAATAAATCTTAAATTAAAAAAAAAAAAAGTGAATACATAAGAGAGGCATTTTCTGGTCTTTACATCCTCCCTCCCCAAGGCCCTTGGAAGCAGGTCTGCAACCCATTACTGGGTTCAGGGCCCAGATTTGAGCAACTAGCAGGGTTGAAGACCCAGAACCAAGAATCCAAGAACAGTAGTAACACACAGGCCTCCTGCCACTAAATCCCTACAAAAGAGAAACTGAGCATCTGAGTAAACACACCATCCTAATCAGATGCCTAGACAGCAAAAAAGTACAAGCCATACTAAGAAAATGGAAGAAATGGCCCAAGAAAAGGAATATATCAAAGCCCCAGAAGAGATATAAGATTTGTGATAACTAATTAACAAGATTCACACAAATTTCCAAAGTCAAATTAATGAATTGAAAGATAATATGGGGAAACGGATGTGGCTCAAGAGGTTCGGCGTCCGTCTACCATATGGAGAGACCGGGGTTCGATCCCCGGTACCTCCCGGTAAAAAAAAAAAGATAATATGGGTAAAGAGATAAAGGACATCAAGAAGACACTGAGCAAGCACAAAGAAGAATTTGAAAACCTGAATATAAAAGTAACAGAGCTCTTGGGAATGAAAGACATGATAGGTGATATTGAAAAAAAAAAATTAGATTAAAAATTTCAAAAAATTTATTTTAAAAAAGCACATTAGAGATGTACAACAGCAGGCTCAAAATGATAGAAAAAAGAATAACTGATACAGAAGACAGAATAGCTGATATTGAAGAGAGCAAACAATAGAAAAAAATTGAGCAGGGGTTCAGGGAGTTGAACAATAACACAAAAGGCAACAACATATGTTTCATGGGAGTTCCAGAAAGAGAAAAGATAAAGAGTATTTGAGGACATAAGAGCCAAAAATTCCCTAACTCTCATGAAAGAAATGAACTTATATGTCCAAACAGGGCAACATACCCCAATCAGAATAAATGTGAATAGACCCACTCCAAGACACAGACTACTCAGAATGTCAGATGTCAAAGGTAACGAGAAAGTTGTGAGATCAGCAAAGGAGAAGTAAACCATCATATACAAGGGATGTCCATTAAGACTAAGTGCAGATTTCTCATCAGAAACCATGGAGGCAAAAAAAGACAGTGGTGTGATACAATTAGGATACTAAAAGAGAAAAGTGCCAGCTAAGAATTCTTTATCCAAACATTTGCTATATTAGAAACCATGGGGGGGTCGGATGTGGCTCAACTGGTTGGGCGTCTGTCTCCCATATGGAGGGACCCGGGTTCGATCCCCGGGACCTCCCGGTAAAAAAAAAAAAAAAAAAAAAAGAAACCATGGGGAAGCGGCTGTGGCTCAATCAGTAGGGCTCCCGTTTACCATATGGGAGGCCCTGGGTTCGGTTCCTGGTGCTTCCTGGTGAAGGCAAGCCCGCCCGCAAGGCGTGGTTAGCTGACCCAGCGAGCACAAGCAGCAAGGGGGAGATAAATGAATAAATAAATAAAATCTTTAAAAAAAAAAAAAAAAAAAGAAACCATGCATGTGTCCCCAGACCTAGTTTTTCTCCCTAGGTCTGGTTTTCAGAATGCTGGTGATAAACCAGGCCTGATTTATTATATGAACATCCTGTATGGGAAAAGACTGTAACTTTGGGTATGTTTGGTCAACCTTAAGAGATATAGCATGGGGACAGATGTGGCTCAGGTCGTTGGGCTTCCGTCTCCCATATGGAGGGTCCTGGGTTCAATCCCCGGGACCTCCCAGTAAAAATAAAAGAAAGAAAAATATAGAAGGCGCATGGGCCACCAGGCCCCATGGGTGGGTGTGCCACCAGACCCCGTGAGCCATGCAGCAAGATGATGACATAACAGGAGACTGACATAAGGGAGAGCCAAGACAAGACGTACCGAAAAACCAGGAACTAAGGTGGCACAGGCAGTAGGATGCCTCTCTCCCATATCGGAGGTTCCGAGGATCGAATCCCAGTGAAGACAGGAGGAGAAGGATAAGAAGAGAGGGCAGGAAATGGACACAGAGAGTTGCCCAGTGAATGGACACAGAAACAGCAAAATGGGGGGGGGGTAAAAATGGATAAAAGTAAATAAATAAATAAATCCTTAAAAAAATGTATAGGGGAGGAAGATATGGACTATAGTTAGTAGTAATACTTTGACAATGCTCTTTCATGATTTGTTAACAAATGTTTCACGACAATGCAGGGTTTTTTTTGGGGGGGTGATGTGTGGGAGTCCTGTATGATCTTGTGCATGTTTGTTTTGTAAGTTCATCTTGTTTACTGAACACTTATAGTTTATGTATGTTCATGTATGAATGATATACTTCAATAAATTGTTAAAAAAAAAAAAAGAATTCTTTATCCACCAAAATTGTCCTACAAATATGAAGGTGAGTTTAAAATATTCACAAACAGAAACCAAGAATTCTGGGAAGCGGCTGTGGCTCAATCAGTAGGGCTCCCGTTTACCATATGGGAGGCCCCGGGTTCGGTTCCCGGGGCCTCCTGGTGAAGGCAAGCCCGCCCGCACGGCGTGGTTAGCTGACCCAGCGAGCACAAGCAGCAAGGGGGGGGGATAAATGAATAAATAAATAAAATCTTTAAAAAAAAAAAAAAAAAAAAAAAAGAAACCAAGAATTCATAAGAAGAATCCACCTTGCAGGGAATATTAAAGTGAGGCTTAGAGCCTGAAAGAAAAAACAGGAGAGAGAGGCTTGGTGGAGAATATAGAAGACAAGAATAGCAGAGAGAATATCCAAAAGAGTAAAGAAACAGACGAAAAGTAAGATATGATATATAAAAAACAAAGAATAAAATGGTGGAAGTAGATAATGCATGCACAGTAATATTGACTGTGAATGGATTAAAGTCCCCAATTAAAAGACACAGGCTGACAGAATGGATTGAAAAAAAAAAAGAGCCATCCATATACTACCTACAAGAGACTCACTGTTGGTTGACCCAGGGATACAAACAGCTGAAAGTGAAAGGTTGGAAAAAAGATACTTCATGCAAACAGTAGCCAAAAAAGAAAAGGGATAGCTATACTAATATCAGACAGACTTTAAATGCAAAAATGTTATGAAAGATACAGAAGGCTATTATATACTAATAAAAGGGACATTCCACCAGGAAGATATAACAGTCATAAATATCTATGCACCTAATCAGGGTGCCCCAAACTACATGAAACAAACTGGCAAAACTGAAGGGAGAAATAGACATCTCTACAATAATAGTTGAAGACTTCAACACACCACTCATATCATTAGATAGAACAACTAGACCGAAGATCAACAAGGAAACAGAGAACTTGAACAATATGATAAACGAGCTAGACTTAAGAGACATGTACAGAACGTTGCACCCAAACTCATCAGGTTATACAGTCTTCTCAAGAGCTCATGGATCTTTCTCCAGGTTAGATCACATGTTAGGTCACAAAGCAGGTCTCAATAAATACAAAAAGATTGAAATTATACAAAGCACCTTCTAGGATCAAAGGAATGAAATTGGAAATAGACAGAAAAGAGGAAAATTCGCAAATGTGCAGAAGCTGAACAACACACTCCTAAACAATCAGTGGGTCAAAGAAGAAATTCTAAGATAAAATTAGTAGATATCTCAAGATGAATGAAAGCGAGAGCACAACTTATCAAAACTTATGGGATACAGCGCAGGCAGTGCTGAGAATGAAATTTATAGCTCTAAATGCCTATAATAAAAAAGAAGAGCTAAAATCAAAGACCTAACTGAACAACTGGAGAAACTAGAAAAAGAACAGCAAACCAATCCCAAAGCAAGCAGAAGGAAAGAAATAACAAAGAATTAGAAGCAGAAATGAATGAAATTGAGAACAACAACAACAACAAAACAATAAAGAAAATCAACAAAATAAAAAGCTAGTTCTTTGAGAAGATAAATAAAATTGAGAAACCCTCAGCAAGACCAAGAAAAAAAGAGAGAAGATGCAAATAAACAAACTCCTGAGAGTGACAGAATTGGACAAGTCCTCCCTGCACATGGTTCATCAGTCCCTTCTATTCAAACCTGTATGTGATGCTGGAGTTTTTAGGTATACTTCCAGAGACTGGAGCCTCTGGCCTACCTATGTGCCAGGTGTGCGTGGAATCTCGGTGGAGCTGCAACTCCTACCCTACAACTCAATGGACTCATCCAAGTCACCTGGCGAGGAGACAACGATGGGCAACGGCCATCCCAGGGAATGGAGAGGGCCTGCATCTGCAGGCAGGATCATCCCACCCAACATATCCATGGGATATAAGCCCTCTCTCACTTGGAGGTGGAGTGGACATCACCATCCCAGTCCCCTCAGGATTGGGGGAAGAACTATGGACTAGAGTGGACTTAATGGTATTCTGTTGTATACATATGGAGATTCTAGCAATGGAAGAAATTATAACAGTCAGTTGGAGCCAGTGGCCACTGGACACTTTTGGGGCAGGGAGGGGATGTGCAGTTGAAATACAGGGGCTTTTTCGGGACTTGGAGGTTGTCCTGAGTGCCGTTGTGGCCACAGATGTAGGCCATTTTAAATCAGCACACACCATTCAGAACTATGTGGGAGAGAGTGTGGTCTACGATGTGAACTGTGGTCTATGGTTGATGGCAAGGCCCCAGGATGTGTAAGTCCATTGAGGGTGATGGGCCACACTTGCGGGAAATGTTTGTGTGGGATGTGGTGGGAGGTGTGGGAGGTAGGGAACATGGGAATCCCTGTAGGTTCCATGTAATATTTAGGTAATCTAAGCACCTCTTAAAATATATATATATATATATATATATATATAACATTTTTGTAGGCAAATGCACATATATGCATATATATTTATATATCATTTTACAAATATTGGTATATATTGTGAAAATTTTGATTTTTACCCACAATAAAAAATAAATTAAAAAAATAAAAATAATAAATAATAATAAAATCAGAAATGAAATGCAGGACATTACAACTGACCCCACAGAAATAAAAAGGACCATAAGAGGGTATTATGAGAAACTGGATGCCAACAAATTTGACAACCTAGATGAAATGGACAAATTCCTAGAAATGCACAAACAACCTACACTGATTCTACAAGAAATAAAGGAACTCAACAAACCAATCAAAAGTAAAGAGATTAAATCGATCATCAACAATCTGCCAACAAAGAAAAATCCAGGACTAGATGGCTTCACAAGTGAAATCTACCAAACATTTCTAGAATTAACCCCAACCTTGTTTAAACTACTCCAAAAAATTGAAGAGGAGGGAAAATTACCCAAAACATTTTATTAAGCCAACATCACCCTAATACCAAAGCCAGATAAAGATACTACAAGAAAAGAAAATTACAGACCAATCTCTCTAATGAACATAGAAGCAAAAATTCTCAACAAAATACTTGCAAACAGAATCAAACAACATATCAAAAAAATTATACACCATGATCAAGTGGGTTTTATTACTCCAAGTGTGGTTCAACATAAGAAAATCAATTAATGTAACCCACCACACTAACAAATTGAAGGGGAAAAAAACACATGATCATCTTGATTGATACTGAAAAGGCATTTGAGAAAAATCCAGCATCCTTTCTTGATAAAATACACTTCAAAATATACATGAAGGGCAAAAATAAAAATCCCATAGCCAACATCATACTCAATGGGAAAGGTTGAAAACTTCCCCTCTAAGATCAGGAACAAGACAAGGATGTCCACTGTCACTACTGTTATTCAACATTGTGCTAGAAGTTCTAGCTAGAGCAACTAGGCAAGAAAAGAAATAAAAAGCATCCAAATAGGAAAAGAGGAAGTAAAACTTTCACTATTTGCACATGACATGATCCTATATTTAGGAAATTCTGAAATATCTACAACAAAGCTATTTGAGCTAATAAACAAGTTAGGCAAAGTGGCAGAATATAAGATCAGCACACAAAAATCAGTAATGTTTCTGTACACTAGTACTGAACAATTTGAGGAGGAAATCAGGAAAAAAATTCCATTTACAATAACAACAAAAAGACTCAAATACTTAGGAATCAATTTAATCAAATATGTACTGTACCTATATGCAGAAAACTACAAACTACTACTAAAAGAAATCAACTGTATGTTTTATTAATATGTACTAATAAAATTTATTTGTTTAGGGGAAGCGGATATGGCTCAAGCAATTGAGTTCTCACCTCCCACATAGGAGGTACTGGGTTCGGTTCCTGGTACCTCCTGGAGTAAGACAAGCAAGACAGTGAGCTGGCACGACGGGAAGGCACAGCGAGCTGATGCAACAGAACAACACAACAAGGAGACACAAAGAGAAAAGACAATGAGAGACACAACAAGGCAGGGAGCTGAGGTGGCTAAAACGACTGAGTGCCTCTCTCCCATATGGGAGGTCCCAGGTTCAGTTCCTGGTGCCTCCTAAGAAAAGCCAAGCAGACACAGAGAGCACACAGCAAATGGTCAGAGAGCAGACAGCAAGCACGAACAACCAGGGGAGGGGGGAATAAATAAATAAATGAAATAAATCTTCTTTGAAAATTGATATGTTTGGGGAAAAAAAGAACTCAATGAACACCTAAACAAATGGAAAGACATTCCGTGTTCATGGATTAGAAGACTAAATATTGTGAAGATGTCAATCCTACCCAAATTGATTTATAGATTCAATGCAATACCAATCAAAATTCCAACAGCCTATATACAGAAATAGTAAAGTTGGAAGGGAAAGGGTCTCAAATTGCCAAAAATATCCTATAAAAAAGAATAGCAATGTCAGAGGACTCAAGCTTCCTGGCTTTGAAGTGTATTATAAAGCTACAGTGGCCAAAACAGCACAGTATTGGCATAAAGATAGACAGGATCAATGGAATAGAATTAAGAGTTCAGAAATAGACCCTCAATTCTACAGTCAACTGATTTTTGAAAAGCCTACCAAGTCCATGTTACTGGGACAGAACAGTCTCTTCAACAAATGGTGCTGGGAGAACTGGATATCCATAACTAAAAAATGAACGAGGACCCCTATCTCACTCCCTATACAAGAATCAACTCAAAATGGATTAAAGACCTAAACATAAAACCCAGGACCATAAAACTCCTAGAAGATAATGTAAGGAAACATATACAAGACCTTCTAGTAGGTGAGGATCTCTTAAACCTTACAACCAAAGAAAGAGCAACAAAAGGAAAAATAGATAAATGGGACCTCCTCAAAATTAAGCACTTTTGTACCTCAAAGGACTTTGTGGAAAGGGTAAAAAAGGAAGCCTACTCAATGGGAGAAAATATTTGGAAATTACATATCCGACAAGGATCTAATATCCATAATACATAAAAAGATCCTACAACTCAACAATAAAAAAAACAAATCACCAGATTAAAAATTGGGCAAAAGACCTGAATAGACACTTGTCTAAAGAAGAAATACAATTGGCAAAAAAAAAAAAAAAAAAAAAACCACACATGAAAAACTGTTCAATATCACTGGCTATTAGGGAAATGCAAATCAAAGCTACAATGAGCTATCATTTTACACCTATTAGAATGGCCACTATTAACAAAACAGAAAACTACAAGTGTTGAAGAGGATGTGGAGAGATAGGAATGCTTATTCACTATTGGTAGGAGTGTAGAGTAGTACAGCCACTGTGGATGTATGTTTGGTGGTTCCTAAGGAAGTTATATATAGATCTACCATGTGACCCAGCAATACCATTACTAGTTAAATATCCAGAGGAACTGAGAGCAGGGACACGAACAGATATCTGCACACTGATATTCACAGCAACATTTATTCACAATTGCCAAAAGGTGGAAACAGTCCGGGAGTCTATGAATTGACAAATGGATAAACTGTGGTATATACATACGATGGAATATTATGCAGCTGTAAGAAGAAATGTCATGAAGCATATGACAACATGGATGAACCTGGAGGACATTATGCTAAGTGAAGCAAGCCAGTCACAAAAGGACAAATAAGGTATGATTGTGCTATTATGAACTAACTATAATGAGCAAACTCATGGAGTTAACAGCTAGATTATAAATCACTGGGCAACAGAATGTGGTTAAAGAATGGAAAGTGGAGGTGTAATCTGTGCAGAATTGGTAAAAAGTTGTTTGTGTTTGGAAATGAATTGAAATGGTGAAAGCACATCACAGGATTGTAATTAGTAGCACTAACATATGGGTATGATAGTGGAGTTTTTTTGAGTAATGAAAATGCTCTAATATCGATTGAAGTGATGAATGCATAACTGTGTGATTATACCAAATGCCATTGATTGATTGTACACTTTAGGTAAATTATATGGTTTATGAACAACAACAACAAAAAAAAACAATAGGGTGTTTGGGGGAAAAATACACCAAATGTAAGATATGGACTATAGTTAGTAGTAATACTTTTGAGGATGCTCTTTCAAAAAACAATTTTTTTTTGAGGTGCCAGGGCCGGGGATTGAACCCAGGATCTCGTATGTGGGAAGCTAGCACTCGACCACATTGACTCCCCTGAGATGGCTTTTTCGTTTGTTTGCTTGTTTCTTTGTTTTTAGGAGGCACCGGGAACCAACCCAGGACCTTCCCGTGTGGGAAGCAGGTGCTCAACCACTTGAGCCACATCCCCTCCCTGCTCTTTCATAATTTGTTACAACTGTTTCACAACAATGCAAGGTGTTGGTGGTGGGGTGATATATGAGAGCCCTGTATGATGTTATGCATGTTGGTTTTGTAAGTTCACAACTTTTACTATATAGTTACTGTTTATGTATGTATGAATGATATTGTTTTTAAAATGGATGGATAGATAGACAGATGATAGATGCATGGATGATACTGTTTCAGCCCTTAGAGCCTGCTACACTGCCCCCACCTGGTATCTATCCTTTAGCTCTGACTCTAAACCCTCGCTAAGAAAGCCAACCCTGGGGTAATTTGCATCCCAGTGAGGCTAAGGGGGTTTTTCACTACCCAGAGTACTATAATAGACTTTAAATTGCTTACAACATCTGCCAAGTTGAAACTGACACCCTAACCCCGCTACTTCTCCACCCACCTGGAAGTTGTGTGCCTGTACAGTCACTTGACAAATCAACAGTGGACTTTGTATTGTGAAGTATATTCAAGAGACCTTTCCTCCAAAACACTACCACCATCACCCTTTTTTTTTTGCCCCCCTACATTTTTCACCTCACACGTGGCACATTACCAGCTTCTCAACCTTTCCCAGTTAAGGCTTTCTTATCTTACGATCGACCTTGAGGGGGAAATTCTTTGGCTGCTGATGGCTAGCACCAAGTCCAGAAGCATTTGCTGGACACGGAGGGGGATGGTTGAGTCCCAATTAGGAGGGAGATGGACTCCAAGAGCTTGTACCACTTAGTAGGGTTTGGCCATTTAAGTTTCAAAGGCGGTGGGATGGGGTGGGGTGGCAATTTCAAGGCAGCAAGAGATTCAGTCCTACCTTTCAGGCCCTTTAAATGGCAGAAGGCTTTCCTCTGTGTAGGAAGCACAGTCTCTGGGTGAGATGAGGTTTATTTTCTCCTCCAAGTCCCATAACTAACAACTCCCGGCCTGGATCGTCCCCCTGAATCTCCACACCCATGATGGGTATTGATTCTCGTTAGCGTCTCCTTTTTCTAGGATATACCGCATTCCTCTTAGCCTTCGGATGAACTCCTACCTATCCTTCAGAACCCTGATTCAAAAGTTATCTCCTCCGGATAGCTTTCCTGATACCACAGGCCTGTGCCCGAACCCTAAGCAGAATTAGTTCTTCTTTCCTTCACGTTCCCATAGCCCTTTGTTCTAGCCTCTCTATCAGCAGGCTATCACAGAGTACCAGTAATCTGTTTAAGCCAAATGCCCCAAACTAAGATGCCTTTAGGGGGCAGGCCGGAAACATAAAACCCATCAAGACTAAGCATTGGTGGGAGCTGGTAGCAATCAGAAAAGGATATCCTGGCTAAAGCAAATTCAATTTAAAAAAATAAAAATAATAAAAAATAAAAACAAAAAAAACAAGCAAATCACCACTGTCCTGGCCAAACAAAAGGGCTTTATGGTGGCAAGCAGCCTAGGGCTGTCAGTGTGTTTTTAAGTGTTTATTTCTAAGTCTGTCTTTTGTCAGAGAATGTGTTCTGGAAGGGAGTGACCCCATCTTCCTTCCTCTCTGTACCACCAGTAGCTAATGGTGCCTGGCACACAGTAGGCCCTCAACAAATGAGCCATCAGTTAAAGGCAGGGCAGAGAGGACAAATGCACAGATACGAGAAATGTGGCAAGGCTGAAAAGGTGCTTTCCAGGGATTCATGATGGATGTTGCTAGTGAGTAAAGTCGTGTTTGCCTCAGTGAGAAATCAGTCCTGCTTATTAGGGTAAAAGCACCATTGCCAGTTCCATTCCAAAGCCTGTGTCAAACACGGTCCCTCCCAGTGGAAACTAAAGAAGATTTTATTTGAATAGTCTTTCTCGCCAGTAAAGAAGCAGGCAGTGGAAATTTCCTTGCGTCTTCATATTAGAAAGAGACCTTGGAAAAGCTCGTTTTCAGGACAGGCTCTGAAAACTGGTCAGACTGACCCAAATACAAATGCCTGAGCTATTTTTTCAGCATATCTTGGGATGTGATGACTCGAACTGGGAAGTGAAGTCTGTGGGTGGTGCAGCCATTTCTCTGTCTGTGGCTTGCCTAGCAAGCCTTGAGCTGATGGTAAGACTCTGCAAAACCTCTACTACGTCGATGTACTCCACCTACCCGTGGGCGGGCAGGCAGGTGGGTAAACACGGGAGGCTAATGACTGACCCATGAGGAAGCAAGCAAAGTAGATTGAATACAGCGCCAGTGCTGAGGGGGGGGGCAGGCATTAAGGGCTTGGAACAGATCCCTGACCCCAAAATCCCTCCTACCCTGTAAACATGGTTGCCCGGGAGCCCAGCATCAGACATCCCTTTCCCTCATTAAAAGGCAGCTCTCCGGGAAGGGGGAGTTACTGTTTAAAGGGTATTTGGGGATTGAATCATGCCCCCCACAAATGGCATGTTGGGGTCCTAGCCCTGGTCCTGTGAGTGTGAACCCATTTGTGAATAGGCCTTTGAAGATGTTATTAGTTAAGCTGTGCCCAAACTGAAGGGTGGGTCTCAATCCAATATGGCGAAGTCCTTCTAAACCAAGGAAACTGGACACAGGAAAAGAGGCCACGGGGAGCAGCCAGAAGCTGGAAGGCAATGGAACCCAGAAGAGAAAGGAGAAGACGCCGCTGTGTGCATTGTCATGTACCCAAAAAGCCAAGAAACCCCAAAGATTGACGGCTAGCCAGAAGACACTGACCCCGGGAGGGAGCCAGCCTTCTCGCCTCTGAAACCCTGAGCCACTAAGTTCCTGTTGTGACGCCAGCCCATTGTATGAGAGTTGTTTTGGCAGCTAGAAAACTAAAAAAAGGGTAAAGACTTTCTGTTTGCAGTGATGAAAGAGTTTCAGTAATGGAAGTTGATGATGGTGGCACACCACTGTAAATGCTGTAAATGCCACTGAGTTGTACACTTTAGAATGGTTAAAATGGCAAAGTTGTGTATTATAAATATGCTCCCACAATCTTAAAAATAAACAAATGAATAATATAGTAAGAACAACGCAACTCTCTTTGGTAGCGTCACCCCCCAATGCAAAGTGCAAGAGAAATTGGGAATCCTGGCTGCCGTGTCCGTTCCAACAGCTGTGTGCGTCTCTCTGGTCTAGTTTCCTTGTCAGTAAAATGGCAACAATACAGTCACTAGCCCTAATTCACCAGGACTGTTGAGGCTTTGAAAACGGCGAAGGAAGGATTCTAATGTTTTTTGAGAACCTACTCTGTGCCTGACACTGTTGGTGCTTCCTGTCCACCAGTCCACTGGATCCTTACAATAGCCCTAGAAGATAAAGATGATTACTCTTCCCTTTTTTCAGATGAGGGGTGTTATGGATTGAATTGTGTCCCCCAAAAAGACTTGTTCAAGTCTTAAATTCCCCGATCCTGTGAGCCTGAACTCATCCATCAGTAGGATCTCTGAAAGTGTTATTGGTTAACTGGAGGCCAAAGACAATAACACAGGACACTAATTAAGTATCACTGGTGTCCTTATAAGAAGGAGAACACAGAGAGAGACACAGATGCAGAGAGAGAGAGAGAGAGAGAGAGAGAGCGCGCGCGCCATGTGGCAGAGGGCAGAGCTTGAGTTATGCTGCCACAAGCCAAGGAACGCCATGGATGGCCGGCCACCCACCAGAAGCCAGGGGAAAGGCCTGCAGTGGGCTCTCCCCTTTAAGCAGGAGCATGGCCCTGCCTCTAATGTGATTTTGGACTTCCAGTCTCCAGAACCGAGAGGTAATAAATTTCTGCTGTGTATGCTGAGTCTGAGGTACTTTGTTGCTACAGCTCTGGCAAACTAAGACAAGAGGTCACAGGGAAAAAAAGCGGCAGGAGAGGGATTAAAATCCAGGTTTATCCAACCCTGACACTCCATGCCCTCTACTGTACCACAAGTTCCTCCCCAAGTCATGTACATTTTCTTTCCCAGTAAGTCACACTCTTGATTTTTACCTCCTGCAACAATCAGTCAGACCCTGTCCTCAACAGATTTGGTGGGAAAAAAACAAAATGGAGGAGAAGACTCCAGCCTCTAGCCAACTGACTCTTACCTCAGCCACTTGCCAGTCTCCTCAGGCACCCTTCTTCCCTCTCACAGGGAGGCTAAAAGCCACCTCACTACTAGCCAAGGTGCTTTCTCCAGTGGCCCTCTTCCCTGCTGCCACCCAAAACAAACTCACAGACCCCTTTAACCACGATGGGGTGTAGTGGTTTGAAGCTGTGTATGTACCCCAGAAAAACATGTTCTTAAAGTTAACCCATTACTGTGTGTGTGAACCCATTGTAAGTAGGAGAGTTCAATAAAGTGACTTCAGTTAAGGTGTGGCCCACCTCCATCAGGATGGGTCTTAGTCCTATGACTGGAGCCCTTTAGAAGCAAAGTGAAATTCAGACAGAGGGAGAGAAAGCCACAGAGGGTACAGCCAGAAGCTGAACATCAACGGAACCTTGAAGAGATGGGTGAGACCAGGAGATACCGCCATGTGCATTGCCATGTGACAAGCTAAGGACCAGGACCACCAGCAGCCAACCCCAAATGCTAGTCTTTGAGGAGAAAGCATCACCTTGGTGATGCCTTGACTTGGATTTTCTCTTAGCCTCAAAACTGTGAGCAAATGAATTCCCATTGTTTAAGCTGAACCAGTGCACGGTATTTGCTTGAGCATCCCAGGGAACTAAACTATGGGGTGACCAAAATAAAGCAAGCTCCCAGGAGCCCTTCCATTCAATTCAGTCCAACTGAGGCAGGTACCTGGCTAGGCCAGGAGGATACCATCATGAACAGGGTGGACTGTGAGCTCCTGCTGGCAACCTACCCCCACAGGTATGACTGATGTCAGGGCTGCAATCTGACTTTCTCCCCAATGGTTTCCTGCACCCCCCACCCCCCACCCCGCCTCTGCAGTAATTCCAGGAGCTTGGACAGACACCCATACTTGCCCTCCACATCTGCACACCTTCGCCCTTTCCATCTGTCCTCGTTGGGCGAGCACTTCCCTGCCTTTTTTATTTTGTTAATATATTTTTATCAGAGAAGTTGTGAGCTCACAAAACAATCATGCACATGTGTGGAATTCCCATACAACACCCCTCCACCAACACACTACATTGATGTGGAACATTCGTTACAGATTATGAGATAATGTCATCAGACGATCACTGCCAACCATAGTCACCTGCCTTTCAGGGCCTATTGCCACGTCACTGTCCCTGTGACCTGGGGATGGGGCACTACTGCCTCCTCTGTGCTCCCAAGGCATCTCTGTCACGGCCATGGCAAACAGATGGCCCTGCTGAGCAGACCAGTCCTGATTTTAAACATTCCGTCCTGCTGTCACCACGATAAATGCACTTCTACTTGTCAGGCCATGCACTCTAATTCTGGGCTCAGAAACTGATCACTCCAGTTATTTGCTTACATGGCTGTACCTCAAATAGATTTGGAGCTCCTGGAGAACAGAGGCTGTATCTTATCAGCCTTTTCTTTTTTTATTGAGGCCTTATTCTAGGACACTGTAGAATCAGAGTGTATACAGAGGAATGAACCACTGTGCTTAGAACAGGGCCTAGGAGAGAGAAGGTACTTCTGGAGTGGGCAAACAATGAACTAGTGGCCATTTAATTATCCCACTGACATGTAATTTATGGCTCAGGGTGTCAGACAGGTAACTTCCTTTACAGAGTACTTTCCAAGTTTCAGGCATTTTCCTCCTTTAATCCCATTTCAACTTGCCCACTGGTTCCAGACAGAAGAGTCAGCTCAAGGTCATGGCTCTTAAATCACATCCCAAGAAACAAAGTTAACAGAGCAAGCAGAAATCTTCAAAAAATAAACGTAAATGAAACACTGCAGCTGCTGTGGAAAACAGTTTGGCGGGTCCTCAGAAAGTTAAGCATACAATTACCATATGACCTGGCAATCCAACTACTGAAAGCAGGGACTCGAACAGATATTTGCACACTGATGTTCACAGCGGCATTGTTCAGAAATGACAAAAGACGGAAACCGTCCAAGTGTCCATCAACAGATGAATGGATACAGAAAACGTGGTCTATCCACACAATGGATTATTATCCAGCCGTGAAATGCAATGGAGTCCTTTTACATGCTATAACATGGATGAACCTTGACAACATCGTGTTGAGTGAAATAAGCCAGACACAAAAGGGTAAATATTGTATCACTACAATTGCAAGCAAGAGAGTCCCATCCATCAGCCACATGGGATCGAAGTCCCCTCTCAATAAGAGGCAGAGTGGGCATCACCATGCCAGAATCCTCAGGATTGGGGAATAAAATATGGACTACAGTGGACTTACTGGTATTCTACTACGGACTTATTGTGATTCTAGCAATGGAAGAAATTATATCATTGATGTGGAGACAGTGGCCACTGGAGGTGCTGTAGTCAGGGAGAAGGAAAAAGAGGTGTTATACGGGGGCATTTTCAGGACTTGGAATTGACCTGAGTGTCAGTGCAATGACAGATACAGGCCATGTAGGTTATCTTGCCATAACCTACAGAACTGAGTGGGAGAGAGTGTAAACTACAATGTAAACTGTAATCCATGCTTAGTGGCAATGCTCCAAAATGTGTTCATCAATTGCAATGAATGTACCACACGAATGAAAGAAGTGGTAATATGGGGAAAAGTGAGAGGTGTGGGGAGTGGGACATATGGGAATCCCTTATATTTTTTTATGTAACATTTTATGTAATCTAAGTATCTTTTAAAAATAAATAAAAAATATATTTTAAAAATATTGTATGATTTCACTTATATGAAATAACTAGAATATGCAAACTCCTAGGGACAGGGTACCAGGGCAGGTGGGGAGAATAGGGCGTACTGCTTAAAGGGTTCAGAGTTTCTGTCTAGGGTGGTAGAAAGTCTTGCTACTAGATGGTGGTGATGGTAGCACAATAGTGTGTCTGTAATTAATACCACTGAATTGTATATTCAAGGAGGTTAAAATGGGAAGTTTTAGATTGTACACGTTATCACAATAATTTAAAAATATATATGTGTGGAGCTTTACTTCTAAAATTGATCAGTTTTGCTCTATGTACATTCTACCTTAATAAGCCTGACTTTTAAAATATATAGAGAGGTAGCTAAATGGAGAAATCGGGCCCGCACTCTCAAGTGAGCAGACTTAGCTTCACTAATAGAGTGGTAACCTGCCTGGCACCATGCAACAAAGTATAAAACATTCCCGGGGGTCGGATGTGGCTCAACTGGTTGGACGTCCGTCTCCCATATGGAGGGACCTGGGTTCGATCCCCGGGACCTCCCGGTAAAAAAAAAAAAAAAAAAAAAACATTCCCTAGGGAGGATTTTTGCCAGAAATGTTGAACCTGAATCAAATCAAGCCTCTAAACTTCACTTCTAGTTTACAGGAAACATAAGGGAGCAAGTGAAAAGACCGGTGAGGAAATGAGGAGACAAATACCGAAAGTGACTCTTAAAAACAAACAAAAAAAGGAAACAAAGTGAGGTATCATTCTAGACTTAAAGACTAAAGAGGCACAACAAACAAATGCAAATCATGAACCCCCCTACTGGACTCTGGATCAAGGGGGGAAACACTATAAGAGACATTTAGGGGCAAGCTGGGAAACTTAAAATTGAAGTATACAGAGAATGTTATTAAGGAAACATTAATTTTCTTAGGTGTGAAAAGGGTATTGTGCTTATTCTCTTATTCCTAAAAGTTTCATGTTTAGGAATTCAGGGGTGAGGTTATCACGATGCCTGCAAATTACATTCAAATAAGAAAACATTTCTATTACATACATAGAAAGATAAAGCACAAAAAGCAAAACATGAACAATTGTTGAATCTACGTAGAAGATATATGGGGAGCCACTTTCAACTTTAATGTTTGAAAAATTTCACTATAAAAGTTGGAAAAAAATAGAGTATTCATAATATCCTCAGAATAAAAGTATCACTGATATGAAATAGTACCCACTAGAGATCTTGGAGAAAAAATAAAGAGTATTTGTAATATCCTCAGAATGAAAGTATCAGTGATATGAAATAGAACCAACTGGAGAACTCGGAAACTAAAAATCTAACTGTTCAAATAAAGAAACCAAGAGATGATTTGAGTATCAGGATAGATACAGCTCAGAATTTCTGTCTGGGGTGATGAAAAGGTTTTGGTAATAGAGGAGATGATGGCACAATATTGTACATATAATTAATATTATTAAATTAGCCACACAAAAGTGGTTAAAATGGGAAATTTTTCATTGTATATATTACCACAATTTAAAAAAATGTTTAATTAAAGTAAAAAAGACACAGCTGTAAAAGTGCATCCAGGGATCGTCCAGAACACAGCACAAAAGAACAAGAACGACTGAGTTTGTTTGTAGAATTAAATGAGATAAATGTGCCTGGACAGAAGTTTTTAGAGTAATGCTTCCATAATTTGTTAAGCTGCCTTTTGTCTGTTATTTTATTTTTTGAAGTTGAAATAAAGTTTACTGAAAATTTTCAAAAAAAAAATTTAAAATATAATAAAACAAAACAAAAAAGAACAAGAAGCTGTCAGGATGAAAGAAAATAAGAGATATGAAGGATAGAGCCCTAAGTTTCAGCATCTATCCTGTAAAATCTCCAAAAGAGAGAACCAAGAAAATGATGAATAGGGGCTAATCAAAGTAATAAAAGAAAATTCCCTAGAGCTTTAGATATACAGAAACTTTCATATTAATTATATCCACAGCTTTAGATATACAGAAACTTTCATATTGATTATATCCACCAAGTTCAGAGCAGGATATACATTATGGTAAGATTTCAGAACAGCAGAAATATTAAAAACAAACAAACAAAAAAAAAAACAAAACCCTAAATGCTGCCAACAAGAGAAAATGAATTAACTACCAGCAAACAATAATTCAACTAGTATCTGACTTCTCATCAGCAGCTTTAAGACCATGATGGTGCAATATTTTCATAGCTGAGGAAAAAATATTTTGTACCTAGATTTCTCTATATAGCTTAGGTAACGTCTAAATGAGGGAACAATAAAGTTAATTTTAGCTATATAACAACTGAAAGTGTATCACTTACAGAATCCTTCTATATTACTGGAGGAAAAATTCAAAGAAAATGAAAATAAATCTGAGAAATAAACAATGGTAACAAAAATAAATACCTAAAATTTAAAATTTAAGTCTAAATAACTGTTGATGCATCATGTAAAAAGAAAAAAAAAAAAAAGAACAAATTGGAACTCAAATCCTACATGATTTCAACGTGGGGGTTGGTGGGAGGGCTGGGGATGTGATGAGGAGAAGGAAGCAGAGGTGAGCTAAGGTTCCTGCCTGCTTCAAGGGAAAAAAAGAGATACTAAATCAGTTATAAGTTTAAATAGGCATGAAAAGTTTAACAAGATGAATAGAAATAGCCTGCCTGTTTGCAAACTACTAGAGGGATCCAGGGAAGAGATAACTAATCAACCCAAAGCAGGTCAGAAAAGACATATTTTTGTTATATGGAAAAAGTAAATCACAGGACCCTGAATATAGTTTGGTTCACTCATTCGTTCAACAAACAGGTGAAAACACAAAATAATAGCAACAAACAATTTTTGAAAAACAAGAAAATGGAACTTACTTACACAGCTTGCATTCTCATATGCACAAGGAGGAAGGGGGCATGGAGGAGGCAAGTCATAACAAACAGACAATTAAGTATTATTTGGGGGTATTGGTAAGTGCTAGAAAGGAAAACAAAGCAAGGCAAGAAAAAGGCTGAAGCCTAACTCAGACCTTGAAAACATTAAGCCCAGTGAAAGAAGCCAGACGCGTGCACACACGCACACACACACAAAAACATATATTGTGTGCTTCCATTTCTATGAGATATTCACAGCAGGCAAATCTACTGGCAGAAAGTAGAAATTAGTGGATGCCCAGAGGTGAGGGGGGAGTAGGAGGAAGTGAGGGGTGACCACTGACGATGATGAAAATGCTCTAAAATTGTGGGGATGGTTGCACAACCCTGACAATACTAAAAAACACTAAATTGTACGTTTTAAATGGGGGGCGGTTATGATAGGTGAATTCTATCTCAATAACAATGTTTTTACAAAGGAACTTGGGAGAGTGCTATTTTAGGCAGGGGAGTCAGGTTAAGGCCAATGGATATGAGGCAAAATAATAATCTGTTGATGTACTCATATATGTATATAATTGTGAAGCAAACTGCCTCAGAGCCTACCTTAACACACGCAGGCCTTCTACCCATTACCACTTGCCTGCCCACAGGCAGGGAACCCCTGAGTTTCTATGAGGGTCTCCCTTTTTCACTTCATATTCATTTCCCCCACCATGTGTACTTTTTAAAAAATGGCCATGTGCCCTCTGGCAGCTCTTGCATGAACCAACCCGAGCGCTGCTCCCTTCAACAAGCAGAGCTTCCAGCCCCAATGCACCAAGAGATCTGATGGTACCCTCCCCTGCCCAAAAGGGTCTCTTCCTTCTCTATCACTCACTTGCTCATTCATTCGCTCATTCATTCAGCCAATAGTTGTCCAAGACTTATTCTAGGGAAAATAACCCAAAGAACACAGCAGAATCAGACTTGACATTGAAGTATTAACCAGGGAGCTTCCATAATAAAACTGACTTTTTTCTATGTCATTCTATTTCATCTATACTATAAATACAGCAGATATGAAAAATTCACAACTAGTAAACTGAAGTTTATTGTGACAACTGGGATCGATTTTTTATCATAGAATCATCTGTTATTTGTGTAATCACAACAAATGTTAAACTTGTTAATCCAAGAGTGAAAATAAGTCAAATAAAACAAGCAAAGGTTTTCATTGGAAATGTAAACAGAATATTTTTAGTTAAAAAATAATAATTTTGACACCTCTCATCCTTAAAAACGGTGGAGGTAAGGTAAAAGATTATCTGGCTTGAAATCACAAGGAACTTTTTTCAGATACTGATGGACTCCATGAGCCAGGAGAAGCTTTGGAGATGACATGGTCCCACATCCTCTTGTAACAGAGAAGGAAACTGATGCAAGGAGTGGAAATAACCTACTAACGGTCATGCTGTTGTCTAGACGCCAACCTTTGAGACCTTTCAAATCAACATGAATTGTGTTCCTTTAAAAAGTTGTCACCTCAGGAGGCCTTGCACTTATTCCAATGACCTGTCCAGGTCCACCATTTTGGAATTGCCTTCAGACCCCTGGAGCAAGGACCCTGTTCTAAAGAAAACCAGAATTGTTATTTTCTAGTCATACCTCATTATTAATTTTTTGTATTGTGGCAACATATATACAATACAAAATTTTCTATTTTAACCACTTTATGCATACAATCTAGTGATATTAGTTACATTCACGATATTGTGCTCCCATCACCACCATCCATTACCAAAGCTTTTGTTTAAAGCAGTTTTTTTTTGAGATATAGTCACATACCATATAATCCATCCACCAAAGTTTTTTCATCTACCCAAACTGAAACTGTGCACATTAACTTATAACTGCCCATCTCCCACTTCCCATCAGTTCCTGATAACATCTCATCTACTTTCTGTCTCTATGAATCTTTGCCAGGCTTATTTTACTCAACATGGTGTCTTTGGGGTTCATCCATGTGGAAGCATATATCAGAACTTCATTCCCTTTTATGGTTGAAAAACATTCCATTCTATGGATACACCACATTTTGTTGATCTATTTATCCACTGATGAATACTTGTGTGGCGTCCACCTTTTGGCTATTGTAAATACTGCTTCTATGAACATCGGTATACAAACCATACCTCATTTTTGACCAAAATATTGAACAACTGCAGGGTCTTAAGACAACTGTGAATAGAAAGCACCAAAATGAATTAGAAATTTGGGAAATAAGTATACAATTTCCAAAGAAGACTACCTTAAAAGGGACAGTACCTATTTACACATTTATGTTCTGGGTTTTAAAAAAGTCAGTCAGGACCAAAATGGCATTCGTTTGTTTGTTTTTGTTAGCTCCTGGCACTCAGCTCTGTTATATCACTAGCTGGATACACACTAAGGAACAGACAGCTAAGGGACTAAATCCCAGAGTCAATACTTTAAAATATTAAAATGTACAGTGTGCAACGAAAGATTAAAAGACAAACAAACAAGAACACAAGACTCTGGATACACTGGACAAAAATTTTCAAAAAATGATCCTCAACATGCTCAAGCTGATAAAGGAAACACAGAGAAAGAACTAAAGGACATCAGGAAAACAATGAATGAACTGTATGAGAATTCCAATAAAGACACAGAAAAATAAAATAAAATAAAATAAAATAAAATCATAGAAATTTTTAAAAGGAACCAAACAGAAATATTAGAACTGAAGACCACAATAATGTAAATGAAAAATTCCCTAGGAGGTTTCAACAGCAGATTGGAGCTGGCAGAAGAAAGAATCGGTGACCTTAAAGACAAGACAATTTAAGTGATTCAGGCTGAGGAGCAGAAAGAAAAAATAATTTTAAAAGGCAAACAGAGCCTAAGAGACCTCTGGGACACCATCAAGTATACCAATATATGCATTATGGGAGTCCCAGGAGAAGAAAGAAAGAAAGGAACAGAAGGAATATTCAAGGAAATAGTGGCAGAAAACTCCCCAAATTTAAGACATAAGTATGCACATTCAAGAAGCCCAAGGATTGGGATTCAAGCAATGGAAGAAATTATAACAGTGAGGTGAAGCCAGTGGCCAGTAGACACTTTCGGGGAGGGGAGGGGAAGGGCAGTTGTAATACAGGGGCTTTTTCAGGACTTGGAGATTGTCCTGAGTGACGTTGTGGCAATGGATATAGGCCATTTTACATCAGCTTATACCATGCAGATCTGTATGGAAGAGAGTGTGGTCTATGATGTGAACTGTGGTCTATGCTTAGTGGCAAAGCCCCAGGATGTGTATATCCATTGCAGGTGATGTGCCACACTAATGAAAGATGTTTATGTGAGATGTTATGGGAGGTATGGGAGGTGGAGATCATGGGAATCCCTGTAATTTTTGTGTAACATTTATGTACTCTAAGCATCTTTTAAAATATATATGAAAAAAAAAAATTAGACAGAAACAGAATAGCAGATATGTACAGCAAGTGAAGTATAGAGAGACTGAGAGGTGATTATTTAGGAGTAGACATTTCAATTTCTTTTTTGTTTTATTATTAGAATAATTGAAATGTTCTAATAACAAATGAAAGATGAATGTACTACTATGAGATTATACAAAATAACATTAATTGTACACTTTGGATGGATTGTATGCTTTACTATTATGTATCAATAAAATTGAATTGTAAAAAATTAATTAATTAAAAAATAATAAATAAATAAATAAATAAATAAATAAATGGGGGGGGGGGGGCAAGAAGCCCAAGGAACTCCAAATAGGATAAACAGGAAGCAAACCACACCCAGACACACAGAAGTCAAACTGTCAAATTCCAATGATAACGAGAGTTCTGAAATCTGCAAAAGAGAAAAGCAACATGTTATATGTACAAGGGAATCACAATATGATTAAGTGCCAATTTCTCATCAAAACCACAGAGGCAAGAAGGCAATTAAAGTGCTGAAAGAAAACAACTGCCAACTAAGAATTTTATATCCAGTGAGACTATCTTTCAAAAATGAGGGAGAGATTAAAACAATTCAAATAAACAAAAGCTGAGGGAGTTTGTCACCACTATACCTGCTCTACAAACAATGCTAAAGGAACATATATAAAACAGACAAATATGAAACACTTCCTCCAACAGCAGCAGAATACACAATCTTCTCCAGTCCACATAGATCACTCTGCAGGACAGACCATATGTTAGGACACAAAAGAAGTCTCAATAAATTAAAAAATATTGAAATCATACAAAGAACCTTCTCCAGCCACAATGGAATGAAACTAGGAATCAACAACAAAGGGAGAACTGGAAAATTCAAATGTGTGGAAATTAACACATTCTTAAACAACCAATGGGTCCAAGAAGAAATCATAAGGAAAATTAGGAAATATCTTAGGGCAAATAAAAATGAAAATACAACATACCAAACTTATGGGACACAGCAAAGGCAGTGCTAAGAGGAAAATCTATAGCTCTAAATGCTTACATCAAAAAATAATAATAATCTCAAATCAGAGACCTACCTTCACAACTGGATATCTAGAAAAAGAAGAGCAAACTAAACCCAAAGCAAGCAGAAGGAAGGAAATAGCAAAGATTACAGTGGAGATAAATGAAATAGAGAATAAGAAACTATAGAGCAAATCAACAAATCCAAAAGTTGGTTCTTTGGAAAGATCTATAAAAATGTAAAACCTTAGCAAGACTGACAAAGAGAAAAGATGAAAATAACTAAAATCAGAAATGAAAGAGGGGACATTACACTGACCCCACAGAATTAAAGAATTGTAAGATGATACAATGAACAATTGTACACCAACAAATTAGATAACCAAGATGAAATGGACAAATTCCTAGAAACACACAAACTATCTACACAGGCTCAAGAAGAAACAGAAGACCTCAACAGACCAATAACAAGAGACCGAATCAGTAATCAAAACTTCCCAACACAGAAAAGCCCAGGACCAAGAATTTTACCAAACATTACAAAAAGAATTAACACCAATCCTGCCTAAACCCTACCAAAAAACTGAAAAGGAGGGAACACTCCCAAACTAATTCTATGAGAACTACATCACCCTAATTCCAAAGGCATAAAAGATATAAGAAAATTATAAAACACTATATCTCTTATGAATATACATGCAAAAATCCTCAACAAAATATGAGCAAACTGAATCCAACAGCACATTAAATGAATTATAAACCATGATCAAGTGGGATTTATCTCAGGAATGCAAGGGTGGTTCAACATAAGAAAATGAATGCAATGTAATATACCATATTAATAGAATGAAGGGAAAAAAAACAAAACATAACTGTATTAGTCAGCCAAAGGGGTGCTAATGTGAAATACCAAAAATGGGTTGGTCTTTATAAAGGTATTTATTTGGGGTAGAAGTCCACAGATACCAGGCCATAACACGTCAAGTTTCTTCTCTCACCAAAGTCCATTGCCACGTGTTAGAGCAAGACAGCTGCCAACGTTTGCCAGGGTTCAGGCTTCTTGGGTTCCTCTCTTCCAGAGCAGTGTTTCTGTCTGGGCTTAGCGCCTCTGGTTCCTCCACAAGGTCAGCTGTAGACTATCAGGCAAACTGCTCACTTCTTTTCTCCTGGGGCCTTCTCTCCAACATCAAAACTGCTTCTCAAAAACTGCTACAACTCTGTTCTTTGTGATGCCTTTTATATTTTCTTCCCCCACCCACCAAGGGGTGGGGCTCAATGCCCTACTGACATGGCCCAGTCCACGCCCTAATCATAACTTAATCATGTCCAGATTAACAGATCAGTTTTACAAGCATGATCCAATTATATTTTTGGAATTCATAATTACATCAAATTGCCAAAGGGCTACAATAACCATCTCATTTGATGCAAAAAAGGCATCTGACAAAATTCAGCACCCCTTATAAAAACCCTTAGAAAACTAGGAATAGAAGAAAACTTCCTTAGCATGATAAAGGGAATATATAGAAAACCCAGACCTAACATCTTACTTAATGGTGAAAGACAGAAAGCTTTTCCCCTAAGATCAGGAACAAGACAAGGATGCCCATTGTTACCACTGTTATTCAACATTACTGGAAGTTCTAGCCAGAACAATTAGACAAGAAAAAGAAATAAAACACATCCAAGTTACAAATCAAAAGTAAACCTTTTCCTATTTACAGATGACATGATTCTATATATAGGAAATCCTGAAAAAATCCACAACAAAGCTCCTACAGCCAATAAAATGAATTCATCAGAGTGGCTGTGTACAAGATCAACACACAAAAATCATTAGTGTTTCTATACACATAAAGAACAATCATGGGGAAGCGGCTGTGGCTCAATCAGTAGGGCTCCCGTTTACCATATGGGAGGGCCCGGGTTCGGTTCCCGCGGCCTCCTGGTGAAGGCAGGCCCGCCCGCATGGCGTGGTTGGCTGACCCGGCGAGCACAAGCAGCAAGGGGGGGATAAATGAATAAATAAATAAAATCTTAAAAATAAATAAATAAATAAATAAATTTAAAAAAAAGGACAATCATGGGAAGCAGATGTGGCTCAATTGATAGGGCTCCCGTTTACCATATGGGAGGCCCCGGGTTCGATTCCCGGGGTCTTCTGGTGAAGGCAAGCCAGCCCGTGCAGCGTGGTGAGCTGATGCAGCAAGATGACACAACAAAGGGAGACAAGCAGACACAGAAAAATGCACAGCAAAATGGACACAGCAAGCACAAGCAGCAAGGTGGGGATAAATAAATAAATAAATAAATAAATAAATAAATAAATAAATAAATA
>JAKSZT010054144.1:216330-307430 GCA_026826555.1 Tolypeutes matacus
ATAAATAAATAAATAAATAAATAAATAAATAAATAAATAAATAAATAAAATCTTAAAAAAAAAAAAAGAACAATCAAAGAGGATTTTTTAAAAATTCTACTTATAACAGCAACTAAAAGAGTCAAATATCTAGGAATAAATTTAACTCACCATGTAAAGGACTTACACATGGGAAACTACAAAAAACTGTTAAAAGAAATCAAGGAATATTTAAATAAATAGAAGGACATTCTGTGCTCACGGACTGGAAGACAAAATATTAAGATGTCAATTCTACCCAAAGCAATTTACAGAATCCCAGTCAAAATTTCAAGAGTCTTCTTGGTAGAAATGGAAATGCAATCATCAAATTTATATGGAAATATAAGGAGACATAGCTAAAACCATCTTAAAAAGAACAAATTTGGAGGACTCACACTTTCTGATTTTAAAACTGGTTAAAAAGCTACAAGTAAAATAAACAAACAAACAAAAAAAGCTACAAGTAATAAAAAAACAGCATGTTCCTGGTACAAGGACAGATATATAGAACAATGGACTCAAACTTACAATTCAAAAATAAGTCTTCATATCTGTGGCCAACTGATCTTTTTTTTTAGGAGGTACCAGGGATCGAACCCAGAACCTCATACATGGGAAACAGACACTCAACCACCAAGCTACTTCTGCTCCCCAATGAGAGTTGGTTTTCTCATTGTTTGTTTGTTTGTTGTTTTTAGGAGATACCAGGGATTGAATCCAGGACCTCATAAATGTGAAGCAGGTGCTCAACCACTTGAGCTACATTTGCTCACCCTGATTTTTGACAAGGGTGCCAAGACCACTCAATTGGGAAAGAATAGTGTCTTCAACAAATTGTGCTGGGAAAAATGGATGTCCATATGCAAAAGAATGAATACTGACCCCTACCTCACACCATATTAAAAATTTAACTCAAAAATTAACACAAAATGAATAAAAAACTTAAATATAAGAACCAGAATTCTAAAACTCATAGAAGAAAACACAGGGCATCTTTAGGGCCTTGTGTTAGGCAATGGTTTCTTTGACTTTATACCAAAAGCATGAGAAACAAAAGAAAAATTAGATTGGGACTTGATCAAAATTAAAACTTTTGTTCATCAAAGGCTTCATGAAGTAAAAAGATAGCCTACAGAATGAGAGGAAATATTTGGAACTACATGTCTGAAAAGGGTTGATTATCCAGAATATATAAAGCAATCCTACAACTCTTTAACAAAAAAGACAAACAACCCAATTAAAAAATGGGCAAAAGACCTGAATAGACATTTCTCCAAAAAGAATATACAAATGGCCAAAAAGCACTTGAAAAGATGCTTAAGGGAAGCAGATGTGGCTCAGGCGACTGGGCTCCCACCTACCACACGGGAGGTTGCTGGTTTGGATCCTGGTGCCTCCTAAAAAAGACAGCGAGCTGGCGCGATGAACAGATGTGGCAAGCTGACACAACAAAAGACACGAGAAGAAAAAAACATAATGATAGACACAACAAAGCAGGGAGCAGAGGTTCCCGGTGCCTCCTAAAGAAGACAGCAAGCTGACGGGACCCACAGGTGTGGCAAGCTGACGCAAAAACAAGATAATGCAACAAGAGACACGAGGAGAAAAAAACATAATGAGAAACACGACAAAGCAGGCAGCAGAGATGGCTCAAGCGATTAGACACCTCCCTCCCACCACATAGGAGATCTGGGGTTTGGCTCCCAGTACCTCCTAAAGAAATAAGGAAGACAAACAGACACAGCAAGTGAAAACCGACAAGGGGGTGGGGAGAAATAAATAAATAAAATAAACCTTAAAAAAAAAAAAAAAGATGCTTAACATCATTAGCCATCAGGGAAATCCAAATACAATGAGATGCCATTTCACACCCATTAGAATGGCTACTTTTAAAAAACCTAAGTGTTAGAGAAGATGTGAAAAAATAAAAATACATTCATTGTTGGTGAGAACATAAAGCCATGCAGTCACTGTGGAATACAGTTTGGAAGTTCTTCAGAAAGTTAAGTATAGAATTACCATATGATCTGACAATCCCACTTCTAGGTATACACCCAAAAGAATTGAAAGCAGAGACCTGAACAGATACCTTCACACGGGCCTAACAATACACCAGGGCCAGGGGAAGGTAAAGGTGACGTAATAAGGCATAACGACCACAGAAATGAAAGAGAGGGAAGAAGACATGGGGACACCCTGAGTCATGTGGTAGAATGGGTAGGGGCTAAAGGCCTTGTTCCAGTTTCCTCCCACGGTAAGCCCTAGCCAATTTAGAACCACGGCCCCGATCTTTCCAGAACCAGCACAGCCACTTGCCTTTTCTTACAGAGAAACCCCTATGTGGGTAGGTAAGAAGATAACAGTTTCTTCATTTTGCTGATAGGGTGAGAGAGCAGTCAAGCGACTTGCTTAAGGCCAGTGGGGCCACCAGGCTGAGAAACCATGCTTCCTGACCGCCCCCCCATGACTCTCTCTGGTCAGGTGATCTACACGCCAACATCAGCTCCCCTTTATTGACTGTCCACTAGGTGCCAGGTCCTCAAAAGGAGGGATTTTTGCAAATGAAACACTTTAGAAGAGATGACTTCACACGCCCAAGCTAATATGTGGCAAAGCCAGGATTGTTACCCTGGTGCTGTGCACTTCCAAAGCTGGCTCTCTTCCCACTATCTTTCCACTGCACGTGCTGTGCTGCCTCCAAATTGTGAGAAACCCCACAAGGTAAGATTCATTTTGCATTTAGGATGGTTGTCACTGGCATTGAGAACAGGTTTCTTCAGACAACCAGCATTGACCTACAACTTACGTCTTATCTAACTCTCCTCTGGCTACTTCAAAGCAGAATCAAACCAATTTTTATCCAAATACCAAAAAGACATGAGCAAAGCCAGGCCCTTGATGGGAAGGACTGAGGATACAAACTTAAAAAACAACATTTCCTTTTACCCCACCCCTGTCCACCCCCCACCCCCCGCAGGGCCCCCTTTGGGAGTGCCAGGAGGAGCCATGAAATCAAAGGTGACTTGTAGGGCCAAGGCAAGTTTGAGAGCCAAGGTCAAAGTTTCTGAAATCTGGAGGCCCTGGCCCAAGGGCATAAACTTTACTCCTGTGAAAGTAAGATCTGGCCACATCCCCGACAAGTGGACAGTGAACCTGATATAGAGCTGAATAAAGGAGGCGCGATTCTAGAAGGCTAACCTCTGTGCACGTACTTGAGGCCTAGTGATCTGCAAAAGAGAGTTTACATAACAGGCCCTTGTGTTGTCCCAGATAAGACTCAGCTGAGGAGCTGTCTGAATGTTTTAAGGATTTAGAACAGGCAGAGATTTCCTGGGGGATAGTGAAGTGGGGAGGAAAGGGGGATAGGGGAGGGGTGAGTTAGAAAATGGTCTGTTCAATTTCGGGAGGAAAATGGTAACAACAGCAATCAATAAAATAATGGTTCTATTTACAACGGCACTTTCAGGATAAACTAGAAATGGCTAACTAGAAATGGGTGGCTTGGGGGACATAAAAGTGGAAAGAAAGCTTAACTGTATATCCTTTCCAATCTTAAATTTTGAACCAGAAAAGTGCATTATCGATTCAGAAATAAGCCAAGGGAATTTTAAAATATTTTAAGCACATCCATAAATTCCCAGTACCCCTAAGAAGTTTAGGCAGAGCCAAAATCGGTGGTCTCATTTTGCATATGAGGAAAACTGAGGCTCCAATGAGGAAATCTGAACTGTCCAAGGTGGTAGCAGGTCTGCAAAGATAAAACCCAGACCCTCAGGCTCCTAAGCCAGTGCTTCTTTTCAGAGGCTCCACAGTTTGAAAAACTAGCAACACCCAAGTTGATGTTCTAAGTTCAGTCCGTGTAGCTAAGGCCAAATGAACCCACATGGGATAGGGCACAGGAAATTATCCCTGCATGTAGAACCTTAGCCAGCGTTGCAGATGTAGGAACTCTCTGGGGCTACACGAATGTTCTGGCTAACCAACAAATACCCAGAAGCTCTTTGAGGTTGCAATCCTTATTGAAGAGCTTCATCAAAAGCCCAAGTCCACATTCTTCCCTCAGTAAGGACAGGGACTTCGACGGCATATTTATTAGATTCATTCACTTGCAGACTCACGGGGTCACCGTGATGAGCTCAGAGGGAATCAGAATGGAGGTCCAGTGTAAAGAGGAGCCCTGGGCTTAGGGGGAACCATGGGTACCAATCCTGGTTTTGCCACAGATGTGGGTGTGACCTTGGGAAGCTGGTCACTTCACTTACCTTGGCCTCAGCTTCCTCTCCCTAAAAGAAAATCAGCAGATACACAGACATGTATTGAACACACGTCTGACACTATTCTAAATACAGGGGTCACAGGTCCGCCAGGCAGGCACATCCCCTGTGCTTTCAAGGCACTCACATTGGCCCCAGGGAGACAAGCAAACAAGAGCATTTCAAGTCCTGGTAAGTACATGAAAAATAAAATAGACTAATGCAGTAGAGGGAATTAGGAAGGTCAAGGAAGGTGTCTCGGAGGAGGTGGCATTCGAGTTGTGGCCCGAGTGAAAAGGAAATAGCAGTTACACAATCTAGGGGCAAGATGTTACAGGCAGCGGATGGATACACAGGTCCCGAGGCAGGAATGAACCTAGCATGTTTGAAGGACAGAAAAGGCTAGGATGGCTGCAGAGGTGTGAACTAGGGACAGAGCAGGAGATGAAGAGCCAACCTCTTGGGGTAAGGAGTTTGGTTGCAGTGGGAAGCCACTATAGAAATAGAGGAGTCTGATTAGATCTGTGATTATCAATTTTTTTATATTTTTCAGCAACAGAACTCTTGGAACTTCCAGATAAAACTAGATGAGGGGAGCAAATGTAGCCCAAGTGGTTGAGCACTTGCTTCCCATATACAAGGTCCACGTTTGATCCCCGGTACCTCCAAAAAAAAAAAAAAAACGAAAAAACCAACTCTCATTGAAGAGTGGATATAGCTCAGTGGTTGAGCGCCTGTTTCCCATGTCCTGAGTTCAATCTCCCTGTACCTCCTAAAATTTTTTTAAAAACCAAATGAAAGCAGCACCCGGTCTATCTGGGTGGGAAACCAGTTAATGCCAAAGCCCTTCTGCTCTCTTGGCTTATCCTCCACCCTACCCTCCCACCAACTCTAACCCACCCCCAGGGCACTTCCAAGCCCTTGAGCTCAGAAGAGCTGGAAAATCCACTAGGTAGTCTCTAAGGTTCCTTCAAGCTCTAACAAAGCCCAGCATTGCAGGGAGAAGAGATTTAGGAGATAAGGCTGGATGGTTGTTGGACCCAGGACAGGCCCTGGAAAGGATTCATTCTAAATCCCTGATGTGAACTTGCTTTCTGCAGAAAGGACAACAACAAAATCTGGTTCAGAAAAGTTTCCAGTTAAAATCACTGCTGTTAAGGACAGGGACAGAAAACAGAGCAGTGGTTGCAGGGGCTGGGGTGGAGGGAGAGAACTGACTCCAAAGGGACACAAGGGAACTTTGGGGGTTGATGGGAAAATGTGCTATATTTTAACTATGGTGGTGGTTCCATGACTATGTCAAAATTCATAAATTCATAAAATGGATGAAGTTCACTGTGTATAAATTAAACCTCAATGAAACCGACTTTTTAAAAAAAATCCCATTGCTAGATGAGGAAACAGAGTCAGAGAGAGGAAAAATGACTTGCTCCTGCTGACTCTGTGGACCCCAGAAATACTGCCTGGAAAAAGGGTTGCCCACCCAACTGCAACTCAGTTTTATTTAATTCGGCAGCCACAAACGAGCCTCTTCCGGGTGCTGAGCTTCAGGTTTCCCTGACGGCAAAACCAGTGGGTCAATTAATTGCCAGCTCTGAGCAATCGGATTCTAGGAAGCAGTTTGGAGTCAGAAAAACTGGGAAGATAAATTCCCAAGTTTGTCACTTATTAGCTGCGTGCCCTGGGGTAAGCCTGCCGTGTGGATAACACCCTCCAGTAACAGGGAACACATCTGGAAAGCAGTTGGCACACACCCAGGAGACTCTCAAGAAGGGCAGCCGTTAGGACCGTTAAAAGGTTTAACTATACCAACCCTGCTGTCCTCTCTTGCTCCCAGTTCTTGCAGGCTGCTTCCGAAGAACAATCTGGAAGTGACCCGAAGGAAATAAAAACCGTCCTGACCTGCATTGCATAACCTGAGCTCAGATACACAGTGCACTCTGGGTTGTTATCTCGACAGGTAAACAGGAACACTCTGCCCCCTCCCTGACCACCGTCAGCACTGGGCCACCACAAACCCTTTGGGAGCAGGCAGATGCCTGTGAGAACACCCCTGTTCTCTGTGCCTCTATTTTTTTAAAACACCCCACTTTGCCCGAGGCTGCTGGCATCATCACAGTGGCACCAACTCCGCTGGACATGGACACACTCCACCCAGGCCACAGCCCTCCCCTCTGCCACCTGCTCCAAAAGGGATGGTCCGGATTACTCAATGCTTCCCGTCTGCACCTGGCTTTTTTCTACCCCCAAGGAGAGCAAAACCAACATAGATACCCAGGAGACGGCAAATAAAACTCTTCAAGGCGGGGAGTTTCTGCTTCACCATTTCCGTGGCACACGGAAAGACCATTGATTTGCTTTTTTTTCCTTTCTCCGTGGTGGGACAGGAGGGAGGCAACACCCAGAAATTATCCCAATTTTGGAGAAACGAAGACAAAGAGCCAAAGTCGTCTGTCCAAAGGCAACACTAAGCAGGCTCACAGCAGCCAAGAGAGGCCCTGGTTCTACCTTTTGACCACACCCTTGTGAGCCTCCATCTCACCATCTGTAAAAACACAGAGCTACACCTGCACGGCCCTGCCGCCTGCCCTGGGCTCTTAAAAGTCCTCCTGACCATTATGTGAGCTCAAAACCAGGAAAGTAGGGAAAGGATTACTGCACGCGTCATTAAGGAAAGTTACTGGGTGCCCGCTGGCAACAAGAACAAGGCTCCACGTGGGGCGGGCTGAGGTCGGAGGTGAGAAACTTTGATACATCAATCACAAATATTTATCGAATCACTGCCAGGACACGGCACCAGACGCAGCAACGACATCCTGCTGTTTCCACTCGGAGTCACTGCCAAAACTGTGGTCCTCTCCCCCACCTTCCGGTATCTGCGCAAGTTTTCAGTTTCTATCAAACTCCAGAGCGGCTGGGGGAGGGGACCCGGGGCTGGCCCATTTCGGGTCAAGTTCCACCACCAGGTCCACAAAGGGACTGCGGGGAGGCGTGACCAGGCCGGAAATTCTGACCAAAAAAAAAAAAAAAAAGTTTGGCCCTTCAGGTCCTAGAAGGATCTACTTCCTGATCCCTCCCGGTCATGGGGGTGGAGAGGGAGGAGTGACCGGGCTTGGGTGACCAGCGGTGGGGAAGGGTCCAGAGAGCCAGGCTCCCTCCTTCCCCCACCCTCGTGCAGGCTGCAGCACAGGGTCCCACAGGCTGCCTGCCACTGGCCATGATAGAGCAAAGTCCCCCCACCCCCACCTTCCCTTCCCCACCCACAGTGGGCTTTGCGAAGAGCCCGGCTCACACCCGGTTTGTGGACTTGAACCTGGCCAGCATCCCAAGGCCCAGGCCTGCTCCGACAGGAGGAAGGGAAAGGGGAAGCAAAAGGGATTTGCAAGAGAGCTCGGGGCAATCCGGAAAGCGCTCGCGGCTGACCCGGGGCTCTCCCCACCGCCCCGCCCCGCCCCGCCAAGGGAGACCCCCACAAGGGCCCCTAAGCCCATTCCCGGCTCACCTTGACCCGCTTGCCCTGGATCTCCAGCGTCTTCATGGTGAAGTCGACGCCGATCGTGCTGCCCTGGCGCTCCGAGAAGGCGCCCGTCTTGAAGCGCTGCACCACGCACGTCTTGCCCACGCTCGCATCCCCCACCAGCACCAGCTTGAACAGGAAATCGTACTGCTCGTCTGGGTCCCCCGGGCCCGGCCCCGCCATGACCTCGCGGGAGCAGAAGAGCCGGCGCTCCGGACGCCGGAGCCGACCGAGGGTCACACCAGCCGCGGGGCGGGCTCGATTCGCGCCAGCCCACGGGCCACCGGGTGACGTGGAGCCGCAGAAGCACCTGAGCGTCTGGCGCCACCGACTGCCGACTGCCGGTCTCAGCCCCGCCCCGCACCGCCCCCCGCAACGCCTCCGGTCGGACCCGGACCCCAGGAGGCCTCGGCTCCGCCCGGGACTCGCCCCGCCCAGCCCCGCCCTAAGCTCCGCTCCGGACCCGTCCGGGCCTTAGGCCCGCCCCCGGAGCCGCCCCCAGCACCGCCTTCCCCGCGCTCTGCCCGCTCCCGCTCGGCTCCGCCCACAGCTCGCCTCAGCCCGCCTCTGCCCGATCCCGCCCACAGCCCGCCTCAGCCCTCAGGCCCGCCCCGGCCCCGCCTTCCCGGAAGGCCGACCGCTGTTCCTCAGTGCCGCGGTTAGTCCCGCCCAGAGACGGATTTCGCCTTCTATCCTGCGCTTGGTCGGGTCCCTGTCCGGCTCCACGCACAGCACTTTTCTCGTCCCCGCCCAGTCCTTCTAGCTCCACCCCTCCAGCCCAAACACACCTCCCACCTCGGACCTCAGCCCGGCCGAGATCCCAGGTTCTGCCCGGTGCCTCCTCCTCTCCCCCAGGCCCGCCGGCCTGCCTGGGTGGGCTTTCCTACCTGTTGCCCTACGAGGCCCACGGTCAGGAGCAGTCTTGAGGGAATGGTGCAGTCTCTGGGCCTGTAAGCCTGGATCCCTGTTCACCTAGCCTTTGGATCCACAATGGCCTCCCCTAGCCCTGGAGCCACTGGGGAAGGCAACACCCATCGCAGAGTCACCTTAGTGCTCGCACGGACAAGGTGGACAATGCAGAACCTCTCTAACAGAGAGATGGAATAAGTGGCAGCGTTTTCCCACATCGAGGAAGGGAAAGGCCTGGCACACCACAAGGAGGGATGAAGAAGGCTTCAATGGGGCTGAAATTAAGCTGCCTCCAAAATGAGAGGAAGCCAAAGTCCTTGTGGGGAGAGAGAACTGCAGACTATAGACACCAAAGAGAGAGGAATTAGGGAGGCATCCAGAGGAAGGAGCTGTGAGAGCCCATTGCCCACCAGCAGGCTACCAGGAGTGCAGCAGCTGTCCAAATGGCTCAGGTGGGGCCCATTGAGTTGGGGTGATGGGTCCAGTTGGGGGAATTGACTATGCAGAAAAGCACCAATGATTGGCCTGAGTGGGAGAACAAAGGAGGTTCGTAGGGAATTCTTTGGAAGGGCAGACCAGCCCCTGAGATGGCACAGTGAACCAGGGTTCCTCAGAAAAATAAGAGCCAAACCTCTCTTAAGCTTAAAGAACATCAAATAGGGCATATCCCCCCATATGGCTTCCCAGCAATAAAAACAGGCACTCCGATTCTATTCACTTCAACAAATTTGGTCAATGCTTCCTATGAGCCTGGCACTCTTCTAGGCCTTGGAATACATCAGTGAACAAAACAGACAAAAATCCATACCCTCCACAGTAGAAAAGGGAAGAGGGACTTCCCACCACTTAAGGAAACTGCAGAGAGCAAGTCTACCTGTACCATTGCCCCTACAGATCCCTGACCAGCCTTACGGGCCAAGTGGAAAGGGATTGGACAGAGAAGGCAAAGCCTGACCCCATGGAAAAGGGGAAAGAGTTGTTGTCTCTGAAACTTCCCTCTCATGAGAAATATCCAGCAGTACCAGACAGGAAACTCCAAAGTGCCATTGAAAAGCAATTCTGGGAGCCCAGCTTTGGTCCTTTAGACAGGAGTGGAGAACTGGGAGTGACAAAAAATAGCCTGCATTCCAAAATAGAACTAAACTGAAGTTGATGGGGATGGGGCCTTCCATATTCTGGGTTTGGCGTGTCAGAGCCCCTATACACATCACAAAGCCAAGTGGGGGAAAGGGAAAGCCAAGATGATCCCTTGGGCTCTCGCCATTTTGAGGGCTGGGGAGGGGAAGGGGGGATCTTATTACTGGAGGCCAAGGGAAAGAGCAAGAATCTGGAAGTCAACAGAACCTGGAAGAGAAAGGAGAGGGCATGGCCTCGTAATGAGAAAGTCAAGGAACCCAAGGATTACCAGCCACCCAGAACACTACCAACCCTAGCAGGAAGCAAGTCTTCCAGCCTCTGAATCTGAGACAATAAATTCCTGTTACGCCAACCCGTTGTGTAGCATAGCAGCTGAGAAACTACCACACTCCCCAAGACTGTTCTTTCACTCTGTGCTTCCACAGCCCTGTCTTACCTCCATCACTGCACTTACCACAAGATAGTCCCATTTCTTCTCCATCTCATCCATTGCCCACTGGTTCTCCTGGTTCTCACTAGGGCATTGGAATTACCAATGGAGCTTTCAAAAACACTGATGCTGGGCCCCTCCCTTGGAAATTCGAATTGATCTGTCCAGTGTGCAGCCTGAGATTTGGGGTTTCTCAAGTCTCCCCAGGTGATTCTAATATGCAGCCAAGGTTGAGATGCATCTGATATACACTGAATTCTGTGAATGAGGGGCCTGCATTTATCTTATTATTTTTGTGTGTGATAACATCTATACAAGATAATAGTTCCCGTTCTATCCACTTTCAAGTACACAAGTCAGTAGCATTAATTACATTCACAATGTTGTGTTACCATCACCACCTTCCATTACCAAAACTCTTCCATCACCCCAAATATTCTGTACCCATTAGGCAATAACTCCCCATTCAGCCTGAGTTTATCTTCTTCACCATTCTGCACCCAACATGAGCACAGTGCCAGGGTCTCAGTGAATGCTCAGTAAATAACTGAGTGAGTCAATGAATGAATGAATGAATGAATGAGGATGATCTGCATGTCTTCCCAGGTGGACTTGGTGTTATTTGGGGAGCTAGACAATTGATTTAACACATTTTCTCCCCATCCCCCATTATTCCCTTCTCATTAAGATGTTAGAAATTGATGCTGAGCCTAGGGTCCCCTCTCTTTCTCCTGAGATGATTGCTGTGAAATGTTCAAGAATTTGGGAGATTTAGTAAGCAACACCTAAATTTTGTACATGTACAAATTGTTTAGCCTGCCTGAGCTCCTAACATGAGTGTCATTTCTTTCAACTCACAAATGTGAGGTTAGCAATGACCCTTTTTAAATTTATTGGATATAATTTGCCAACATTAAAAAATTTCTAGTGGGGGTCAGATGTGGCTCAACTGGTTGGGCGTCCGTCTCCCATATGGAGGGACCCAGGTTCGATCCCCGGGACCTCCCGGTAAAAAAAAAAAAAAAAAAAAAAATTTCTAGTAATGAGAGGCCTGATTACTCAGGAATGATTCTGCCTGCTTCTTCCAGTTTAAAAAAAAAAAGACAAAGATAGATGATGGAAGGGAGGGAGAGAGGGAGGGAAGGAAGGAAGGTGGGAAGGAATGAAGGAGGGAGGGAGGGAAGGAAAAATGATGACTTGAAGCTGTATGGACCCTAGAAAAGTATGTTCTTAAAACTAATACATTCCTGTGGGCATAGACTCATTGTAAGGATATTTAAGTGAGTAAAATCTTAAGGTATGACCCACCTCATTCAGGGTGGGTCTTAATCCTCTTACTGGAGTCCTTTATAAGAGAATGAAATTCAGAGGAAGAGAAAAAGCTATGGAAGCAAGAAGCTGAAAGAGATGAAACCCATAAGAGAAGGGAGATACCAGCAGACACCGCCATATACCTTGCTATGTGACCGAGTCCAGGATCTCCAGCAGCCAGTCTTCCAAAAGAAAACATCACCTGATGATGCCTTGAAATGGACATTTTTCTTAGCCTCAAAACTGTAAGCTTGTAAGTTAATAAATCCTCATTGTTAAAAGCTGACTAATTTCACAGTATCTGCATTTCAGCAGTCTAGCAAACTAGAACAGATTTAGATAGAGATACACACACATCTGTATAGAAGGGCTAGGAACCCTGAATCTCAGAGAATTTCCTACTTTAGAGAAGAGCTGAATGGCCTTGGACAAGTCACCCAGCCTCTCTGACCTACAGTTTTCTCATTTTTAAAACAGCACAAACAGCCAACACTCATGGAGTCATCATCTGCCAGGCGCTCTCCAGCCACTTTGTGTGCATCAACCCATTTAATCATCAGAAAAGCCCCAGGATGCAAATATTCTCACTGTCCTGATTTTGTGATAATCAGGGTAGGCTAAACATTTGCTATATTAGAAACCATGCATGTGTCTCCAGACCTAGTTTTTCTCCCTAGGTCTGGCTTTTAGAATGCTGGTGATAAACTAAGCCTGAAAAAAAAAAAAAGAAAAGCCCCAGGGAAGCTGAATGAATTGTGAAAGTGTAGAAAGAACAATCTCCAAGGCTACTTTCAGGTTCTATAACACACTTGAAAAACTTGTTGCAGAACTGAAAGCTATTATGCTTGCGGTCACAATTTATTACTAGGAAAGGATACGGATTAAAATCCACCAAGAGTAGGAATGCATGGAGCAGAGTCTGGAAAAGTACCAAAAGTGGAGCTTCCATTCTCCTCTCCCCAAGGAGTCCTGATATCAATGTATGACAATATACATGGAGTATTGCCAACCAGGGAAGCTCACCCAAGCCCATTATTTACTGGGCCTTCATTACATTGGCATGATTGATTGATTGCCCAAGTGATTGATCTCAATATCCAGGGTGACTTATCCCATGACCCAAAGCCCCCACCCTAAGTCACATGGTTGGTCTCTCTGGGGTGGCCAGCTCCCCCACTCTACCACTATACAGGTGAGAACAGCCCTTACTCTAAATCACAATGTTAGACCATCCAGTGTGACCTAAGACCCCCAGACAAACAAAAACACTAAAGGTTATCTCTCAAAAGCTGAGGGCAAAGGCCAGATTCCTTTTGGGGTGAGGTCAAAGTCTTTACTATACAGAACTTCCAGGAAGATGGCAGACTAGAAAGACAGGGGACTCTCTCCTCTCCCAGAAAAATAGCTAGAGTATGGCCTAGAAAAAAATGCCAGGGGAAGGCTGGACACCACCCAGAAGAGAGAGGGGTAAAGGAAAAGAATCTTGACAGCAAAACTGTGAGTTAAAGCTGCAAATGCAGCTGCCAGCGCCATCCCCCATCCTATAGACAATTTTTAATTCTCAGGCCTCAGGACTGGCAGCAAAGGGGGCTAGGGATCCATCTCCCCAGGAAATGGGAAAGAGAGGGACCCAGACTAAGGCTGACTCAGCTTTTGACCCACAAATTTGGTCTGCTGTGTCCCACGAGCCCTACCAGGCTGGATGGGGCTACACCATTGTTTGCCTGGGAAGCTGGTACAGAACTAAAGAGATCCAACTCTCACAAACACCGTCCCTAATGACCAGGACTATTTGTTGAGGACACAGAAGGGACTGGATTATTTCCTATCTGGGAAAAGGGAAGGGACTGCCAGTAAACGTTGGAGAATAGCCTCTGAGATAGCTTGGTTTGCAAGTCTCTGAATAGCCTTGAGGCAGGATACTCTGTTACATTGTTATACATTCTGACCAGAGTTTGAACTGAGAGGGCTGCTGAAGAGCGCTATTTGCTGGCGAAACATGGAAGTACATGCTAGGAAATTAAAAGTAAATAAATGAGAGGCTTTTTCAGGCCTTTACAGCCTTCCTTCCCAAGGCCCTTGGAAGGTCTGCAACCCATTACTGGGTCCATGGCCCATATTTAAGCAACTAAACAGGGATAATCCTAAAGAACTAGAACAGAACCAAGAATCAAGGAATGGCAGTAACACACAGCCTCCTGCAACTAAATCCCTGTGCGAGAGAGAGAAATTTAACATTAGAGTAAACTCACCATCCTAAACAGATGCCTAGACATCAGCAAAAAATTGCAAGCCATACTTAGAAAATGGAAGATATAGCCCAAGCAAAGGGATATATCAAAGCCCCAGATGAGACACAGGATTTGAGACAACTAATCAACAAGGTTTATACAAATCTCCTAAATGAAATCAACCAGTTGAAAGACAATATGGCTAAAGAGATAAAGGACATCAAGAAGACACTGAGCAAACACAAAGAAGTTGAAAACATGGAGTGGGTGTGGCTCCCTCCCCCATGAGAGGTCCTGGGTTTGGTTCCCAGCAGCTCCTAAAAATAAGATGAGCAGACACAGACGGCACACAATGAACAGACACAGACAGCAGACAGCAAGCACAAACAATGAGGGGGTGGGGGTGGTGAAATAAATAAATAAAATAAATCTAAAAAGAAAAATTAAAACACATAGCAGTTTGGCATTGTTTATGAATTCCAAAAATAGATATTGGATTATGTTTGTAAACTGGTCTGTTCCTCTGGGCATGATTAAATTACGATTAGGGCTTTGATTGAGCCATGTCAGTAGGACATTGAGTCCCCGCCCCCTTGGTGGTTGGGGACTCACAGAGAAAACTACACAGCAGAGAAGAGAGTAAGAGTTTTGAGCTGGAGCCCAGGAAGTAAACACATGGGAGGGAGCAGAGTAGCTGAACCTGGAGAGAATCATGCCCTGGGGACACAGACAAAGCCTAGAGAGCCTAATAGTCTACAGCTGACCTTGTGGAGATAACAGAACAGCTGAGCCTGGAGAGAAAAGAGCCCCAGGAGAGAGACAAGACTTATCCCAGCCTACAGCTGATATTGGAAGAAGCTGGGACCATGGAGCCTTAAGAGGAAGAGGAAGGCTGAATGTCAGCAGCTATCCTGCTCCAACATGTGGCAACAGACTTTGGTGAGGGAAGTAACTTGTGCTTTATGGCCTGGTAACTGTAAGCTTCTACTCCAAATAAATACCCTTTATAAAAACCAACAGATTTCTGGTGTTTTTTATCAGCACCCCTTTGGCTAATACAAAACCTTAAAAAAAAAAAAAAAAAAAAAAGGTAACAGAGTTCATGAGAATGGAAGACATGACAGCAGAGATAAAAAACATATTAGAGGCATACAAAACCAGACTTGAAACAATAGAAGAAAGAATAAGTGATACAGAAGACAGAACAGCTGAACTTGAAGAGAAAGAAGAACAGAGAGAAAAGAATGGAAAAAATTGAGCAGGGGCTCAGGGAGTTGGATAAAATGAAATGCAACAACATCCATGTCATGAGGGTTCCAGAAGGAGAAGAGAAGGGAAAAGGAGCAGAAAGAGTATTTGAGGAAATAATGGCTGAAAATTTCCCAACTCACATGAAAAAAATGAACTTACATGTCCAAGAAGTGCGGTGTACCCCAATCAGAATAAATCCAAATAGACGTACTCCAACATACATCCAACTTAGAATGTCAAACGTCAAAGATGAAGAGAAAATTCTGAGAGCAGCAAGGGAGAAGCAAACTATCACATACAAGGGATGCCCAGTAAGATTTAGTGCAGATTTCTCATCAGAAACCATGGAGGCGGGAAGACAGTGGTATGATACAATTAGGATACCAAAAGAGAAAAACTGCCAGTTGAGAATTCTTTATCCAGCAAAATTGGTGAGTTTAAGATATTGACAAACAAAAACTAAGAGAGTTCATAAAAAAGAATCCACCATTGCAGGAAATATTAAAGGAAGCCTTATAGCCTGAAAGAAAAAGACTGGAGAGACAAGCATGGAAGAGAGTATAGAAGAAAGAATAGCAGAAAGGATAACCAAAAGAGCAAAGAGACAGATGAAAATAAGATATGACATATGAAAACCAAAGAATAAAATGGTGGAAGTAAATAATACATTTACAGTAATATCACTGAATGTGAATGGATTAAACTCCCCAATCAAAAGATACAGGCTGACAGAATGGATTAAAAAATGATAAGCCATCCATATGCTGCTTACAAGAGACTTGCCTTAGACCCAGGGATACAAACCAACTGAAAGTGAAAAGTTGGAAAAAGATACTCCATGCAAACAGTAACCAAAAAAGGGCAGGGGTAGCTATACTAATATCAGACAAAACAGACATTAAATGCAAAAAAGTTATAAGAGATACAGAAGGCCATTATATATTAATAAAAGGTACAATCCACCAGGAAGATATAAGACTCATAAATATCTATGCACCTAACCAGAGTGCGCCAAAATACATGAGGCAAACTCTGGCAAAACTGAAGGGAGAAATAGACATCTCTACAATAATCGTTGGAGACTTCAACATACCATTCACATCATTATATAGAACAACTGGACAGAAGATCAACAACGAAACAGAGAACTTGAACAATATGATACATGATGTTGCAACCTAGCTCCTGGAGGGCATGGGTCAGGAGGGCCAGCAAGACCAAAGGGCGCACTCAGCAAGGTGTCATACATGAGCTTTATTTATTGGGACTTACGGACAGGAGATGACTTCTCTGGAGGCAGCAATCCAGAGAATGAAGACAGCACTCCCCAAAGAGGCAGGAAAATGAGGAACAATATTTAGGGTCTCAGAACAAAGACATTTCATAACAGAGTTACATAAATAGGGTCTGGTAATATTATTGTAGGAAGTGTACAGCCTGGAGAACATTACAGTCTACGATACCATCTGTACATTGTTCTCCTGTCAGGAGGTTTGTTACATTTTAACTTGTGTCCTGGGACATCCAGGTGGTCTGCGGGCTGAGTTTCCCTTAGGGAGGGGAAGCCGGGGCCAGGGACCTACTGGGCCCCCACAAACAAGCTAGACCTAACAGACATACAGAATGTTACATCCCAAATCAGTGGGTTATACATTCTTCTCAAGTGCTTCTGAACCTTTCTACAGGATAGACCACATGTTAGGTCTCAAGGCAGGTCTCAATAAATATAAAAAGACTGAAATTATATAAAGCACCTTCTCAGATCATAATGGAGTGAAACTGGAAATCAATAATAGGAAATGGGGGGAAGCGGATGTGGCTCAATTGGTTGGGCTCCCGTTTACCACATGGGAGGCCCTGGTTCGATTCCTGGGGCCTCCTGGTTAAGGCAAGCCAGCCGGCTTGGTGCACTGAGCTGGTGCAACAAAGGGAGACAAACAGACACAGAAAGATGCACAGCAAATGGACACAGCAAGCACAAGCAGCAAGGGGGGGGGGGATAAATAAATAAAAATAAATCTTAAAAAAAAAAAAAATAGGAAATGGGGGACTTTGCAAATGTCTGGAGGCTGAACAATGCAGTCCTAAACAATCAGTGCACCAAAGAAGAAATTATAAGTGAAATTAATAAATATATATGAGATGAATGAAAATGAAAATACAACTTATCAAAATTTTTGGGATACAGTGAAGGCAGTGCTGAAAGGGAAATTTATAGCTCTAAATGCCTATATTAAAAAAGAAGACAGAGCTAAAATTCAAAGATCTAACTGAACAACTACAAAAACTAGAAAAAAAAAAAAAAAAAAAAAAACAGCAAACCAATCCCAAAACAAGTAGAAGGAAAGAAATAATAAAGATTAGAGCAGAAATAAATGAAGTTGAGAACAACAACAACAACAAAAAAAAAACAATAGAGAAAATCAACAAATCCAAAAGCTGGTTCTCTGAGAAGATCGATAAAATTGACAAACCCTTAGCTAGACTAACAAAGAAAAATAAGAGAGAAGATGCAAATAAATAAAATCAGAAATGAAAGGGAGGAAGTTATGACTAACCCCACAGAAATAAAAAGGATCATGAGGATATTATGAGAAACTGTATGCCAACAAACCAGACAACCTAGATGAAATGGACAAATTCCTAGAAATGCACAAACTACACTGATGCTACAAGAAATACAAGAACTTAACAAACCAATATCACATTTAAAGAGATTGAGTCCGTCATCAAAAATCTCCCAACAAAGAAATGTCCACGAACAATGGCTTCACAGGTGACTATTACCAAACATTTTGAGAAGATTTAACACCAATCCTGTTTAAACTCTTCCAAAAAAATTGAACAGGAGGGAAAATTACCCAACACATTTTATGAAGCCAACATCACCCTAATACCAAAGCCAGATAAAGAAATACTACAAGAAAAGAAAATTATAGATCAATCTCTCTCATGAACATAGATGCAAAAATTCTCAACAAAATACTTGCAAATAGAATCCAACAGCATATCCAAAGAATCATACACTACAACCAAGTGGGATTTATTCTTGGTATGCAAGGGTGGTTCAACATGAGAAAATCAATTAACTAATAGAGCACATTAACAAATTCAAGAAAAAAAAAACACATGATCATCTCGATCAATGCAAAAAAGGCATTCAACAAAATGCAACATCTTTTCTTGATAAAAACATTTTGACAGATAGGAATAGAAGGTAAATTCCTGAATATGACAAAGAGCATATATGAAAAATCCTCAGCCAACATTATACTCAATGGGGAAAGGTTAAAAGCTTTCCCTCTAAGAACGAGAACAAGACAAGGAAAAAAAAAAAAAAAAAAGGCATCCGAATAGGAAAAGAGAAAGTAAAATTCTCACTATTAACAGATGACATGATCCTATATTTAGAAAATTCTGAAATGCCTATGAGTTCAGCAAAGTGGATGGGTACAAAATCAACACACAAAAATCAGTAATGTTTCTGTACACTAGTATTGAACACTCTAAGGAGGAAATCAGGGGGAAAATTCCATTTACAATAGCAACAAAAAAGACTCAAATACCTAGGAATCAATTTAACCAAAGTAAAGAACCTATATGCAGAAAACTACAAAATAATGCTAAAAGAAATCAATGAAGACCTAAAAAAATGGAAAGACATTCCGTGTTCATGGATTGGAAGACTAAATATCATGAAGATGTCAATCTTACCCAAATGATTTATAGATTCAATGCAATACCAATCAAAATTCCAACAGCCTACTTTACAGAAATTGAAAAGGCAATTACCAAATTCATTTGGAAGGGAAAGGGCACCCAAATCGCCAAAAGCATTCTGAAAAAGAAGGGCGATGTGGGAAGAATTTTACTGCCTGACATTGAAACATATTACAAAGCTATAGTCTTCAGAAAGAGCATGGAATTGGCACAAAGACAGACACATTGATCAGTGGAACAGAAGTGAGAGTCCAGAAAAAAACCTTACATCTACGGCCAACTGGTTTTTTCGACAAACCTACCAAGTCCATTTTAACTGGACAAAACAGTCTCTTCAACAAATGGTGCTGGGAGAACCTGACATCCATAACCAAAAGAATCAAAAAGGACCCCTATCTCATTCCCTACAGAAGAATCAACTCAAAATGGATCAAAGACCTAAATATACAAGTCAGGTCTATAAAACTACTACAAGAAAATGTAGGGAAACATCTTAGAGATCTTGTGGTAGGTGGTGGTTTCTTGGACCTTACACTAAAGCATGCGCAACAAAAGAAAATATAGATAAATGGGACTTCCTCAAAATTAAACACTTTTGCACTTCAAAGGACTTTGTCAAAAAGGTGAAAAGACAGCCGACTCAATGGGAGAAAACATTTGGAAATCATATATTCAATAAGGGTTTAATATCCATAATATATAAAGAGATGCTACACCTCAACAATAAAAAGACAAACGACCCAATTTAAAAATGGGCAAAAGCCTTGACTAGACATTTCTCCAAAGAAGAAATACAAATGGCCAAAAACACATGAAAAAATGTTTGGGAGCAGATGTGACTCTTCCCACATGGGAGGTCCCAGGTTTGGTTCCCAGGGCCTCCTAAAAACAAAAAAAGAAACAAGCAAACAAATGGAAAAACCAACTCAGGGGAGCCAATGTGGCTCAGTGGTTGAGCGCCAGCTTCCCACATACAAGGTCCCAGGTTCAATCCTTGGCCCTGGTACCTCAAAAAAAAAATTTTTTTTTTCAACTTCACTAACAATTAGGGAAATGCAATCAAAGCTACAATGAGATATCATTTCATACTTATTAGAATGGCCACTATTAAAAAGACAGAGAACTACAAGTGTTGGAGAGGATGTGGAGAGATAGGAATGCTTATTCACAGTTGGTGGAAATGTAGAACGGTACAGCCACTGTGTAGGACTGTTTGGCAGTTCCTAAAGAAGTTGAATATAGATTTGCCACGTGACCTGGCAATACCATTTTTGGCAGTTTGAAATTATTTTATGAATCCCAAAAAGAGAAAGATTTCTCTCTGTGTGGTACCCTTTGATTGTATTAAATTTAGTTGAAGGGCCTACTCTGATTAAATAACTTGTTAAGACTGATTTTAGGGCATTTTTTATTCAACATCATTAGTAGGGCATGACTCAGGATGAGTCCCTGCCCCCTTGCTGGGTCTGATATAAATGGACACTCACTCAAGAAGACAGGAGAGAACTTTGTCTTTTTTTTTTTGGAGGTACCAGGAATTGAAACTGGGACCTCGAACATGGAAAGCGGGTACTCAACCACTGAGCTACACCTGCTCCCCACCTTTGTCATTTTTTTATCCTGCCATATGACAGAAAGGAGAAGGCTCAAACAGCTAAAGCCTTGGGGAAAGATGGACCATTTGCCTGATACCTTACAGTTGCTCTTTGGGAAGAAAGCCATGACTGATATGGGAAGCCCTGAGCGACAAGCCCTATGCCAGCCTGCAGCTGAGATAGTGAAGAAGCTGGGCCCATGGAGCCTCAAGAGGAAGAAGAAGCCCAGAAAGGAAGGCTGAAACCTGGCAGAGATCGCCCGCCATCTTGCTTTAACACATGGCAGCTAACTTTGGTGAGAAAGTACCTCTTATGGTACCTTGAGTTAGACTTTCCACAGCCTTGGGACTGTAAGCTTTTACCCCACATAAATACACTTTATAAAAGCCAACAGATTTCTGGTACTTTGCATCAGCACCCTTTTGGTGGACTATTACACTACTACTGGGAATATACCCAGAAGAAATGAAAGCAGTGACACAAACAGACATCTGCACACCAATGTTCACAGTGGCATTATTCACCATTGCCAAAAGATGGAAACAACCCAGGAGTCCATCACCACTGAATGGATAAACAAATTATGGTGTATATACAAGATGGAATATTATACAGCTGTAAGGAGAAATGAAGTCATGAAGCATATGACAACATGGATGAACCTGGAGGACAGTATGTTGAGTGAAGCAACATAAGGACAACAACAAAAGGACAAATACCGTATGCTCACGCTATTATGAACTAACTATATTGTGTAATCTCATGGAGTTAATAATTTGAATATGGGTCACCAGAAAATAGAATGATGTTAGAGAATGGAAAGCTGAGGGTTAACTTGTGCAGAATTGGTAAAAATAAAATAAAAATTTAAAAAGGATGTGTGTTAATCTTTGGAAATGAATAGAAAAGGTGAAAGCACAACATAATGTTTGTAAGTAGCAGTGCTATTATATGGGTACAACAGTAGTTGAAAGTCTAAGGTCATGTAAATTACTAACAGGAAAGCTAAAAAATGTAACATGGGACTGTATAACATAGTAAAACCACATATGAAATATGAATATGGGTAATATTGTATATAAGACTGTTTTCTTTGAAACTGTACAAATGTATGTTAATGTTATTAATGTTAATATCAAACAAAAACATTGTGCTAAGTAAAAGAAATCAGATACAAAGTACTACATATTGTATGAATCCATTTATATAAAATATAAATCAATTTATAAAGATGAAATTACATTTGTGGTTATGTAGGGCTGGAGAAGGATAGAAAGGTGACTGCTAAGGGGTGTGGAGTTTTTCTTTTTGGAGTAACGAAATTGTTCAGAAATTTTTTGTGGTGATGAATGCACAATATTGTGCTTATACTAAAAGCCATTGATTGTGCATGTTGGATGGATTGTATGGTGTCTTAGTCAGCCAAAGGGGTGCTGATGCAAAATACCAGAAATCGGTTGGTTTTTATAAAGGGCATTTATTTGGGTTAGAAGCCCACAGTTACCAGGCCATAAAGCATAAGTTACTTCCCTCACCAAAGTCTACTGCCACGTGTTAGAGCAAGATGGCTGCCCACGTCTGCAAGGGTTCAGTCTTCCTGGGTTCCTCTCTTCCTGGAACTTGCTTGTCTCCGGGCTCAGCTCCTCTGCTATCTCTACAAGGTCAGCTGTAGACTATGAGCCTCTCACGGCTTTGCCTTGCTCCACAAGGCCAGCTGTGAACTGTCAGGTGAATGGCTCATCTCTTTTCCCGGGGCCTTCTCTCCTTCCTCACAACCAAGCTCCTCTGTGTGCTTACTTTCTGGGGCTCCAGCTCAAAACTCATCATCAAGACCCCAACTCTGTCCTTTGTCATTTCTTTTATCTATGAATCCCTACCCACTAAAGGGGGTGGTGACTTGACGCCCTACTGACGTGGCCCGATCAAAGCCCTAATCATATTTTAATCACACCCAGAGGAAAAGACCAGTTTATAAACATAATCCAATATCTGTTTTTGGAATTCATAAATAATGCCAAACTGCTTCATATGGTATGTGAATATATCTCAATAAAACTGCTTTAAAATAACTTTAAAAAAAATCTTTACTATACAAATCCTAATGACTTAAGTACAGCTATGGTCTCCATTTCACAGATGAGCTTGAATGTTCACTGAAAAAGAAAAAAGAAAAAGAGAAAAGAAACAATGTGGCTGAAGCAGAGTGACAGGGAGGGAGCGCACTGCACAGGAGGTAGGGTCAGGGCCCCTATCATGGATGGCCTTTAGATGTAAGGAGTTAGTGTTTGTTTCCTCGTGTATTGTACTCTCTCCCCAATCTGGTATCCCTATTCATAGCGGCATTATTCGCAATCGCCTAAAGATGGAAACAACCCAAGTCATCATCAACCGATTAACAGAGAAACAAAATGTGGTCCATACAAACAACGGAATATTATTTGGCTGTAAAAAAGGAATGAAGTCCTGATACATGTGACAACACGGATGAACCTTGAAGACATCAGGTTGAATGAAAGAAGCTAGACACAAAAGGACAACAAATACTGTATCATCTCACTGATATGAAATAACTATAATATGCAAATATATAGAGACAGAAAGTAGTTTACATGTTCCCAGCGGTGGAGGGAAGAGTAGGGAATGAACAGTTAATCATGGCTTCTAAAAGAAGGCGCTGCAGCTCTGTTTCTCTCTGCAACATTCCATACTTGTCAGAAAATAGGAGGAAAAAAACGCTTGAGAAACAGAAAACAATTTTCTTAAAAGGAAAAAAAACATTAATTTCAGATTCACTCTAGAAAGATTAAGTGAATGCTTAATGGGTACAGAGTTTCTGTTGGGGTAATGGTTGGTGGTGACGGTAGCTCAATATTGTGAAAATAATTAGCACCACTGAACTTTATACTTGAAAGTGATTAAAATGGGAAATTTTAGGTTGTATATTAGTTACCACAATAAAAAATTTTATGAAAACAGAACAGTACAGTACAAGAGACTGAACCCTAATATGAACTATGAACTTTAGTTACCAACACAGTGGCCTTCTATTTGAAATTGAATTATGCTGGCTTGAAATGGAGCAATTCAAAGATATTTATGATGCCTCACTTTATGCCCCAATTTGAAATAATGCAAAAAAAAAAAAAAAAAAAAAAATAGTCAAGAATTTAAGATTTTTAAAGCTGGTGGGTAAACAATCAATTTTAAAGTATGTTGTGCTATTGCCACACGGTGGCGCCACCTTACCTGATAAACGGAAGGGCGTCCAATTAAGTAGGTTGGGACTCCTCCAAGAGGCTATGGCAACAATTGCGCCTTTCTCCTTCCTTCTCTCTTACCATCCTTCCTCTTTTTTTTTTCATCTTTTTCTTTCTTTCTGCAGCAACCATTAAAATGTTATCCTCCAGGTTCACAACCCTATGGTGGATGATGTCTTTGGTGAATAGTACAAATACAAGAATGTTCTTCCATGAACTATAACAAATGTATGTTGCTGTTATAAGATATTAATAATGGGGAGGGGAAGGGAATATGGAATGTAAGCGCCCTCTCAATTAGAAACAGAGTGGGCATCATCATCCCCAAATCCTCAAGATTGGGGAAGGAACAATGGACTAAAGATTTATTTTTATTCTATTATAGACTTGTAATTATTCTAACAATGGAAGAACTTGTATCATTGATATAAAGGCAGTGGCCACCAGAGGTTCTGAGGGGAGGGAGAGGGAAGAATAGGTGTAACACTAGGCATTTTTGGGATATTGGAGTTGTTCTGCGTGACACTGCAGTGACTGGTACAGGCCATCATGTATTTTGTCATAACCTACAAAATTGTGCGGGACAGAATGTAAACTATAATGTAAACTATAGTCCACGGTTAGTAGCAATGCTTCAGTATATGTTCATCAGTTGTAACAAATGTACCACACTAATGAAGGATGTTGTTAATGAGGAAAAAGGGGGGGGGCATATGGGAATCCCCTATATTTTTTAATGTAACATTTATGTAATCTAAAGCTTCTTTTAAAAAAACTAAAAAGAAAAATAATAGGGAGAGTATATGGGAAAATACACCTAAGGCAAACTATGGACTTAGTAATATTTGAATATTCCTTAAATACAAATAAATCTATAGAGACAGAATTAGATTAGTGGTTATGTAGGGCTGGGAAAGGATAGAGGGATCAAGGTGACTGCTAAGGGGTATGGCGTTTTTCTTTTTGGAGTAATGAAAATCTAAAAATGTGTGGTGATGAATGCACAACTCTGATTATTCTAAAAGCCATGGATTGTACACCTTGGATGGATTGTATAGCATGTGAATATATCTCAATAAAACTGCTTTAAAAAATGTTATCCTCCAGGGAGCAGATGTGGCTCAGGCAGTTGAGGAGCTGCTTCCCACATGGGAGGTCCCAGGTTCGGTCCCTGGTGCCTCCTAAAAAAAAAAGCAAACAAGCAAACAAACGAAAAAAAAACAACTCAGAGGTAGCCGATGTGGCTCAGTGGTTGAGCACTGGCTTCCCACATACAAGGTCCCAGGTTCAATCCCTGGCCCCAGAACCTCTTTAAAAAAATAAAAAAAAAGTTATCCTCCAAGCTTTATGCAGTGGTGCCAAGGTGAGTGCTAAAAACGTGCCCCCAATCAGAAATAAGGAGGGAAAACTTCCAGGAAGACCAGGCGCTGGCCCTGATACCCTGTGCCCTTAAAAGAGTGCTTGCTGCAAAATATTAGAAAATTAAAAGCACAATTAATCAAAATATATGCTGTAGAAGTGGCAGCCGTAGGTGCCCTGGGCAGGTGTAGGCGGAGGGCTGGGAAATCTCTCTCCCACAGTGTTCACACGATCAGCAGGCATCCCACTCTCTCTCACATCCCAGAATTCCAAGATGTCATAAACGCCGTCCCAATGAATGCTCCACCACCCCTGCTTCCGCTCGAGGCTCTGAGGTGGGGGGCACCCTGAGCTCAGCACTCCTACCCCAACTTCCACCAACTGCTCTCCCACACCAGGTCCAGGGCTAGGGCCGGCAGGGATGTCCTGGCTTCCTGCCCCATCTCAGCCTCTGTCCCCAACCACCTCCCTCCAGATCTGCCCGTTGAACTGACAGAACCAGCCCAACTCTCAGAATAACCCACATGTTCAAGGCCTCCAAAGCTTCACCCCAACGCACATCGCTAACATCACCTGCTCTGCTCACCCCCTGAAGCCCCGTGTCCTACTTCCCAGCTCCCCATTTTTTCACAGAATCCTAGGATGGTCCGGATGTCCACCCCGTGGCTGTTTTGTTGACAGGGACACCCAGGCTCAGAGACTGGTAGTGACTTGCTTAGGGTCTCGGGGCAGAAAGGAGCCTGGAGTTGGGTCCCATCTCTGCTAAGGACACCTGTGTGGCCCCAGGCAGGTCACTTCTCTCAGAGCACTGGTTTCCCTGGACATGGAGGTAAATGCCCTGTGCAGGGACCCACTTCCAGCACAGTTATCTGTCCCCTTCTCCCTAGGTCCAAGATCAACCTGGCAGAAGCGCTTCAAGCTTCCCTTTCTATGTACTTGGGGGTAGGATGTGGAAATGCCTGAAAGGGGTATCTGGCCTAGTAGTGGGATGGGGTGCCAGGATCAGGGAAGGCTGAATGTCCCCTTGAGGCAGCTACCTGTTTCCACTGCTACTAGACGGGTATTCACTGAACTTTGCTAGGAGTGAGCTGATTAAATGGAAAGGAGTTCAGATCACTCTGTCTCCCTTGGGGCTTTGGGAGGACCCTCTTCTCCAGGACAGACCCGGTGCTCTAGTGCACCCAGAGCATGGACAGGGAAGCCTGTGAGGCAGAAAACCAGCTCCTTTTCCTCCTCAAGCTGGGCTCGGTTCCCATGCAGCAGCCCAGGGAAACCTGGCAAGAGGAGGGAGGTTTTCATCTCTTTCTCGTTTCCCAGTTTCCCAAAGGAGGAGCAGGTGGGGTGAGGGTGTAGGCGGAAGGGGCCAGGAAGTATCTTCTCAGCCACCAGGGCCAATCTGAGGCCTCGTGGGGCTGGTGTGAAGTGGCTTAAAGCAAAACAGGAGGGAGATGATATGATTTTAGACTCTCAGGAGGAGGGGTGGGTGGGGAAGGGGAGGGAAGTCTGTGGAAACATGGAAGCTGCCTTTTCAGAAAGGACTGGTGGAGCCAAGTCTAATATAAACAATTAAACAGATTTTGCTAAGCCAACAAAGGCTTTTGAGACTTACAGGTGATCACAGGTGTCCCAATGGCCACATCCCATCCCCACCCTCTTCTCCCCCCTGCCCACTTTCCTCTGCTCCCAGACTCCTCTAGAGCTCAGGGCAGACAAATAGCCAGGACCCATGAGGCAGACAGGTGCCTGGAGTTGGGTCCCATCTCTGCTAAGGACACCTGTGTGGCCTCAGGTGTGGGCCACTTCTGTCTGAGCCTTGGTTTCCCCGAATGTAGGATACCAATTCCCATCCTGCCTGCATTCCAGGGAAGCCATGTTTGGATCCCAGGTGGGAAGGGGCCTTGCAAACTGCAGGGCTGGGCCCAGGGAGCTCCTGAGGCAAAGCAGAGCCTGATGAATTCCGTGAACTGCAGAAGAATTGAGTTCTGTGTGGCCACGCGGGTGAGGACATGGGCAGGACTAGAGGGCGATTCATGTTTGGCAGTCAAGAGGGGCAGTCCCTACACTCTCAGGGATTTGCTAAGCAGCTTTTCCAGGGAGAAAAAACAACTTGTTATTTGCATTTCCTGCTCTCTAAGGCTCCACAGCACACACACGTGCCCTGGAAAGAAAACCCCATAATGGGGTGCATCTGAGCCCAACAGCCCCCACTCATCCCAGAGGCTCGGATGTGGGCCAGGCTGTTCCTGAGGGTCCCTGATGCCTCTGCCCACACCACGGGGCTGCCCAGACCCCAGGGCATACTCACAGAGCACCAGGGGCCTGGACCTGAAAAACAGGGAAACTGGGGGGGGCGCAAAAAAGACTTGCTCAAAGCCCCCATTAGTTTGTTCCTGAGCCCCTACCCGAGCCAGACCCCAGGCTGAGCTGCTTTCCTGATGAGGGTTCCCGAAGCCCCAACTCTGACTCCTCCTTCCTCCCTGCACACATTCGCCCACCCAGCCAGCCCCCCTCCAGTCCTGTCCCCTCTCCTCTCCCGCACACCCTCTCAGGACCCAAATTCTGCTGCACCTGGCTCCCTGTCAGCTGCACCTTTTCAGTGACTCTGAACCTCCCACTCTGATGTAACCATCGCTTCAGAACTCTCAGCCCAGGGAATAGTCTGAGACATGGGGGTTTCCTTTTATATAAAAGTCTTTAATAAAAACAGTTCTCTCCAGAACAGCTTATAAAACAAGTAGCAACCTCCAGGTCTGTCCACCCAGGCAGGAATGGGTGTAGCAGGCTGAGTGGCACCCCAGAGAAATGAGGACACAGCCTGGTCCAAAAGGGACTGGTGTGGCTTATGGTTGGTTGACAAGTAGGAATGTGGGCTCCGGGATGACACAGCTTCTCATTTGTCAAGAGAAATTAATACAGGTTTTTATGTAAAATTACATTTTTAAATGTTGGGCAATAATTGATTCTCTCCCCCAGAAAACAGTACCAGGCTAAATAAAGCACTTTCAGGCAGCCAGTTAACAACCTATTTTACACACTCTGAAATAAGAAATGGATGTCTACAGTAGCAAAATATTTATACAAAATTATCAGCACTAGACAGCCTACTAGGGAAGCAAGGGACAGACCCCTACCCGAGGATCAGTACATGAGCTTAAGAGAGAGGTCAGAAGAGAATAAGTGGTGGAAAAGGAGCAAGAGGCTGTGCAGAGCTGGACTGCCTCTCTACGGTCCCAGAATGGCCATGGGTTAATACACATGGCCAGGGGGGAGGGAAGGACCCCCACAGATCCTCCAGATCTCCCACCGATTGACCTGACTGGGCACTAGTATCCCAGGAGCCTTTTGGCCTCTTCACTCTGGGCCTGCAGCGTCTCACTTGCATACTTCTGGAGGAGTTCCATTTTCTTCCTTCGTACAAGTGCCTCCTCAATCTGCGGAGAGCAAGAAGAAAGGGCTCATGTTTCACTCCTCAGCAAAGCCCTCCAACCCCAGCCAGGAACCCAGTCAGGAGGGAGTCCCCACGAGGGCATCTGATTCAAACACCCACACTGATCCCCATGGAGTCGCTGTCTAAACTCTCTCCCACTGGAATCATCTGAACAACATGTATTTGATGGTTTCACTGAAAGCAGAGGCTCCTGTCCTTTTCTGGATTCTACACCCTACCCTGAGCACAAGTGCCATGTGGTCAGGATTCAGAGCTGCTCCAGGGGATCAAAATGTCCTCAAATCTTCTGTGGAGTCTGCTTTTAGAGACGGGTCTCCTGGGCTCTTGGGAAGCTCCACCTCAAGGAGAAGGTCACAGTCCCCATCCTACCTCTTGCTGCGATGGCACTGGGACATGTGCAATGAACTTCTGCTGCCCGTCTTCCCCTCCTTTCTCCTGGCTGCCTTCCTCATCAGACTGCAAACAAAGAGAAACCAGAGTCCATCACTGGGAGACAAGTTAAAGAAAGAAATGCCGATAACACTGAAAAAATGCACCACTCTGCTGCTGTTACAAAAAAAAAAAAGAACAAGCTCTGTAATGTAATGTAATGTAATGATATAGAAAGATACCCAAGACCCATTTTTAAGTTAAAACAAGGTAGCAAAACCCTGTATATATTATGTTACTTTTCATGTAAGGAGAGAAAATAAGAATAGAAACTAATAACAGCTGTGAGAACTGGGGGGATGGGACAGGATGGGAAAGAGACTCTTTGCTGAATACCACTATATTCTTTTTGCTTTTTGAAATTTGTGAATGTATTATCTATACAAAATAATAAATTTTAAAAACATATCATATATAGGAAAGAAGATCAACTCAGAAATGGCATACAGTCAATACAGAATACTAATCAAGCAAGGACATAATGTGAACTTCTAAGTATTAAAAGAGAGGGGACTACTGTGATGTGTCATCAGTCTCGGGGACAGACAGACACTCTGCATAATCCTTTCTCCAGAAGGAGCTGCCATTTAAAACCCTTCAGTGGAGATCAAGATGTTGGAGTGAGAAGCTTCAGGGCTCTGTCCCCTAACAAAAGTTTTGAACAACCAGCAAGAACTGGCAGAAGCATGTCTTTCAAAGACCCAGAAAACAGTCAAAGGATTGCAGTAACAGGGCGAGTGCCAAATCAGCAGAAAGACAACTTAAAAACAGTAGGAACTCATAGCACTCTGGCTGAACACAAACCCAATCAAAATTCCAATGGCCTTCTTTGCAGAAATGAAAATTTCAATCAGCAAATTTATATGGAAAAGTAAAGGGCCTTGAATAGCCAAAACTATCTTGAAAAAGAATGAAGCTGGGAGGACTCACATGCCCAATTTTGAAATTTCGTACAAAGCTACAGTAATCAAAATAGCATGGTACTGGCACGAGACTCAAGATGGGGTCTGGGCCTCTATACAAGAATCAACTAAAAATGGATCAAAGATCTAAATATAAAAGCCAAGACCATAAAACTACTAGAAGAAAATGCAGGGAAACATCTTCAAGACCTTGTAGTAGGTGGTGGTTTCTTGGACCTTACACTCAAAGCACATGCAACAAAACAAAAAATAGATAAATGGGACCTCCTCAAAATTAAACACTTTTGCACCTCACAGGACTTTGTCAAAAGGATGAAAAGGCAGCCAACTCAGTGGGAAAAAATATTTAGAAATCACATATCCGATAAGGATTTAATATCCAGGATATATAAAGAGATGTTACAACTCAACAGTAAAAATACAAATGACCCAATTCAAAAACGTGCAAAAGACTTGAATAGACATTTGTCCAAAGAACTACAAACGGCAAAAAAAAACACATGAAGGAATGCTCGGAAAGCGGCTGTGGCTCAAGTGGTTGGGCTCCCGTTTACCATATGGGAGGCCCCGGGTTTGATTCCTGGGGCCTCCTGGTGAAGGCAAGCCGGCCCCTGCGTGGCACGGTGAGCTGACGGCCTGCGCGGCACAGTGAGCTGGCGCAGCAACATGACGCAACAAAGGGAGACAAGCAGACACAGAAAATGGACACAGCGAGCACAAGCAGCAAGGGGAGATAAATAAATAAATATAAATAAATCTTTAAAAAAAAAAAAAAAAAAGAAATGCTCAACATCACCAATGATTAGGGAAATGCAAATCAAAACTACAGTGAGATATCATTTCACACCTATCAGAATGGCCACTATCAAAAAGACAGAGAACTGCAAGTGTTGGAGAGGATGTGGAGAGATAGGAACACTTCTTCACTGTTGGTGGGAATGCAGAATGGTACAGCCACTATGGAGGACTGTTTGGCAGTTCCTAAGGAAGTTGAATATAGACTTGCCACGTGACCCGGCAGTACCACTACTGGGTATATACCTAGAAGAACTGAGAGCAGTGACACGAACAGATGACTGCACACCGATGTTCATAGCAACATTATTCACGATTGCCAAAAGTTGGAAACAACCCAGGTGTCCATCAACAGACAAATGGATAAACAAATTGTGGTCTATTCACACGATTGAATATTATGCAGCTGTAAGAAGAAATGAAGTCGTAAAGCATATGACAACATGGATGAACCTGAAGGACATTATGTTTAGCAAAGCAAGCCAGACACCAAAGGACAAATACTGTATGAATGCATTACTATGAACCAAATATATTATGTAACATATTGTCTGATTCAAAAAAAAGTCATATGTATCCATACATTTAATTGAGAAATGTATTTATTTATTCATCTGTGTTTACTTTTTAGTTTTTAATTGTTTATATTTTCAATTATTAAATGTACAAAACAAAGTTAAAAAAAAAAAAGATGGGGCCTGGGATTTGATCCCACTCCTTCCCTGCACCCAGGACTTGTGTGTTCCAGGAAACTGCCCTGCAGGACAGCTGTGCCCTTTCAGTGATTCTGAACCTTCCACTCTGATGTAACCATCATTTCGGAACTCTCAGTCCAGGGAACAGTCTGAGACACGAAGGTTTCCCTTTACATAAAATTCAAAGATATTCACTTAGTAGCATAATAACTGTTATATCTGCAGTTTTCTATACCTCCAAACCTCCCAGGAAGCTATACAGACCAACAGAATTGAATTGAGAGTCCAGAAATCAACCCTCACATCAATGGCAAATTGATTTTTTTTTTTTTTTACCTGAGAAGGAATCTCATTGTTTAATCTTTTTTTAAAATCAATTTTATTGATACATATAATTAAAGCATACAACCCAACTGAAGTATACAATCAGTGGCACTTGGTATAATCGCATAATTGTGCATTTACCACTTCAATCTTTACTAGAGCATTTTCATTATTTCTATAATAATAATTAAGAAAACAGACAAAAATTCATCCCCTTTCAATCTCTATATAAATAAATAAATAAGCAAGAATAGCCAGAAATAGCAGCTAAGTACAGCAGGGGAAGCATAGAGAGATTGAGAGGCAAATTGATTTTTTTTTTTTAAAGGAGGTACCAGGGATTGAACCCAGGACTTCATACAAAGAAAGCAGGCACTCAACCATTGAGTTACACCTGCTCCCCACAAATTGATTTTTGACAAGGCTGCCAAGTCCACTCAATTAGGAAAGGCTAGGTCATCAATAAATGGTGTTGGGAAAACCGGATATCTGTATCAAAAACAATGAAGGTAGACCCTTACTTCACACCATATGCTAAAATTAACTCAAGGGAGGCGGCTGTGGCTCGATCAGTGGGGCTCCCGTTTGCCATGTGGGGGGCCCCGGGTTCGGTTCCCGGGGCCTCCTGGTGGGGGCGGGCCCGCCCGCACGGCGTGGTTGGCTGGCCCAGCGAGCACGAGCAGCAAGAGGGGGATGAATGAGTGAATAAATAAAATCTTTAAAAAATAAAATAAAATAAAATAAAAAATAAAATAAAATAAAATAAATAAAATTAAATTAACTCAAAATGGTCAAAGATGTAAATATAAAAACCAAAACTACAAAACTCCTAGAAAAAAATAAAGGGAAGCATCTTCAGGACCTACTGTTAGGCAATGATTTCTTAGACTTTACACCCAAAGCACAAGCAACAACAACAAAAATAAATGGGACCATATCAAAATCAAAAACCTTTGTTCATCAAAGGACTTCATCATAAAAGTAAAAAGACAACATAAAGAATGGGAGAAAATATTTAGAAACCACATATCTGATGTTTTTTGTTTTTTTTTTAAAGATTTTATTTATTTATTCATCCATCCCCTCCTTGCTGCTTGTGCTCGCTGGGTCAGCCAACCACGCCGTGCGGGCAGGCCCGCCCTCACCAGGAGGCCCAGGGAACCGAACCCAGGGCCTCCCATATGGCAAACGGGAGCCCTACTGATTGAGCCACAGCCGCTTCCCCTGATAAGTTTTTAATATTGAGAATATGTATAAAGAAATCCCACAGCAATCAAATGACAAACCACCCAATTAAAAAATGAGAAAAAGACTTGACTAGACGTTTCGCCAAAGAGGATATACAAATGGCCAAAAAGTACATGAAAAGATACTCAACATCACTAGCTATTAGGGAAATGAAAATCAAAACCCCAATGAGATACCATTTCACACTCACTAGAATAGAGAGGATGTGGAGAAATAGGAACATTAATTCATTGTTGGTGGGAATATAAAATGGTTCAGTGGGATGTGGTGGGAGGTGTGGGAGGTGGGCAACATGGGAATCCCAGTGAGTTCTGTGTAATATTTTAGGTAATTTAAGCACCTCTTAAAATAAATGTATATATATATATATAAATAACATTTTTGTAAGCAAATACACATATATACATATATATTTATATATCATTTTGCAAATGTTTGTATGTATTGTGAGAATTTTGATTTTTACCCATAATAAAAAAAAAAATGGTTCAGGCACTGTGGAAGACAATTTGGCGGTTCTTCAGAACGTTAGGTACAGAATTACCATATGGCCTGGCAATCCCACTTCTAGGGATATATCCAAAAGATTTGAAAGCAGGGAGTCAAACAGATATCTGCACATCGATGTTTCTAGTGGCATTAATCACAATTGCCAAAGATGGAAGCAACCCAAGTCTCCATCAAAAGATGAATGGGTAAACAAAATGTGATATATACACACAATGGAATATTATTTAGCTGTAAACAGAATGAAGTTCTAATCCACATACAACATGGATGAACCTTAAATGTTGAGTGAAATAAGCCAGACACAAAAGGGAAATATATGATCCCACTTATATGAAATAATTAGAATAGGAAAATTCATAGGGATAGAAACTAGAATACAGGTTACCAGGTATTGGGGTGATGGTACGGAATGGAGAGTTAATACTTAATTGGTTTGTACTTAGGGTGATAGAAAGTTTTGGTAATGGATGGTGGTGATGGTAGCATAACAATGTGAATGTAATTTACACCATTAAATTGTATATTTGAAAGCAGTTAAAATGGGAAACATTAGGTTTATATGTTACCATAATAAAAATTTTTCAAAACCATACAACTGTACAATATAAAGTGACCCTAATATAAACTATGGACTACATTTAAAAGTATAATTACAGTAACATTGTTTCATCAAATGTAACAAAAGTATCACACCAATGCAAAGTGTTAATCATAGGGAAAACTACTCAAGAGGGGAGGGTATATGAGAACTCTATACTTTCTCATGATTTTTCTCTAAACCTACACCTGCTCTAAGGAAAAAAAAGGCTTATTGGGACATATGAAAAAACTGGAATATAGACCATAAGCTTTATTTCAATGTTAAATTTCTTGAACTTGATAACTGCCCTTAAGGATATAAGTGAATATCCTTGTTCCCGGGAAATGTACATGGAAGCATTAAGTATTCAAGGAGCATGATGCATACAACCTACAGTCAAGCGTTCAGATAATGGACTGATGGACAGACAGATGGATTGACAGATGTATGGATGATGGATGGTGTATTAGTCAGCCAAAGGGGTGCTAATGTAAAATACCAAAAATGGGTTGGTCTTTATAAAGGGTATTTATTTGGGGTAGAAGTACACAGATACTAGGCCACAAAGCGTTAAGTTTCTTCTCTCACCACAGTCCATTGCCACGTGTTAGAGCAAGACAGCTGCCGGCGTTTGCCAGGGTTCAGGCTTCTGGGGTTCCTCTCTTCCTGAGGCTGTGTTTCTCTCCAGGCTTAGCTCCTGTTTTCTCCACAAGGTCGGCTATAGACGATTAGGTGAATGGCTTGCTTCTCTTCTCCTGGGGCCTTCTTTCCAACATCAAAACTGCTTCTCAAAAGACTGCTTCAACTTTCCTTTGCCTTGCCTTTTATATCTAATTCCCCACCCACCAAGGGGTGGGGCTCAATGCCCTAATCCTAATCTAATCATGCCCAGATTAACAGATCAGTTTACAAGCATGATTCAATTATATTTTTGGAATTTATAATTACATCAAACTGCCACAGATGGACAGAGAGATAAGTAGGCAGGTAGGTAGATAAAATGATACCACAAATGTGACAAAATGGTAAAATTGGTGGGTCTGGATATCTGGAGGATAAGGAGTATGCTGGAGTTCTCTGTACGGGGCAAGTATTAGTTTTGTAACTAATAAAAAGTAAAACAACCAAATAAAAAGTTAAAACAACAACCACCTTTGGTGGGAACCTCTCGTATACTCCTGGTAGGAGTCTAAATTGGCACAAGTGCTTTAGAAAACTGTTTGGCTGTATCTCCTAAAGCTAAAGATGTGCCTATCCCTGGGATCTGAGTGTACTAATCTGAAATGACTGCCTCTGTCCTCTAAAGATGCACACAAGGAAGTTCACAGCCCTGTTTGCCACAGCCCCACACTGGATACCAAACAAGGACCATGAACATTAGGCACAAAAGACTATGCATGGCTCTGTTTATATAGGAAGTTCAGAAACAAGTAAAAGTAATTTGTTTTCAGAGGTCAGGAAAGCAACTCCAGGGCAGGAGGAAAGCTTCTAGGGTTATGTTTTTTCCACTGGTACTTACACTATGGGTGTGTTCACCTTGTGAAAACACACTGAACTGCATGCTTACGACCTGTGTATAGGGAATACTACTCAGCAATAAGAAAGGAACACATTACAGATGCACAACTTGGATGGACCTACAAGGCATTAGGCCGAGTATAAAGGCCAATCTCAAAAGGTGACATGCTGCCTGGTTCTATTTACATAAAATTTTCAAAATGACTAAATTACAGAAATGGACAGCAGACTAGTGGTTGCCAGGGGTTAGGGATGGCACAGGGAGGGAGGTGCTGTGACTATGATGGGGCAGCATGAGGGTGAGCTTTGTGGTGATGCCAAGTTCTGTATTTTAACTGTGGTGATGGTTACACGACTCTACACACGTGATCAAATGACTTAGAGTTATGCACACTCATTGGACCAATGTCAATTTCCAGTTTTGATACTGTGTTGTAGCTACACAGATGTAACCACTGGAGGAAATTGGGGGAAGGATACATGGGACCTCTAGCGTTGTAACTGCCTATAAATCTATGCTTATTTCAAACTAAAAAGTTGCCTGCTTGCATGCCGAGTTCTGTGCTCCAGCCACACCGGTCTCTCTCTGCCCTTCATGTGTATCACAGTACCTTCCAGCACACGCAGCCTTTGTACCTGCTGTTCCCGCTGCCTGGAACACTTCTCTCCCTTCTGTACTTAGTCAACTCCTCCTCATCTTCCAAATCTCAGCTGAAGGGTCCCTTCCCCAGGAAAGCCTTTGCAAGCTCTCCCAGCCCATGTGTGGCTCTCTCCTAGCTCCCGCCCCAGCAGCCACTTTCATTCTGTCCCTGTGCCTGCTGGCTCACTGTCTCCCCACCAGACCAGGAGCTGCATGTCCAGAACTTGCACTGGGCATAGGCCTGGCTCACAGGAGTCACTGATTAACCGAACATCTGCTCAATGAACAGATGAATATTTACACCTTGAGAAGAATCTTCCCAAAGCCTGCTGTCATCTTGCGTCAAACCCTTCACGGATCCCCACTGCTAGTTAGCGAGACCTGAGCATGCATCTCGAGTTTACTATATCCTGTGTGACCTTGACTGAGTCCCTAAACCTCTCTGGGCCTGCCACCTCACCAGTGATAACAATGGAACCTGACCTGTCATCTGAACAGGGGGGAGTCCCCTTCCCTTTCTCAGACTAGCAAGTCAGTGAAGTTCTGGACCTGTCTGGGGAAGAATGCCTGCACATGCCAGGACTTATACAAGAGCTGGGAACTGGAAGGCACTGCCCGAGAGGCAGGGATCACAGCTCCATCACCATCCATGAACTGCTCAGCAAGTCCTTTCTTGGCCCTAGGCCTGTTTCCCCATCTGTACAATGTGGTGTTAAGACTACAGAGGAGCTACTGCCACTGCCATTTTAAAAGAAATGATGGGAGCGGATGTGGCTCAAGCAGTTGAGCACCCGCCTTCCACATGGGAGATCCAGGGTTTGGCTCCCGGTGCCTCCTTAAAAAAAAAAAAAAACAAGCAAAACAAACAAAAAAAACAACTCAAGGAAGCCGATGTGCCTCAGTGGTTGAGCACCAGGTTCCCACATAGAGGTCCTGGGTTCAATCCCCAGTCCCCGGTACCTAAAAAATGAAATGGGGAAGCGGCTGTGGCTCAATCAGTAGGGCTCCCGTTTACCATATGGGAGACCCCAGGTTCGGTTCCCGGGGCCTCCTGGTGAAGGCAAGCCCGCCCGCACGGCGTGGTTGGCTGACCCAGCGAGCACAAGCAGCAAGGGGGGGATAAATGAATAAATAAATAAAATCTTAAAAAAAAAAAAAAAAAAAAAATGAAATGATAAGGCCCTTGTCACAAAGATGGCGCTGGAAGTGAAGAAGGGAGCCCCTGCCCATCCCAAAACCGAAGTCAAAGCAAAGGCTTTGAAAGCCAAGAAAACAGTACTGAAAGGCATCCACAGCCACACAGAAATGGTTTGCATATCAACTACCTTCTGGCGGGCTAAGACACTGAATCTCAGAAGACACCCCAAATATCCCCTAGGAGAAACAAGCTTGGCCACTATGCTGACCACTGAGTCAACCATGAAGAAGATCGAAGACAACAACACACTTGCATTCATTGTGGATGTCAAGGCCAACAAGACCACATCAGACAGGCCGTGAAGAAGCTGGGAGGCCCTGCCCGAGAATCAGGGATCACAGCTCCATCCCTACCCATGAGCCGCTTGGTTGTGGCCAAGGTCAACATCCTGACCAGCCTGATGGAGAGAAGGACGCATGTGTTCATCCAGTTCCTCACTATGATGCTTTGGATGCTGCCAACAAAACTGGGATTATCTAAACTGTGTCCAGCTGGAGAGTTTTCTGACCATTAAAAAATTTTTTTTAATTGAAAAAAAGAAATGATGTAAGGGGTTAAAGCTCATATGGCTTCAAATGTGTTCATGCATCCAATTTTAGTATCTCAGAAGGGTCCATCTCTAATAAGAGATAACCTCTGGTGTTAAGGCACAGTTCCAAAGTATTTCCCCAGCCATTCTTCTCTGAAACCCTCCCCTTAATCCTCAGAGGTGATTTCTGTACCCATCTTCCAGGAGAGGAAGCTGAGGACAAGGCTAGAGGTAGGGGCAGAGCTGGGCTTTGACCCCTGCTCCTCATTTACGAGCCAAGCTTCCTTCCTCCCACTCCACCCTGAAGCCAGTGCTTCACAGCTCGGAGCACAGGATGGTGGGCCGCCGAGAGGAGCCAGCCCCATTACCAACCCCAGTACCTCCAGCCCCAGTACCTCCTCCTCGTTGACAGCATAGATATTGATCTCTTCTTCCTCCTCCTCCTCTTCTTCTTCCTTTTCTCCCCTTGCCAGCCGGGCCTCTCGCTCAACTTTCCACTTTTCCACTAATTCAGCTCGGACTAAAGACAAGGGAGAGCAGATGCTATCTATTTCAGTCCCTAAACACAAGGCAGGGCAAAGCCGAGACATCTCCACTGGAAAAGGGGTCCCTTAGTTCTGCCCTGTTGGGCAGGAAACAGATGTGACGGGTAATCTGGTCTTACAACAGGTATGGCTTTAAGTTTCTGCAAGGCAGCCTTTTTTTTTTTTTTTAATTTACATATTTATAACTCATATATATCCACAACATAAAATTTTCCAATTTAATGTCCCCCTCCCCCCAGCCTCTGGTATCTTCTGGTCTCCTTTCTGTCTTTCATGAATTTCCTTATTCTAGATATTTCATGTAAGTGAAATCATACAATAGTGGTCCTTGTTTGCCTGGCTTATCCCACTTAGCATCATGTCTTTAAGGTTCACTGTGTAGTAGCACATACCAGAACCTCTTTACAGCTAAATGACATTCCATTGTATGATGGACCACATTTTGTATACTCATTCAACAGTGGATGGATACTAGGTGGCTTCGAATTTTTGACTCTTGTGAATCATACTGCTGTGAACACTGGTGTAGCAAGTACCTGCTTCCAGTCCCTTCCAAGACAGCTTTCTAAGGAATGTCCTCAGATCCCCTCCAGTTCAACAACCCAAGTGGACTCCTGGCACACCTGCTGTAAAATGGAGGAAGTAGAGATGGAGCATACTGGACAATCTGAGTCTAAGTCCTGGCAGGTTGCGTAAGATGGAGATTAACAACCGCGTATTCCTCACAGAACTGTCACAGGGCTTCCAAAGAAAGCGCATACAATGCTTAGCATGGTGCTCAGCCCGGAGGAAGAGCTATCCACCACTGCATCTAAGTGATGCCCATCACTATACGGGGGCGCCATGAAGACAGGATGCTACGTGGGATAAGCCAGGCACACAAGGACCACTATTGTGTGATTTCACTTATATGAAATATCTAGAGTAAGGAAATTCATGAAAGACAGAAAGGAGACCAGAGGATACCAGGGGCTGTGGGGAAGGGGACACTGAATTGTAACCCTGGAGCTGTGTTTCAAGCAGATCTAAAGCTGCTTAATGGGCACCATTGCCTGATTCCAAGAGAGTTCAATCTGGGAACAAATCTAGATGGTGAACACCTGGCGGAGAGGGACCAGATCAGATGCAGCCCTGGGTGGCGTCCCCTCACCTGCCACCTCTGGCCCATGACAGCCCCAGCTGCCTCACACCATGGCCTTGTAGTTATGCACAGGGAGGTGAGAACGCCACATACTCCAAAGACCACAGGCAATAAGGAAAACTCCCTTCTGGCGCAAAACACTATTTTAAAACCCATTTTCAAAGAATGAACAGAAAGTGGATGCTGTCTGTAAGGAAATGTAATGCCCATTGACATACGTTTCTTTTCATACTCTTGTTCCAAAGGCACGATAACACCATCATCTTCATCAAGGTAACCATAGTACTCAAAATCAATCGCCTTCATGAGCTCAGCTCGTGTCTTTCTTGGAGGAGGAAGAGCTAGAAGAAATAGCACCAACTTAGCTGAATTTCCTAAGTCACAATCACACTAAAGCCTTCTCCCTATACAATGCCGTGCAGCCATATAATATATTCATGAAGATACACTGAAATAGGCACTTCTCTATACTAGTGAGATTATACAGTGGCACCACCCTTTTTAAATACAGTGCTTAAAACTTTGACCCAATTCGTCCATGTAAAAGCATATATTCTAATTTAAAAATAAACAAAAAACCAATTATGTGGCTGAGGCTTGGCCAGCTCGGCACACCATGTGACTGTGTATCCCAGCCACAAGGACTGGTTGGCGGTTTAAGGACGGACCTGTGATCCAATCAGAGCCAAGCAGACTCAGTTTGGGGAATTTTGTTTGAATGGTTTAGGGGAAAAAAAAAAAATCTGTTGCTGAGACAGCACAAGATGTAAGTCTACGATGGACAACGTACTGCCACAAGCAGAGAATCAAGCAGAGGAGAAAGCTCGCATGGTAGAAGTCAAAACTGGAACACAGAGTGAGCGTGACCTGGACCCCTGGCGCCAAACTACCCATGGGCTTTTCAGTTACGTGAGCCAATAAATTTTCATTTCTGTTTAAGTCAGTGTGGTTGGAGTCATCTATCACATACAATGAAGAAATGTACCTGATGAAATATGCATGTAGGTACATGGAAAAAGGCCTGGAAGGCACCAGACAGAAAATAATGGTAACCTCTAGCAGGGAAAGTGGGCCTGGGTGGTCAAGCGGACTTTAGCTCTGTCTGTACTATCCGAATGATACCCAAAAGGACTGGCACATACTCTATTAAAAAAAAAAAAAATTTATGACTAGAATAAATTTTTTTAAAAACCCAACCTAGAAGCCCCTCTCATGACCCTTAAAAACGGAGAGAAATATGCCACAGCATGTTAACAGTCATCATCAAGTTGTGAAAATTATGGGTGATTTTTTTTTTTCTGATTTGCTTTATTTTACAACCTCTCTGTAATGATAAATGTATTGATTTTATACGTGATATTTAAATTTTGAATCATTTTTAAGTGATGGTAATGAAGCATGAAAAAAGTTTTGGCAGAATGAACTTTTAAAGAAGCAAGATTTAATAAAAGTAGAACTATGTTTAATAAAAATCAGGAAAACCAAATGGAAGAAAATATGTTAAAATACCAACATTGGTGACAATACTGCTATCATTTTCTGCTTTTGACATTTTTTTCCTATAGCATTTAAACTACTTTTCTAAACAGCAAAATCAAAATACACTAAAACTCTAGACTAGTGGTTTCAAATTATATTTTTCAGAGCCCCAAGGTTGAGCTGAAGTTCCCCATGGCCAATGTGGGGGGTGAAGAACAGAGGGGGGAAAAAGGAGCACAGGTGAAGGGTCCCAACTTTGATTCACACAGAGTAGCTTACTTTTTATCTGTTTTTTTTTTTTTTTTTTTTTTTTAGATTTTATTTATTTATTCATTTATACCCCCCTTGCTGCTTGTGCTCGCTGGGTCAGCTAACCACGCCGTGCGGGCAGGCTTGCCTTCACCAGGAGGCCCCGGGAACCGAACCCGGGGCCTCCCATATGGTAAACGGGAGCCCTACTGATTGAGCCACAGCCGCTTCCCTTTTTATCTGTTTTTATATACTGGAATTCTGCCCAGAATTTTGTTTTTCAGGGACAGTTTTTTCAACTAAGTCAGCAGAACCATGAACCTGATTTAATGAACTTCAGAGACTGCTCCTTGTGTCCCAAAAGTTTTGAGAAGTTTCAAATCGGGAAACTCCTTATCCAGACTGACTGGTGTCTGTAAAGAGCATGGAGTTTGGTGCCAGCCATTCTGGGTTCACTTTCCAGGCCCACCAACTGTGTGGCCCTGGGTCTGTGAGTTCAAATCCTGCGGTCTGAGCTTTCTTGTTTCTGGTAACAGTTATTCCTCTACTACTACAGCTTGTTGTGCCATTAAGAAATGATACAGGAAAAGCATTTAGCATATACTCAGGACTACCACCAACAATTAGGGGTTAAAATCTTCACAAGCATCGGTTACTTACGTTCTTTTTCAAATAGTTCTCTCACACCAGGCAAATCTTTTGCTGCTCCAAAGTATTTGTAACCTCGGTTTCCTGGGACTTCTTTCCCTTCATGATCCAGCATTTTAGGGCCAACTTTCTTATTGGGAGGGAAAAAAGAGAAAATGATCTGATCCTTAAACCCACTATTTTCACATTTGGAAAGATATTTTAAGATAATAATGTTAAACACAGAAAATATGTATGTACAAAGAACAATTTTATAAATATTTTAAAATTTATTTTGTACATCTAATAATTGAAAATATAAACAATTAAAAACTAAAAAGTAAACACAGATGAATAAATATATACATTTCTAAATTAAATGTACTGGATACATATTTACAAATATTTTTATCCCCTAAAAATCAACCTAAATGTCTAACAGCAGAAATTTAAGTAAATTATAGTATATTTACTGATAGAGTATATTCTAGACCTTAAAAATTATGGTTCTTATGAAACTCTTACATTGACTTAGAAAAATGATTATGATATGATGTTACGTGACAAAAGCCAGAAAGAAAAAAGAAAATGCAAGCAACTAAATGAAAATCAGTATAAGACAAATTGAATACATCCAGAAAATTGAGTTCTATTCATTAAAAAGGAGGATATCAACAACTAAATGCAGCATGTAAGCCTGAACTGGGTCTGGTACTAGAGGGGGAAAAAGTGCTATGAAGGACATTATTGTGAAAATTGATAAAACTGCCATGTGGACTGTAGATTACTTTAAATTATTGTGTTAAATTTCTTACATTTGATAAGTCTACCATGTGACCTTAGAGAATATTCTTATTCTCAGGAAATACACAGAAGTATTAAGGGGTAAAATAGCATGATGAATTCAACCTTAACTTCAAATGGTTCAGGAAAATAAAAACTGGTTAAAAATTGGTGAATCTGTTTACAGGATATATGGAAGTTCTCTGCACTATTTTTGCAATTTTCTGTGAGTTTGAAAAAGTTTTTTTAAATGATGAAAAGAATGATTATTTATGGACACGAAATATGTTCCTAATATACTACTAAGTGAACAGAGAATATAGTTAAAATTTGAAGTGAGTTCTATAAAAATAAGCAGATATAGATACATAGGAAAAATTCTATTAAGATACATAGAAAATGTTAATAGGGGCTATTGCTCAGTGGGAATATATATTTTCATATTTTATCATTTTATATTTATTGTTTTTTTCTTTTTGCAAAAAAGTACATACTATTTATATAATTAAAGTTACCATTTTGAAAAAAAGCAAAACCCTGGAACCAAAACTTCACATGCAGTGAGAATGATCTCGATGAAAAAAGCATCCAAAGAAAAACAATGGGAGGAAATATTCTAGCAGTTGCACTTAGGTAATAGGAACTTGTAATGAACTTGTTCTGGTTCTTTATACTTTTCTGAACTTTGTAAATTTTCTACAATGATAATATATTACTTTTACACTCAGACAATGAAAAAATCTTAAGCATTAAAAAAAGTCTAGAAGAAAATACATAAAAATATTAAAAGTGTTGAATTCGGATGGTAGAACTTAAGTATATTTTATATATTAGATTTTTCTCTCTTTTTTGTTTTTTCTTTTTTTATTTATTTATCTTTTCTCTTTTTAAGCTTTTTTTTGTTTCAAATTAGATTTTTAATTCTTCTGAGATAGGTTACTTTTCTAGGAAAGTTAATAAAATTCTGTATTACTTAATTTTTTTTTTTTTAGGAGGTGCGGGGGATTGAACCTGGGACCTCATACATGGGAAACAAGTGCTCAACCACTGAGCTAAACCCACTCCCCTCAGTATTACTTTTTTTTTTCTTTCTTTTTTTTATCTTTTCGTTTTGTTCAGTATTACTTTTATTTTATTTTATTTTATTTTTTTTTAAAGATTTTATTTATTTATTCATTTATCCCCCCCTTGCTGCTTGTGCTCGCTGGGTCAGCTAACCACGCCGTGCGGGCGGGCTTGCCTTCACCAGGAGGCCCCGGGAACCGAACCCGGGCCTCCCATATGGTAAACGGGAGCCCTACTGATTGAGCCACAGCCGCTTCCCAGTATTACTTTTAAACAGTCTGACAGGAAAGAAGAAATATCCCTTCATAAAACTGCTGGAGAGGTTGTGTGAGACAACCCATGAGAAAGCTCCCAGCACCAGGCCTAGAACAAAAAAGGTGCTCAAGAAAGGTAAGTGCCTTTCCTTCAGCGATGGGAAAAATAAATGCTTCATTTTTAGGCCAGGTGCTAAAGTGAGGCTTCGGGTTTTGTGTTACAATTCCATAAAGCTGAAAAGACCACCATGGAGAAAAACAGCATGTGTTTCTCACATAACATGTTACAGCCCACTGATAAAAGGCCACTAGTTCAAATGATCTGGGATATATCTCCTTACAAAATCGGTCAGCTTCTGGAGCAGTGTTTGTCGAAGCTGAGACACGTGAGTGGGTCGTGAAATCAATTAAATGGGTCATAACCATCATTTCCTTTTTAAAAAATCAAAATAGAACAGAATAGAAACTATCAAAGTCATCATAACAGTTATTTTTTTTTTCAGCAGCAAATTTTGTGTATACTGGGTTGTGATATAAAGTGCATGCATACGTGTGTGTTTAAAAAGGGTCATGAGGGAAACAGATGTGGCTCAAGAGGTTCGGCGTCTGTCTACCATATGGAGAGACCGGGGTTCGATCCCCGGTACCTCCCGGTAAAATAAAAAAAATAAATAAATAAATAAATAAAAAAAATAAAAAGGGTCATGGGAACTGAGGTGGTGCAGGCAGTAGGATGCCTCTCTCCCACATCAGAGGTTCCGAGGATTGAATCCCAGTGAAGGCAGGAGAAGGATGAGAAGAGAGGGCAGGAAACAGACACAGAGTTGTCCAGCAAATGGACACAAAAACGGCAAAAACGGGGGGTGGGAGGGGTGGTGCAAAAATGGATAAAAGTAAATAAATAAATAAATAAATCCTTTAAAAAATGTATAGGGGAGTAAGATACGGACTATAGTTAGTAGTAATACTTTGATGATGCTCTTTCATAATTTATTAACAAATGTCTCAAAACAATGCAAAGTATTTGTGGTGGGGTAATGTGTGGGAACCCTGTATGATGTTACGCATGTTTGTTTTGTGGGTTCACAATATTTACTGAACACTTACAGTTTGTGTATGTTCATGTATAAATGATATACTTCAATAAATTGTTTTTAAAAAAAGGGTCATGTTCCTGAAAGTTTGAAAGCCATTGTTGTAGAGTCCAAAGAAGGGAAGGAATGGAATATGCCTGAGGCTCCATCAGGTGAAGAGGCTGACAAATAGCTGCACCTACCTCCCCAGGAATTCAGCGAAGGTATGTGGAGAAGCCACTATCATTTTAGAGAAAAGAAAACTGAGGTGCACAGATTTAAGCTGCTTATTCAAGAGCAGTAGGCTGTTAAACGCAGGAACCCTGTCCACCTCTGAGCCCTGTGCTGTGAACTTTTTACACATTACCCTATCCACCCTTTTCTGAGGCACTTTTTGAGCCTTCTTTCATCTCTTGAGTACCTACCCTGTGGCATGTATGGGCTGAGAACTGCAGGGAATGCACGATAGACAAACCTACACAGCCTGCCAAAAAAAGCTCACCAGGTCACAAACCAAATGCCACTGGGGCTGCTGTCTGCTTACCCCATAATCAGGGCCACCCAGTTCCTTTATCCGGACCTCCCAGTGTCCTTTTTCTCGTAGCAGCTTGTTAATTTCATCATTCAGGTCACGAATTCGGAATTCACCTAAACCAGCTATAAAAAAAAAGATGTTAATAACATAATTTCTTCCAAATACCATTCAATGTCTTACCCTTTAAAAAGAATGTCAATCATCAACAGATGAATGGATAATTAAAATACATACAATGGAATATTATTCTTTCCTAAAATGGAATGAAGTTCTGATACATGCTACCACAAGGATGAACCGTGAAGACATCATGTCAAATGAAATAAGCCAGGTACAAAGGGACAGATACTGCATGATTCCAGTTATATGAAATACCTGGAACAGGCAAATTCATAGAGACAGAAGTAGATTTCAGGTTACCATGGGGAGTTATTGCTTAATGGGTACAGTTTCTGATTGGGGTGATGAAAAAGTCTTGGTAATGGATGGTGGCGATGGTAGCACAATATCGTAAATACAATTAATATCACTGAAATGAATGTATGAAAGTGATTAAGATGGGAAATTCTGTGTTGCATGTCACCACAACTAAGGGAAAAAAAAAAGTCAACACTTACAAAGGTATACTCATTCAAATTTGTAAGAGAAATAACAACCAAATAAATGAAAGGGCATAGATTATGAACCAAGTTCCCATTAGCATGGGGCGGGGGGACCTTGGGAAAAAAATCTTTGTCCTCACTGACAACCGAAGAAATATGAAATTCCATTCATTTGACTATTAAAACATCAAAATCTTGGGGGGAAAAACATTTCATACCAATGCCAGCGAAGACACAGTGAAGCTGGACTAAACATTTCCAGCTGGCAGCACTTTTTGTAGGTTCTGCCTTTCAGGAGGGCAAAGTGCAGTTACATGGGAAAATCTTCCAGCAAGGAATACAAGCCTGAGGATTCAGCCTAAGGATAATACAAAGGAGTAGTTGGTGGCCAAAAGCTAGAAGCAACTTGACATCTCACCATAGAGAGGGAGGGAAAATGATTTATTGAGCCCTGCTAGGTGGAAATGGCACAATGCACGGCTCTTGCCATTATGAGGTAAAGGCTGAATGAAAATAGGAAGTATGGACAGGCACTTCCACCCTGATTGCAGCCAATCACGATACTACTCTAGAAAATGGGTAGGAGGGAACATTTTGGAGTGATGGATGCTCTACATCTTGATTATGGTAGTAGTTTAAAACTCATTTAACTGTACACTTAAAATGAGTTCATTTTATTACATGTAAATTTTGCCACAATAAAGTCCGTTAAAAAATAAACTGTGAAAAAAGTTTTTTACAACTCCCATGTTTGTCTTGTTTAAAAGGAAGAAAATCTGCCACCACCATTTATGAGTTTCTCCAGTGCTACAGTCACCAGAGGAACTCAAGACAGCCAATGGCTAGCAACATTAAGGAAAGAAGGAAGGGAGTTTCTGGAATTCCCTCCCACTTTCCAAAGTAAATCCAGGGACTATCTTGGAGAAAGCAAGAATCAAGCTTTTTAGAATTATCTTTTTATTCACTTTTTCAAATCTTACATGCAAAAATATCACTGTTTTTTGATATACAGTCTATAAGCTTCACAAATATATACAGTTGTACAATTATGACCACAACTAACGTACAGAACAGTTCTATCACTCCAAATATGCCTTCATGCCTCTTTGTAGTCAAGCCCCTACAAAATTCTGGAAACCACTAAATTGTTTTCAATTCCTATAATTTTGTCTTTTCCAGAACATCACATAAATGGAATCATAAAGTATGTAGCCTTTTTTGTTTTTTATTAGAGAATGTGTGAGCTTACAGAAAAATCAAATGTAAAATGGAGTTCCCATATACCACCCTATTATCAACACCACGCATTGGTGTTGTACATTTGTTAAAATACATTCAAGAAGCGGATGTGGCTCAAGCGGTTGGGCACCTGCTTCCCATATGAGAGGTCCCGGATTCGATCCCTGATGCCTCTGAAAAAATAAAACAACAAAAAAAGCAAGCAAAAAGAGATGAACGAGCCAACTCAGGGGAGTCAGTGTGGCTCGGTGGTTGAGCACCAGCTTCCTACCATAGGAGGTCCTGGGTTCAATGCCCAGCCCTGGTACCAAAAAAAAAAAAAAAAGAAATACATACTATTCTACTATTAACTAGAGACGATTGTTTAAATAGGGTTCATACTGTTGTACAGTCCTATGTATTTTATTTTTTTACATTTCTCAGTTAAATGTATGGATACATATAAATTTTTTTTAACCAAACAATATGTTACACAATATATTTGGTTCATAGTAACGCATTCATACAGTATTTGTCCTTTTGTGTCTGGCTTGCTTCGTTCAACATAATGTCCTCCAGGTTCATCCATGTTGTCATATGCTTTATGAATTCATTTCTTCTTACAGCTGCATAATATTCCATCGTGTGAATAGACCACAGTTTGTTTATCCATTCATCTGTTGATGGACACCTTGGGTTGTTTCCAACTTTTGGCAATGGTGAATAATGTTGCTATGAACATCAGTGTGCAGATGTCTGTTCGTGTCACTGCTCTCAGTTCTTCGGGGTATATACCCAGTAGTGGTATTGCAGGGTCACGTGGCAAGTCTATATTCAACTTACTTAGGAACTGCCAAACAGTCCTCCACAGTGGTTGTACCATCTGCATTCCCACCAACAGTGAAGAAATGTTCCTCTCTCTCCACATCCTCTCCAACACTTGTCGTTCTCTGTCTTTTTAATAGTGGCCATTCTGATAGGTGTGAAATGATATCTCATTGTAGTTTTGATTTGCATTTCCCTAATCATGAGTGATGTTGAGCATTTCTTCATGTGTTTTTTTTTTTTTTTGCCATTTTTATTTCTTCTTTGGACAAATGTCTATTCAAGGTTTTATTCTAGCAGCATATATAGAACCTAAAATTTCTCCTTTTAACTACATTCACATATGTAATTTGGTGCTGTTAATTACATTCACAATGTTGTGCTAAAACCACCACTATCCATTGCCAACACTTTACAGTCATAACAATCAATTTAAGTCTTAATTCCCCATTCCCCTACCCCTACCCTGGCCCTTGGTAACCCAAATTCTAGATTCTGACTCTATGAGTTTGTTTATAATAATTATTTCATATTAGTGAGATCATACAATATTTGTCCTTTTGTGTCTGGATTATTTCACTGAACATGATATCTTCAAGGTTCATCCATGTTGTCACAAATATCAGATCAATCCTTTTTACAACTGAATAATATTCCATTATATCCATATTTCAGGTATCTATTCATCCGCTGAAAGACAATTGGGTTGCTTCCACCTTTTGGCAATTGAGAATAATACGGCTAGGAACATCAGTGTGCAAATATTTGTTCAAGTTCCTGCCTACAAATCTTTTAGAAGTGAGATTGCCAGGTAATAGGGTAATTCTATACCTAAATTTCCAAGGAACTATCAAACTGTTTTCCACAGCAGCCAAACCATTTTACAGTCCCACCAACAATGAATGAGTGCTCCCTATTTCTCTACATTCTTTCCAAGCATGTAATTTTCTACTTTTTAAAAAATAGTATAGCTATTCTAGTGGGTATGAAATGGTATCTCATTGCAGTGTTTTTTTTTTTTTAAAGATTTATTTTATTCATTTATCCCCACCCTCTCATTTTTGGTCACTGTCTGCTTGTCTTCTCTTTAGGAGTCACTGGAAACTGAACCCAGGACCTCCCATGTGGAAGAGAGGCACTCAATCACCTGAGCCACCTCAGCTCCCTGGCTTGTTTTGTCTCTCATTGTCTTTCCTCTTTGTGTCTCTTTTGTTGCATGATCTTTTTGTGTCAGCTCACTGCGCCTGCCCACTGTGCCAGCTTGCTTTCTCCAGGCAACACCAGGAATCGAACCTGGGATCTCCCATGTGGTAGGCAGAAGCCCTACTTGAGCCACATCTGCTTCCCTCTCTGCAGTTTTGATTTACATTTCCCTAACAGCTAATGATATTGAGCATCTTTTCTTGTGCTTTTAAGTAATTGTGTATCATCTTTGGATAAATGTCTACTTAAGCCTTTTGCCCATTTTTTTAATGGGCTGTCTTTTTGTTGTTGAGGAATAGGATTTCTTTTATATTCTGAATATTAAACGCTTATCAGATATGTGGTTCCCAAATATTTTTACCCATTGAGTAGATTGTCTTTTCACTTTGATGATAAAGTACTCTGAGACAAAAAAGTTTTTAATTTTGAAGAGGTCCGAGTTATTTATTTTTTTCTTGTTGCTTATGCTTTGAGTATAAAGTCTAAGAAACCACTGCCTAACACAAGATCCTGAAGATGCTTCCTATATTTTCTTCTAGGAGTTTGATAGTCCTGGTTCTTATATTTAGGTCTCTGAACCATTTTGAGTTAATTTTAGTATATGGTGTGAGGTAGGGGTCCCCCTTCATTCTTTTGTACATGAATATCCAGTTCTTCCAGCACCAATTGTTGAAAAGACTAGTGTTTCCCAACTGAGTGGTGTTTTAGTTTGCTAAATGCTGCCAAAGCAATGTACCAGAAATGAGTTGGCTTTTACAATGGGAAAAGCTTTTATTAGGTTAAAAGCTTACAATTCAGAGGCTCTGAAAGTGTCCAAATCAAGGCATCATTGCAAGACCCTTTCTCCTTGAACTCCAGCTGTGGGCAATCAGGCGCATGGCAGTGTCTACTCCTCTCTCCTCCAGATCTCCTTATTTTCAGCTTCTGGCTGCTCTGTCTGTGGCTTCTCTTTTACCTGGGTTCATTAATTTCAACTTCTGGAGGGTTCTCTCAGTCTCTGCAGTTCTTTTCTGTGTCTGTGGTTTTTTTATTCCTGCATTTTTAAAGGACTTCAGAAAGAGGATTAAGACCCACTCTGGGTCAGGCAATCTAACTTTAAAGGCCCTTAACTGAATCAATTTGATCAAAAGGTTCCACCTACAATAGGTTTACACACACAGGAATGGATTAGCTTTAAGAACAGGATTTTCTGGGATCCACAAAAGGTTCAAACTGCCACAAGTGGACTTGGTAGCTTTGTCAAAAAACCAACTGGCCACAGATATAAGGGTCTATGTCTGAATTGTCAATTTTATTCCATTGGTCTATATATCTACCCTTGGACCAGTACACAGTTTTGACAACTGTAGCTTTATAATATGTTTTAAAATGAGGAAGTGTGAGTCCTCCAACTTTTTTTTTTTTTTTAATCCCTCCAAGTTTGCTCTTTTTCAAGATGTTTTTGGCTATTTGGGGCTGCTTACCCTTCCAAATAAATGTGATGACTGGCTTTTCTGTTTTTGCAAAGACGGATGATGGAATTTTGATTGAGATTACATTGAATCTATAAATCGCATTGACATTTTAACAATAGTCTTCCAGTCCATAAATAATGTCCTTCTATTTATTTAGGTCTTCTTTGATTTCCTTTAGCAAAGTTTTATACACTTCTAAGCACAAGTCATTTATATCTTGGCTAGATTTATTCCTAGATATTTTATTCTTTTAGTTGCTATTGTAAATGGATTTTTTTTTCTTCATTTTGTCCTCAGATTACTCATTACTATTGTAAAGAAACACTACTGATTTTTGCATGTTGATCTTGTACCCTGCCACTTTGTTTTATTTATTAGTTCAAGTAGCTTTATTGTAGATTTTGGGGGACTCTCTATATATAGAATCATACCGCCTACAAATAGTGAAAGTTTTACTTTTTCCTCTCCAATCTGGATACCTTTTCTTTCTTTTTCTTGCCTAATTGCTCTGGCTAGAACTTCCAGTAAAATGCTGAATAACAGTGGTGACAGGGGGCATCCCTGTGTTGTACCAGATCTTAAAAGGAAAGCTTTCGGTCTTTCACAACTGAGTATGGTATATACCTTTTATCATACTGAGGAAGTTTCCTTCTATTCCTAGTTTTCTAAGTGTTTTCATCAAGGATGCTGAATTTTGTCAAATGCCTTTTCTGTGCCAATAGAGATGATCATGTGGTTTTTTTCCCTTCATTCTCTTAATGTGGTGTATTATATTAACTGATTTTCTTATGTTGACACTCTTGCATGCCTGAGATAAATCCCACTTGATAATGGTGTATAATTCTTTTCATGTGCAATTGGTTTCAATTTGTTAGTATTTTGTTGAAGATTTTTTTCATCTACATTCATAAGAAAAATTGGTCTGTAATTTTCCTTTTTTGTAGCATCTTTATCTGGCTTCAGTATTAAAATAATGTTAACCTCATAGAATGAGTTTAATGTAGTGTTTCCTCTTCAATTTTTCAAAAGGGTTTGAGCAGGACTGGTATACTTTCTTGGAATGTTGGTAGAATTCATTTGGGATGCCATCTGCTCCTGGGCTTTTCTTTTTTGGGAGGTTCATTGATTAAATCTCTTTACTTGTTATGGGTCTGTTGAGATTTACTATTTCTTCTAGAGTCAGTGTAGGTTGTTTATTTTCTAGGAATTTGTACATCTCATCTACGGGTCTAATTTGTTGTCATATAGCTGTTCATAGTATCTTCTTATGATCCTTTTTATATTTATGGGATCCGTAGTAATGTCCTCCATCTCATTTCTGATTTTATTTGAGTCTTCTCTCTTTTTTTCTGTCAGTCTAACTAAATGTTTGTCAATTTTATTGATCTTTCCAAAGAACTTTTAGTTTTGGCAATTTTTAATGCTCTAGTTCACTTATTTCTGCTGTAACTTTATTTATTTTATTTTTTCTGCTTACTTTGTGCTTAGTTTGCTGTGCTTTTTCTAGGTTCTCCACATGTGCAGAAAGATCTTTGATTTAAGTTCTTTCTTCTTTTTTTGGGGGGGGGGGCCGGGGGAGTGTATCAGTTTGGGATTATTTATGCATTCCAAAAAGAGAGGTTATGTTTGTAAGCTGGTCTGTTCCTCTGGGCATGATACCCTTTGATTATATTAGATTCAGTTGAGATGTCTTTGATTAAATTATGTTAAGATTAGGCCTTTGATTCAACCACGTGAACAGGATATAACTCAGGTTAAGTCCCCACCCTCTTGGTGGGCTATATAAATGGACACTCACTCAAGAAGATACACAGAAGAAGATACATGGGAATAGAGAGTTCCAAAGACGCCAGAGAAGAGAACTTTGAGCCTGTGGCCACAGGAAGAAAGACAAGCCCTATGCCATCTACAGCTGAGATCAGAAGAAGCTGGGCCCACAGAGCCTTAAGGGGAAGAAGGAAGGCAAGACCAGGCCCACCATCTTGCTTCAACACGTGGCAAATGACTTGGGTGAGAAAGTACCTTTTATGGTACCTTGACTTGGACTCTTTGTGGCCTTATAATTGTTAAGCTTTTATCCCAAATAAATGCCCTTTATAAAACCCAACAGATCTCTGGTACTTTGCATCAGTACCTCTTTGGCTGACTAATACAGAGTTTGGTACCAGGAAAGTGGGGCCGTGCTTTTGCAATTACCAAAAACGCTGGAATGGTTTTATAAATGGGTAAGGGGTATTTTTGGAGAAATTGTGAGATGCTTCATAGAAAAGGCCTAGATTGCTTTGAAGAGACAGGTGGTAGGAATATGGAGCCTAAAATTATTTCCAATAAGGCCTTAGAAGGAAGTGATGAAACTATTATTGGGAACTGGGAGAAAGGCGATCCGTGTTTTAAAGTTGCAGAGAACATAGCAAGATTGACTCTTGATGTTATATGGAAGGCATTATTTGAAAATTATGAACTTGGACATTTAGCCAAGGAGATTTCCAAACTAAATGTGGAAAAGCAGCCTGGCTTCTCCTTGCAGCTTATAGCAAAATGTAAGAGGAAAGAGACAAGCTGTTAACTGAATTATTGGGCACAAAGAAACTGATTCTGGAAATTCCAAGCCTCTGGACATCAAACCCCCAGACAACAGTGCCCCATTTGAGGAATTAACTAAACTTGGAACTTGTAAGTCAGGATTGAAAATGCAGTTATTCAGGAAAGACTTTTGGAAAGTGTTGCTGTCTGATGGCTTAGACCCCTGCTTCCTGCATGCTAAACCAACAAGATTTTTGCAACCTCTGTATGAACAAAACCACTGTCAGACTGGACAAAAAGAGACATGAAGGGGAGAGATGGAAGGGAAAACAGTTTTAAGAGGAAAACCATGGAAGCTGAGGTCTGGAATTTAGACATCTCCTTGGGCCGAGAGGGGAACCCCACCCATGTGTATGGAAAGTGTGAGTTTGCCTCAGCATTTGAAGAGGGTGGATGTTCCAGCCTGTTGTTCAGGGAGAGTTTTTGCCACCCCCACTACAGAGAGGGTAGAGCACATTTCCCAAGGGTTGGGGAGAGTGAGGTTGATACCCCAATGCTCTTGAGAGGGGTGGACCTGTTCCCCATAGATTAGGGAAGGCCAGGTCACCACCTCACTGTTCTGAGGAGATTGGGCCTGTAAGCCAGAGATGAGAGAGAATGTTGCCACTACCTCACTGTACTAAGAGGGTTGAGACTCTACCCGAGTTTGGGTAAAGTGTGGCCACCCACACTTTGTAGAGCTTGGTCACCACCCAGATGCTTGATGAGGGTGGAACCAAGAAAATGGCCATTGGGCAACCCTGTGGAAAGGGTGGCCCCCATGAGAAGAAACCATAATCTTAAGAATGACTCTCAGACTTTGAAATCTAATGGAGTATGCCCTGCAGGTTTTCAGAACTGTTGGGAACTTGTGATGCATGTTTCCCTCACTAATTCTCCTTACGGTAGTGCAAATGTTTATCCTATGTCTGTCCCTTTGTATATTGGAAGCAGGTAAGTTGTTTTGCAAGTTTCAGCCAGAGGGGACTTTGCCCCAAGACAAACTGTATCTCTATAAACTGATTGTGATATGATTTTGTTCTTAGCATTTTTACTGATTTAAGGTGTGTGTGGTTTTTTTTTTTTTTTTTTTTTTTTAGTATTATAACATCATTTAGAAATTCAGAGCATGGAGTATGGCAGTTTGAGATTATTTATAAATTCCAAAAAGAGAGATTATGTTTGTAAACTGGTCTGTTCCTCTGGGTGTGATACTGTATTAGATTCAGCTGAGATGTCTTTGATTAAATTACGTTAAGATTAGGCCTTTAATGGGAGGCGGCTGTGGCTCAGTCAGTGGGGCTCCCGTTTGCCATGTGGGAGGCCCCGGGTTCGGTTCCCGGGGCCTCCTGGTGGGGGAGGGCCCGCCCGCACGGCGTGGTTGGCTGACCCAGCGAGCACAGGCAGCAAGGGGGGGATAAATGAATAAATAAATAAAATCTTTAAAAAAAAAAAAAAAAGATTAGGCCTTTGATATGACCATGTCAGTAGGGTATAATTCAGGTTAAGTCCCCGCCCCCTTGGTGGGCTATATAAACGGACACTCACTCAGGAAGACACACAGAAGATGATACACAAGAATAGAGAGCTTCATAGATATCAGAGGAGAGAACTTTGTCATGACATGGAAGAGGAGAGAACTTTGATCCTGTGGCCACAGGAAGAGAGATGAGTTCTATGTCAGCCTACAGCTGATTAGAAGAAGCTGGGCCCATGTAGGCTTAAGAGGAAGGAGAGACCAGGCCTGCCATCTTGCTTCAACACGTGGCAACTGACTTGGGTGAGAAAGTACCTCTTACGGTACCTTGACTTGGACTCTTTAGGGCCTTGTAACTGTAAGCTTTCACCCCAAATAAATACCCTTAATAAAAGTCAACAGATTTCCAGTACTTTGTATCAGCACCACTTTGACTGACTAATACAGGGGAGGGGACCAAATTACTTTAGTAAAGGAATGGTACAAATGAAAGGACTTGGTGGATGTTGATACAACTTATAGAAAATGTAAATCAAACATGCATGCACTGTCATGGTGACCATGGAAGTCACCCCACAGCTCTGGGGATGCGGGCATAAGGCTTAGCTCTCATAATCACTGTTTCCCAGAGGGTGCTTGTCAAAGAGATACTCTGGCAAGACAGAATCTGGGGCCCCCATCTTTCACAAGTTGGTTATGTAGTCACTCAATTCTTTGATAGACTTCATCTGCTCATTCAGGTAATAGGTCTCAATGAAGTCACACAAGAGGGGGTCATTTTTGTCAGTGGCTAGTTTGTGCAATTCCAGTAGTGACTGATTCTCCTTTTTTCCCCAAGTGTAATGCACACTCCATTGCATTCAGCCCACTCTTCCAGTCATCTCGTTCTCATTTCTTTTCTTTTTTTTTTTTTTTTAACCGGGAGGTCCCGGGGATCGAACCTGGGTCCCTCCATATGGGAGATGGATGCCCAACCAGTTGAGCCACATCCGACCCCCTCGTTCTCATTTCTTGATATCCTGAAGGAAGATTTGGCCACCTCATTGGTGCTACAGCTTCAAAAGTTTCTCAGCATGTTCCCACTCTTCATGAGATTAGTGAAGAAAATATTTGACAAAGTTCTTCAAAACCACATCATCACAGTCAACGTAGTAATATTTTGACAGGTAGATATAAAAGGTGTAGAGCTCCAGACTGATCTTGCAGTTGATGGCAGCCTCTCAGTCCTGGTTGTAGTGCTGGCACACCTGCGAAGGGGACGTGGTCATCACAGTAGGCAGATGGGAAGAGGCGGTAGTGGCTGCACAGCACTGGAGTGGTGGTAGAGGGCTATTCAGAGTGGCTGGCCAACAGGGGTTACATTCAAGCACTGCTGAAGCAGGAAAACACAGTGACTCTCTGTGAAGATGTCTGGCCTCTTTCTTCCTCTTTAATGTAAGCATTTAGGGTTTTTAATTTCCCTCTCAGCACTGCCTTCACTGCATCCCACAAGTTTTGCTATTCTGTGTTCTCATCTGTATTCATCTCAAAATATTTACTGATTTCCCTTGTGACTTTTTCTTTGACCCACAGTTTGTTATTTAACTTTCAGAAATATATGGATTTTCCAGTTCTCTGCCTATTACTGATTTCCAGCTTCATTCCATTATAGTCAGAGAAGATGCTTTGTATAATTTCAATCTTTTTCAATTTGTTGAGACTTGTTTTGTGACCCAACATGTGGTCTATCCTGGAGAACGATCCATGTGCCCTTGAGAAAATGTATATCCTGCTCTTCTCGAGTACATGTTTGTATATATGTTAAGTCTAGTTCATTTATATATTAAAGTTCTCTATTTCCTTATTAACCTTCTTTCTAGATGTTCTATCTGTCGATTAAAGTGGTGTACTGAAGTCTCCAACTATTATTGTAAAGGTGTCTAATTCTCCCTACAATTTTGCCAGTGCTTGCCTCATGTATTTTGGGGCACTGTGATTAGGTCCATAAATATTTATGATTGTTATTTCTTCTGGTGGATTGACTCTTTTATGAATATATAGTGTCCTTCTTTGTCTCTTGTAACAGCTTTTGACTTAATGTCTACCTTATCCAATATTAATATAGCTACCCCAACTCACTTTTGGTTACTACTTGCATGGATTATCTTCTTCCATCCTTTCACTTTCAAGCTATTTGTGTCTTGGGGTCCAAGGTGTCTCTCGTAAACAACATATAGTTGGACTGTGTTGTTGGGTTGTTGTTTTTTTTTAATCCATTCTGCCAATCTGTATGTTTTGATAGCAGACAAACTCTCTCTGTTTTTCTGTGAAAGTCTTAAACTCTCCCTCAATTTTGCCAAGTAACTAATTTTGGGCTGGCAGTTTTTCTCTTTCAATATTTTGAATATATCATACCACTGCCTTCTCACGTACTTAGTTTTTGATGAGAAATTGGCACTTAGTCTCCTTGAAGATCCTTTGCATATAATAAATTGCTTTTCTCTTGCTGCTTTCAGAATTCTCTCTTTATCTACGGCACCTGTAATTTTAATTTATTCCCTTGACTAAGCCACATCTTCCTATTTCTTAGTATGTCTTGTACTTTTTTGCTGCTATCTGGGCACTGATTATTTTGATATCCTAACTCTGAAGGGTTAGTTTCTCTCTCTTGCCTGATTTCCAGCTTCATTCCATTGTTTTATTGTAGATTGGCTATGTGTTAAGGTTCTTCTTTGACACCTGGTCCAACTTACACTGGACCTATAGAGTAGAATGTATTTAACTGTTCAGATTTTCTCAGGTCTTCTGCATCTGATTCTTGCCCTGGACATGTGGTACAACTTGTAAAACTGCCCTTTTATGTGGTAATGAACACACAACATCATGATTATACTAAAAGCCACTGATTATACACTTTGGATAGATTGTATGGTATGTGAATATATTTCAATAAAACTGCTTTTAAAAAAGAGAGAGAGAGAGACTGGGTTGAGTGTGTGTTCCTCTTGCCAACAGTTACCCCGCAGTCTCTCTTATTTCCTGGGGAGGGGGTCTTTTGTAGGCATTCGCTCACCAGCTGCTTGCATTCCGCTCTGGTACTCTGAAGACTTGGGTCCCTGTGCCTGGATATGCGTGGGATTCTAACTCGCTGTCAGTGGCTCTATGGTCTTAATCCACAGCAGGAGGTCCCTGGGCCATGATGCCTCTGTGCAAGCCAGGAATGGGGTCCGGACTGGCAGGTCCAGGTCACAGATCTCCTACCCTTTTCCTTTTTTTTTTTCTTTGTCAATTCAGCATTTGTGGTGTCCTTCTCCAGGTTCTATCATTCTCCAGAGTTCCAAACAAGTGGGGCTTGTCCTTTTATTAGTTGTTTCTGAGGGAAGACTTTTCCAGGGGATATCTTATGTTGCCATGTTGATGATGTCACTCTATGAATCATTTTTATTCTTAGATTAGGAAACTGACTAAAACAAATGTTTCTTTCACTTTATGGACTTGACTTGCAGCCACTCAGTTTTGAGGGTAGGAAAATGTCCAAATCAAGGCATCATCAGAAGATGGTTTCTTCCCAAAGACTGGTTTTCTGGGGCTGGCTGCCAGAGATCACTGGTCCTGGGCTCCTCTGTCACATGATAACGCACATGGCAGCCTCTCCTGACCTCTTCCTTATCGTCTCAGTTCACTGACCTTCAGCTTCTTGCTTCCCGTGGCTTTCTCCCATGATGTAGCCTTTTGAATCTGGTTTGTCATTTAGCCAAATGCTTCTAAGATTCATCCATGCTGTCGCATGTATCATTAATCTGTTCCTTTTTCTTGTTAAGTAGACTATTGTATGTATGGTACCTCAGTTTGCCTCTCCATTGACAAGTAGAAGGACATTTGGGTTCTTTCCAGTTTGGGGCAATTATGAATAAAACTGCTTATAAACATCTGTACACAGATTTTGGTGTAAAAAAAAAAAACAATATAATTTTTCTTGGTTATATACCTAAGACTAGAAATGCTAGGTCATATGGTAAGTATAAGGGTAACTTTATATGAAACTGCCAAATAATTTTCCAAAGTGGCTATGCCACCTTGCATTCTCACCAACAGATTCAGAGTTCCAGTTGCCCCACTTTTGCCAGCACTGGGTACTGTCAGTGTTCTTTAATAGGTGTGTAGTATAGTTTTAATTTATATTTCCTTAATGACTAATTATGTTAAACAAAAGAAACAATGCTCATTTGCCATTTGTATATCTTCTTTTGGTAAAGTATCCAAAGCTTTTGCCCATTTTGTAAAATTATTTTTTAAAGTGAGTTTTTTTGTTTTTAGAAAGTAAACCATCCAAGCAGTTTTCATTCATTAATATTCATAAATACACACAGCAGCTTCATTAGCAGTTTCAATTTTCCTCTTCAGTTGGAATATGGAGTATTACAAGTCCTTTGCATATCAAGGTACAGGAAGCAGAGATCATCCCTGCGATGCTACCTACGTTTACCTGTTAAAAGTCAAAACTAGGTAAGTGGAAATGATCATCTCATATAATTCCTCTCTTCCTTTTGAATGTACACGATATAACAAGAGGGACAGACCTGAAATTACAATCACCAAACACACCCAAGACAGTTGTTGTCCACTTTCACTGGCAAATACAGCACAGAGGATACTGGCTATGAATTAGGATGCCATCAAAAAGGAGGTGGTAGAAGCTCTTTTAAACTAAGACTTTGCAAAGCAACATCTAAAAGCATAATATCTAGATATACCATAGCACCAAAATTAGCCATCTCCCCCCATTCATCCTTGTCTCAGGACAGGTTCTCTACATGCACCAAACTGGATAGAAGCTGCTCTTGGACAAACAGGGTCACTTTCCATGGACTAGTGCTCTGTTTCAGACATTTTAGGATGATTCATCCTTGTTAAAAGGAATCAAAATAAAAAAGATTTTTAAAAAAAGGAATAGTGAATTCTAGAGAGTTTTCTGACTGCTTTCTGCATAAGCTGTGTTGGATGATGCTGTGGATTGTGTGATTGTAGTGGTGATGCTGCTTGTGTTAGTATGCAGGGTTGCCTTGAGTGCAGTCTCCAGTGGTTGCCACGCTGTTGTTCTAGCTGCAGCTGTATTAGCAGTTGCTATAACTTGAGATGTAAAAAGGTCAGAAGAATTAAGCTGTTCTCCTACAGAACATCTCACTGCTGATAAGTGAGAGAAAAGCTCAGTTATGGGATCCATACTGATTGCAGAATATGAACTCAGAAAAGAAGAAAGTCCACCAGCAGAACTTCTGGTAAAGTGTGTTTGATCTATAAGCACGAGGACCTCTAAATCCCCAGGCAGGGTGAAACCGTCCAAGTCCATGTGCAATACCACTCGAGCCATCTAAATCTCTGAGTCTCTGTGTTTAAGCGTAAGACAAGCTGCAAAGTCATCTGTAGCCTGATTAGGATTGCCTCCAGTTAATGCTGCACCAATTGGACAAATCCCTTTTGCTGATGTTTCCGTGGGATCAGAAGTAACATGTTCTTTTTTTTTTTTTTTTTTTTAATTTTTTTTTTTAATTTTTTTTTTTTAAAAGGTCAGATGTCCTTTATTTTTGCTACTGGTTGACATAGTACTGAAAATTATGGACATTGGTATGAGACTAGAAGAATATCAAGTCTGCAAAGATTGTAAGGGAGAGATCCAATGGTCATTTAACATGTTCTTAAAGAGACGTCTCCCTACTGCCTATTTTTCCAAAGTACTGACAAGTAAAAGACTGTGGCTGCTCTACAGAAAAAGCTTCCCCACCAAATCAAAATCTACCCTTGTTAATATGCACTACATCAGGTGGTCAGTTGTATGCCTTGTTGCTTTTATAACAAGATGCATAAATACCTTAATCGTAGCAAATTAAACATTTTTATCTGTGACATCAAAATTTTCCTTTTAAACATGCATCACAGCTCGATTCCCAGGCTTGGCCTCAGGGGTGGGGTGCGCAAGGAGCATGGGAGCAGGAAAGGGGCCTGGCCTGACCAAGGCTAAGCTCCTGCAAGAGGCTGGTCCAATGCCCACAGTGACATGGTTACTCTTGGGCCTGGCAAATTCCACTCCTCCCAACCCCAGACCCCCTCCCCTTCCTCCTCCTCCCTCTCATTGTTGAGTTTTCTATCAGACAATATATTTGATATGATATCAATTATTTTTAATTTGGTAACATTTGTTTTATAGCCCAAAATATGTTCTATCTTGATGAATGTCCTGTGTGTACTTAGAAAGGAAACATTTTGCTGTTATTATGTATAATGTTCTATATAAATATCAATTAGGTCAAATTGACTGACAGTATTGTTTAGGTTTTCTATGTTCTTATTGGTTTTCTACCTACTTTTCTATCAATGACTGAGAAAGGAGTGTTAGCCATCTCCAAGTCTAACTGTAGATTTGAGAACCAAGCACATTAAAGAGACAGATTAGCTTACCATTCTGAATTTGAGCCACTTTTTTAGAGATCTCTCCAATAATCTGTGAAATTAAAAAAAAAAAAAAAAAGCTAATAAATTTCATGGCTTTTGAATATTTCTGAAACAGGAAAAGCATAATTCAAAATTAGCAATTAAAAATACTTAGAATTCTGGCTTAAGAATCATTATAATAGGAAGCAATCAAAGACTTGCTTCTACTAAGGTTAGATTCACCCAGAATGTACCTGTCGTCTCCACTTCTCAGCTTTGGGCAGCTCGGTACATTCTGAGGCGAGAAAGGGTCTTCGTTCCTACGGACAAGCAAAATACACATGTTGTCACTGCACTAGTTACAAGCTTCATGCAACATACATAACTGGTTCAAACATGGAGCCTAAAATGCCTAATGTTCTAATTATATTTGAATTCACTTCCAGACAACCCTCATTAAGTCTTAAACTTGACTCCATAATCTTTCTTAAGCAAAAAACTATACAGGCAAAATCATTCATTGCATTGTATCTAGTAGACACAGTGGAAGAAAGTCAAATGTTGTTTAAGTGGAATAGTTACACTACCTTAAGAAATGATGGCCATCAATGTGTAGTACAAAAACACATATATTATTTACGTAAAAAAGAGCAAGTATATTGGGAAGCGGCTGTGGCTCAATCAGTAGGGCTCCCGTTTACCATATGGGAGGCCCCGGGTTCGGTTCCCGGGGTCTCCTGGTGAAGGCAAGCCCGCCCGCACGGCATGGTTAGCTGACCCAGCGAGCACAAGCAGCAAGGGGGGGATAAATGAATAAATAATAAAAATCTTTAAAAAAAAAAAAAAAAAGAGCAAGTATAAAATGCATTTCAAGGGATACCAAGCACGTTAAAACACACATTCACATGCACATACACATTTGTGCATAGAGAAAATACTGAAAGAAAATACCAAGGAATATTAATAACCATGTTTATCTTTGAGGGATATAAGGAGTATGGGAGGCCTTCCCCTTCTCTTCTCTTTACTTCCCCCCCCCCCCCAGTTTTCTATGAAATTAAAAAAATGCTTTCATAAAAAATGTTAGTTGATAACTGTTGTCGGCAGATGATGGGTATGCATTGGGGAGAGTTCATTATATCATTCGTTGTATTTTTGTGTAGGCTTGAGACTTTCCATAATAAAAAAATGTTTAAAACTAAATATAGATATTACTCAAATGTGTGCATATATACAAATAAACAAGTATATAATTTTAAAAGAAGAAAGAAAAAGATCCAAAGAATGGTATAATATTATCCCTAACCTGGCTAAGTCTCTATGAGTTGAGATCACGTCTGGTTTCAGCTTACAGCTGCTCCCCACACCCCACTCCACTTTCTATTACTCAATATACCCAGGAATACTGGGACCCATCAAATCAACATTTACAGAGGAGATGGAAAAAGCAGCTGCCAGATCATTACACTGTCCTGCTAGATCACTACACTGTCCTGGTACACCTGGAATTCAAGTGTACAGACTCAAGTGTACATAGTGACAGTCAGTACAGACAAGAAATAGGAAGATTAGGAGTCTGAAGTCTGCCCAAGAGGGAGTTTTACTGCATTTGTTCTTGACACTTTAAAATTCCTGAGGAAGATTTATACCAACCTTCACTTTTCCCTCTTCTAGCTGAGCTTGGCGAAATCTCGCTAAGGCCGTCCTACAAGGGATAGAGAAGATTCTGTTAGATCCTGCTCATAGAGTGCTGGATGGGGCAGATATGCTCATGACCATACTGAATGTCATTCAAATAAGGTAATTAAGGGCTTTCACATTCCAAGCAGGAGGGCTTACAAGGTCACTTGTGCTCCAGAAAACCCAAGTCTCTATTTTGTTTACATTGTGTGTAATAACTGTGGGAACTCTACTTATCAGACCACTGAGACAAGCAACACATCCAGATATCTGAAAAACCAGTATCATCAGGTGCTCCAGTTGCCACTATCACAGCCCCTACACCACCCCAGGTAAACAAATGTTTATCCAGTATAAGTCTGGGAGCCATCAGAAAATACTAATGGGGAAAATAGATAGGCAAAAATATAGGGAATGCTATTTTAACACATGTAGAGAAAGAAACGGCATCTCAAAAGGCCCATATTCCAAAAGGACCAAGTGTAGAGACAGTTCCATGGTAGATATTAACTTAACATAAAATTTACATTCAAAAACTAGTTGATACTTACATGGCCTTTTCTGCATTTCGGGCCTAGGAAGAGAAAGAAGGGGGAAATGCCCATGTTTAAAATACTTCTTGTTTCCATTTACATTTTAGTGAAAAATTTTACAAGAACATAGTCACAAGCAGATTGCTTTGAACCAAAAGGTAAACCAACAACAAAAGCAAAAGATGTCCAAATCCTAAGACTTGACATATGATGCTCCCTCTACCTAAAAGTTTTATCTCCTACTGTCCCCACCCCACCTTATATCTGGTTAACTGTATTTATCTTTCAAATTTTACCTATGGGTAATCTAAGCACCTCTTAAAATATATGTATATATATATATATATAAATAACATTTTTGTAAGCAAATACACATATATGCATATATATTTATATATCATTTTACAAATGTTTGTATGTATTGTGAGAAATTTGATTTTTACCCATAATAAAAAAAAAAAAAAAAAAAAAAAATTTTACCTATGTCATCACATCCCAAAAAGTTCTTCCCTTACCCCTGTCCAGCTGGGCTGGTACTCTTTGTCTGGGCTTATACTTACCACAGTACTTACCACTCAGCATCGCTCCCTGCCAGTGGAATTTGAGGAAGAAACACCTCAAGACTGACTTTTGAGTTTTATATAAGTACTGACACACTAACGTCAAGTCCCTGAAATAAACTGTCAGGCAGAAAACATGTTTCTGTGCTGTAATGTAGAGAGAGTACTTGCTAAGACAGGGTTTTGAATTTTACCCCCAGCTCTGCTACTTACTATCCCTGAAAAGTAGTCTCTCTAAGCTTTGGTTTCCCCATCCTTACAACAGGAATCACACCATGTTGCGCAACATAGGGATACTGTTTTGATTTAACAAGATAAAACATGAAGACATTAGGCAGGAAAAGTAAGATCAATTTAAATCTCCTTCCATACCATCCATTTCAAGTGACACAGAAACAAACTTGGCAACTACTTGGCGAATAGATGAACATGACATCTATAAAGAAATACAACAGAGCTTCTCCCAGGGGAAGTCACCATCTTGAAAGCTGAGGCTGTGTCTTATTTCAACTGTTTATTAAGGCCTACAGATACTAAATATTTAATTCAGCATTTCTCAATGCCTATTCCATGCTCAACACTGTGCTACATGCTAAATATTTGACCATGGTTCCTGTTTTGGGGGAAGCTCATTGGAACTCCTCCCCAGAACTACAACCCAATATGATTTAAAGGGCATGCACCTAGGGTGATGGAAGCCCATAGACATGAATGTGATGGGGACAGGTATATAAAACACCCAACAACTACTGTAGCCAAAAATGTCTAGGGCCAGAGCTCTTAATCCCTTACCAGAAGATGGAGGGAGGAGATTCCCTATGCTTCTCAGAGATCAGAAAGGAAAAGCCTCAAGGCTGAGCAGGGCAGTATGAAGAAGTAGTTTGAGGCAGGGCAGATCTTCCCACAAAAAGGACTGGTTTCTCTTCTTCTTGGAATCTTGTACTCACCAATTCTCACCAAGGCTTCCAATACATCGTCTTTAGGCCTACTATATAGGGTCATGTGTCTGTTAGTTCACTTACTGAAAATATTTTTGTACTCTACATATATGAAATGTATGAACATTTCCTTTGTAATGGCACTGTGTGCATTCTCATATTTACACATCTTTAAGGCTTCTTGAACCAATGAAGAGACCAACAAACCAGGTCAGACCACAGAGATCACACTCTCATTCACCAACACTTTCTGTCTATGCCACTTATTCGTTTATTAAGTGGTTATTAAACACCTACAGTGTGTATGGAGGCAATGATGAAAAGACTCTGCCCTTGTGAAATTTATAACCTTGTGGGGAAACAGACAACATATATCAAATAATCCCAGAAATACAGTCACAACAGCTGTTCATCTCTCCTTCCAAACTTGGAAACAAACAACCCAGCCGACGCTATGCATCGTGATTCGGAGCGGGTTCTTTCTCCTCTCTATACCTTGGTTTCCCTACTGACACCGCAAAGAACTTCAACGGTTATTAAATAATAACGCGGCTGGCTATCCAGGTTCCAGTTTGCACCTCCAACTTGTGACAGGTACAGGAGGCAGGAAAGAGAATCGTCATGCCCACAGCCAAGGAACCTGAAATCTGCAGTGGTGCCCGACTGGGCCCCGAAACCAAGAGCGCCCCAGGAGGATCTGGGGGCCTCCACAGCCCGCCCGCTCGCCTCCTCCCTCATACACCCAGCCCACTTACCATGGTGCCAGTGAGGGTGCTGCGCCAAGGAGCTTCACAGGCGTAGGCGAGGAAGACTGACAGGAACTGAAGCTTCCAGTCGCCGGTACAGAGCGAAGTTTATGTCGGAAGGATAAATAAGAAGGACCGGAAGTGAGAGTGAGCCTCGGGCTGGGGTAGGGAGAAAAGGAAGGCCAGTGAGCGGATTTCCGGTGCGTCTGGACGTCGCACTACGGCGCACGTCCGTGAGAAGGGCGTATAGGTATAATTAAGCTTACGTCCTGGGACCGTCGAGTCTCTGGATCAGTACCAAGGCGGCTGGGTTGACTCTCGCGATAACTGCGACCAGTTCGCGTTAACTGGTTGGTAACACGCGAGCGGGTGACGTGGGGCGCAGTTGTGTAGAGAGCTGTGTGGGCTAATTGTCGCTACCTGGGTTGTCATCCCATTCTCCCTTTTTGGCTCTTTTGTGAGCGCAGACACCACCTTTTGGAAGTTATTCGTCCACCCGGTCCTCACAACCGCCAGCGGCCGCTGGACGAATTATCATTGGCCTGCGTGGACAAGGAATCAGTGGCAGCTCCAGAACCTGGAGCTGAAGTCTCCAGTTAGTGGGCGCTGAAACGCCTCCCAGGGCAGATCAGAGCGAGAGCCTGTGTTCCCAAGGGTTAGGGTTGCACGGGCTTTGCAAGCTCCACCGCTTTCCCTGGTATTAACTTGGGGCCTGTACTTTTTCTGGCCTTGTCTTTTTCTGGAATCGTTTGGCCTTTCGGAGCTGGACCAGGGCTTGAAATCGTCGTTTCTTGTGTGCGGGTTGGGAGGGAGAGCAGGTACTGTGTGTGTGTACAATTTAGTGGCATTGTCCACATTTATAATGTGCTATCCTCACGACCTTCAATTACTCAGACTTTTCCATCACCCCAAACAGAAACTCTGCATTCATTTAATAACTCTCCATTCCTACCTACCCCCAGTCCCTGGTAACCTCTAATCTACTTTCTGTCCCTATGGATTTGCTTAATATAGGTATTTCATATGTGGACTGTTTGTCGTTTTGTGTCTGGCTTATGTCACTTAGCAGAAGGTTGTCAAGGTTCATCCATGTTGTAGCATGTATCAGACCTTCATTCCTTTTTACAGCTGAGTAGTAATCCATTGTATGTATATACCACTTTTTGTTTATTCATCCATCAGTGGACACTTGGGTTTTTTCCACCTTTTGGATATTGTGAATAATCCTATGTGAACATTAGTGCACAAGTCTCTGAGTAACCCTCTTTTAAAATTATTTAAGGCCCAGGGAAGAAAAGGCCACTCTGGGGAGAGAAGGGGATTAGGGAGGTGAAATATGTCACTACCCACATAAATACAATCAGCATGTGAACGTCACAGTGCTGCGACCAGAAGATCCTCAGACAAGGACCAGGAACAGAGGGGAGAGGCTCCTAATAGGAACGGTTCTGGGTGGCTACTCCTGGGTGGCATCAGTATTGGGGTGAGTATGGTATGGAATTCAGAACCTTCAGCAGATTCAGCCAGTTACTTCAGCTTTCCCCTTTCAGGCATGGTGTCTCAGCCAGTGACTCCTTCCACCAGAGGACCTATGGTGGTGGGCATCCTACTGCAGATGCCCTGCCTTCTTTTTGTGCCAAGAGCCCCCAACTTACATTGTGTTTCCTACACACCCTGTAAATATGAACAATATTTTTCTAGTGTTAAGATTTTCTAGTCAAGCACAACATTGTGATTATACTGAAAGCCACTGACTATACCCTTTAGATAGATCATATGGTATGTGAATACATCTCAGTAAAACTGCTTAATAATTGTGCAAGAATAGCCAGAAATAGCAACTATGTACAGCAGGGGGAACAGATAGAGATTGAGAGATGAAGAATTTTCTTGTTTGTCTGTTTTTTATTATTACTGGAATAATGAAGTGATGATTGAAGTGATGAATGCACAACTATTGTGATTATACCAAATGCCATTGATTGTACACTTTGGATGAATTGTATGCTTTATTAATATGTATCAATAAAATTGATTTGTTATTTTTAAAAAAACTCTCTAGTCACATCCCAGTACTACAAACACACACACACACACACACACACACACACATACCTCCATCTGTTTGTGGAAAGAAGTTTGTCATTAGAACACATCACTAAATCATAAGAGCCATCAGAAACGTCTGGACAGCAAGTTGAACTTGATCCACAGGGCTATTTTGGCTTTTACCATGTTATAAAAAATTAGAAAATTTGACATAAACATCCTGATTTAGGCCATCAACGAACTCATATTCCAGCACAGCATTTGTTAATGCAGGAGAAAAATCTTGGTGTTTGATCAGGTCAAATGTTACAAAGCATGGTATAATGATATAATACATTAAAAATTGAGTGATACAAGCTCCTGGTATTAAAAAGTAAAGATCTGGGAGGCGGCTGTGGCTCAATCAGTGGGGCTCCCGTTTGCCATGTGGGAGGCCCCGGCTTCGGTTCCCGGGGCCTCCTGGTGGGGGCGGGCCCGCCCGCGCGGCGTGGTTGGCTGACCCGGCGAGCGCAAGCAGCAAGGGGGGGGATAAATGAAAAAAAAAAAAAAAACTAAAAAAAAAAAAAAAAAAAAAAAAAATTTTTTCCCCCCATAAAAAAAAAAAAAAAAAAAAAAAAAAAAAAAGGCATTTTGGACTTGTCACCTCCAGAAGTCTAAGATAGTATATTGGTGTTGTTTTAAGCTACTAAGTTTGTGATAATTTCTAAAAGTGGATGCTGCTATAACAAATGCCTAAATAAGTGCAAATGGCTTTGGAATTGGGCGATGGTAAGAGCCTGGAAGAATTATGAGGTCGATAAAAAATAAAAAAGCTTAGAATGCCTTGAACAGACTGTTGGTAGAAATATGGATGTCAAAGGTACGGCTGGTGAGGGCCCAGAAGGGAAAGAGGAACAAGTTATTAGAAACTAGAGGGAAAGGGAGTCCTTGTTGAGTCAGAAAGCTTAGCTGAATTGTATCCTACAGTTATGTGGAAAGTAGAACTTGAACCTGGGACCTTATATGAGCAGCAGTGCTCAACCACTGAGCCATTATCAGCTTCCCTGAGTTGGTTTTTTCATTTGTTTTGCTTGTTTTTGTTTTTTCAGGAGGCACTGGTAACTGAACCTGGGACCTCCCATGTGGGAAGCAGGCACTCAAACGCTTCAGCCACATCTGCTCCCTTCTTGCTGCTTATAGTGAAAATGCAAGACGAAAGAGAAAAATTAAGAGAAGAACCGTTAAACAAAAAGAAACCAAGACTTAACAATTTGGAAAGTTCTCAGTCTATCCAGTTGGCAAAAGATGCTAAAATTAGGGGATTCGCTATTAGGAAAGCATGCTCTGAAGAGAAAGCCAAGGGTGTGGCTAGACAACCCTATGCTAGTATACCAGCTCACAAAGATCAAAAGGTCACACAGGGCTCTCTGAAGAGATTAGGCATATGAATTATGGCATTTCATCAGAAGCCAAAAACAGAGAGGTGACTATCTAGCAAAGAACTGTGGAGGAGCCTCTTAATGGACTGAATCTTTGTGACATATAGGAGAAATTTACAGAAACTTTGAGAATGTTATACAAGCAGAAACACTGACAGCTTGCACTGAGAGGAACAAAAGAGGGGGCAAAATGAAAGTTGACTCCCAAAATTCTACAAGCAGGAAAAAGACTAACAAAACTATTTAGCTACAAACATATTCCTACATGACAACTAGATCAGGGCCTCAAGCCCAGAGGATTATTCACAGGCCTTAAAACCTAATATTGTTTATCCAACTGGATTTTGAAATTAGTTGGGACCAGTGATGCCTTTTATTCCTTCCATTTGTCTCCTCTTTTAAAGGAGAATGTCTATAACCGATATCCTATGCTATCCAACCATTATATTTTGGGAATGGATAACTTGTTTTCTAGTTTCCCAGGTCCACAGATTAAAAAGTCATTTTTGTCCCATGATAGATATAACCAGTATCTCTCTCCTACTTCAGATAAAACATGGGACTTTTGAACTTCCAGGAAAATGGCAGACTAGAAAGACAAAGGAATCTCTTCTCTCCCAGAAAAATAGCTAGTCATACTAAGAAACAGGCAGAAATGACCTGGAAAAAAAAATCTAGGCTTTAAGATGCCTAGGGAAGGCTGGACATTGCCGGAAGAGAGAAGAGAAAGGAAAAGAATGGCAATGGCAAAATTGTGAAATAAAAGCTGCAACTGCAACTTCTTTTCCTATAGACATTTTTGAATTCTCAGGCCTCAGGGGCTACAGACAAAGGGGGACCCTCGGATCCACCTCCCCAGGGAACGGGAGAAAAAAAGACACAGCCTAAGACTGACTCAGCTTTTTGACCCAAAAATTGGGTCTGCTGTGTCCCAGGAACCCTTCCAGGCCAGGTGGGGTCACACCATTGTTTGCCTTGGGAGCCAGCAGGAAACAAAAGATGTCCAATTCTCTCCCTCTCTGCTGACGGGGAATGGTTGTTGAAGACACAGCGGGGAGTGGAATTATTCCCTACCTAGGAAAAGAGAGGGGGCTGCCAGCAAAGCTTGGAGGACTGCCTCTGAGAAAATTTGAATTACAAGCCTCAGCCTCCAGGCAGAATCCTCTGTTACATAGATCCCATCCATGTTAGCAAACACACTCCCACAAGTCTTTGAACTGATAGGTCTGTCAAAGGGCACCATCTGCTGGCAGACCAAGGAAATGCATATGAGAAAACTACTGAGGAAATTAAAAGTAATTAAGTAAAAGAAGCTATTTCTGGCTTTTTGGAGCCTGTACAGTCTCACTCCCCAAGGCCCTTGGAAGGAGGTCTGCAACTCATTACTGGGTCCAGGGCTCATATGTGAGCAACTAACAGGGACAATCCTAAAGACCCAGAACAGGTTAACCCAAGAATCAAAGAACAGCAGTAACACACAGCCTCCTGCCACTAAAGTCCTATGACAGAGAGAGGAATTAAGCATCTGAGTAAACTCACCATCCTAATCAGATGCCTAGACATCAGCAAAAAATTACAAGTCATACTAAGAAACAGGAAGAAATGGCCCAATCAAAGGAATATATCAAAGCCCCACAAGAAACAAAGAACTTGAGACTAATCAATGAGATGCACACAAATATCCAAATTCAAATTAATGAGTTAAAAAACAATATGGCTAAAGAGATAAAGGACCTCAAGAAGAAAATGAGCAAGCACCAAGAAGAATTTGAAAACCTTAATAGAAAAGTAACACAGCTCATGGGAATGAGAAAGACACAATAGGTGAGATAAAAAACACAGGAGAGGCATTCAAACAGCAGAGAGAAGAAAGAATAAGTATAACAAAAAACAGCTGAAATTGAAGGGAGAAAAGAATAGAGACAGAAAACAATGGAAAAAATTGAGAAGGGGTTCAAGGAGTTGGGTAAAATGAAATGCAACAACATACATGTCATGGGAGTTCCAAAAAGGACAGAGAAGGGAAAAGGAGCAGAAAGAGTATTTGGGGAAATGTGGCTGAAAATATCCCGACTCTCATTAAAGAACTGAACTTACATGTCAAAGAAGCACAGCGTACCCCAACCAGAATAAATCTGAAAAGACTCTGACACACATACCACTCAGAATGTCAAATATCAAAGATAAAGGGAAAATTCTGAGAGCAGCAATAGAGAAGCAAACCATCACATACAGGGGATTTCAAGTAAGACTTACTGCGGATTCATCCTCAGAAACTGTGGAGGCGAGAAGACAGTGGTATGATACAATTAGGATACTGAAAGAGAAAAACTGCTAGCCAAGAATTTTTTATCCAGCAAAATTGTTCTTCAAATATGAAGGTGAGTTTAAAATATTCACAAACAGAAATTGAGAGTTCATAAAAAAAGGATCCACCTTTGCATAAGATAGGTGAAAGAAAAAGAGGAGAGGCTTGCAGAGTATAGAAGACAATAGCAGGGAAGCGGCTGTGGCTCAATCAGTAGGGCTCCCGTTTACCATATGGGAGGCCCCGGGTTCGGTTCCCGGGGCCTCCTGGTGAAGGCAAGCCCGCCCGCACGGCGTGGTTAGCTGACCCAGCGAGCACAAGCAGCAAGGGGGGGATAAATGAATAAATAAATAAAATCTTTAAAAAAAAAAAAAAAAGACAATAGCAGCAGAAAGGATAACCAAAATAGAAAAAAAGAGAGATGAAAAATAAGATGTGACATTTGAAAACCAAAGAATAAAATGGTGGAAATAAATAATGCATTTACAGTAATATCATTGAATGTAAATGGATTAAACTCTCCAATCAAAAGATATAGCCTGACAGAATGGATAAAAAACATGAACCATCTGTATGCTGCCTACAAAAGACTCACCTTAGACCCAGGGATACAAACTGACTGGAAGTGAAAGACTCGAAAAAGATACTCCACACAAATAGTAACCAAAAAAGGGCAGGGATAGCTATACTAATATCAGACAAAACAGACATTAAATGCAAAAAAGTTATAAGAAATACAGAAGGCCATTATATATTAATAAAAAGGACAATCCACCAGGAAGGTATAACACTCATAAGTATCTATGCACCTAAACAGGGTGCCCCAAAATATATGAGGCAAACTGAAGGGAGAAATAGACGTCTCTACAAATAATCGTTGGAGACTTCAACACCGCACTCACAACATTACCTAGAACAACTAGACTAAGATCAACAAGGAAACAGAGAATTTGAACAATATGATAAACAAGTTAGACCTAACAGACATATAGAGAATGCTGCATCTAAACTCAGTCAGTTATACATTCTTCTCAAGTGCCTATGGATCCTTCTATAGGATAGACCACATGTTAGGGCACAATGCAGCTCTCAATAAATATAAAAAGATTGAAATTATACAAAGCACCTTCTCAGGTCATAATGGAATGAAGCTGGAAATCAATAATAGACAGGAAAAAAGTAAATTCTCAAATGTGTAGAGGATGAACAACACAACCCTAAAAAATCAGTAGGTCAAAGAAGAAATCCAAGTGAAATCAGTAAATATATTGAGACAAATGAAAACGAAAATACAACTTATCAAAACTTATGGGACAGGACAACCAACACGATGGCGGCAGAGTAAGGAGATCCGAGAGTCAGCTCATGCTACAGGGCAGTTAGTATATCAACCCAGAGTTACATGAAGCACCTGTTTGGGGGGCTCCAGGACACCAAAAGAGCATCCTGCAACATCCTTGAAAGAATGGAAGGAGGAGACTGCCCATCTGCAGAGAAGAACCATAAGGAGAGCACTCCACGCCAAAAAAGCTGGTGCCCATCCTCCACTGGAAGCACAAACTGCCTTGGGAGCTATTCCGCAGCTGGAATTGGAAGCTCCACTTCCCAAAAACGGGGGAGGAAAAGACTATTGGTCACCAACTTCAGCTACTTATTAGTAAATTCAACAGGCTAAAATACAATCCTAAGAACAGCTAAAGTTTGAACCTGTCCAATTCAGAAAGAGGCCAGTAACCACCATTATAGCTCTGCCCCTGACACGAGGGGAAGCGGGGCTGACTGAAAATCATAGTGCAGGTAGGGACTGGCTTCTTTCCACCCAGATCAGACTGCAGCTCTAGCATAAGCCCCAGCCCCACCTCCAGCAGGAAGGAAGCTGGGGGAACCTGCGCCAGCCTATCCGGGAAAATACAGGCCACGCCATGGAGGCCAGTGATCATCCTACTCTAGCCTTGCAAGCCGCCTCAGGAGCTCTTTTGTGGCTGGAATTGGAAGCTGCATTTCTCAGAAACAGGGGAGGAAGAGACTGTTGACCACGGATTTCAGCTACTGATTAGTAAATTCGGCTGGTTAAACTATAACCCTAAAAAACAGTTAAAATTTGTACCTGTCCAAGACAGAAAGAGGCTGGTAGCTGCCATTTTGACTCCATCCCCAGCATGAGGGGAAGCAGAGCTGACTGAAAATCACAATGCTGGTAGGAACCAGCTTCTTTCACCCAGATTGGCCCGCAGCCCTAGCATAGGCTTCAGTCCAACCTCTAGCAGAGAGGAAGCTGGCGGGTCCTCCACCAGCCTGTCCAGATAACTGCAGGTACATTCAATAGGCAGACTGAATAGTTGGAAGTCTACCAGTGAAACTGCAGTCATTTTGGACCTGCACGGCATAGATTGCTGCCCACACCTGCAGCTCCATCCCTACCCTAGGCACGGGAGAAAAGGGATTGAAGCTTCTTCAGTCTCTCTGGGCAACTACAGTCTAGGCCTGCATGACTTGGATTATTATTAGGCTCTGTCCCTACCCCTGTCAAAGGAGAAAGTTGGGAGAAGTTTCATCGGTCCCTGAGGAAATGAGGGCAGCTTGAGCCTCCACAGCTTGTAACACCAACTACATCCTTGGCTCCTACTACACAACCAGCAAGGAATAAAGGGCAAGAAAGCCATAAACTAAAGAGAAAAACTGCCCCCAAAATAAATACATCTAGTAAGCCAGATGCCAAGACACCAACAAAAAATTACAATCCACACCAAGAAACAGCAAGATATGGCTCAGTTAAAGAAATAGATAAGCCTCCAGATTACATAAAGGAGTTGAGACAACTACTCACAGAAGTTCAAACAAATCTCCTTAACAAATTCAATAAGATGGCTAAAGAAATTAAAGATATTAAGAAGACATTGAACATTCGCTATATTAGAAACCATGCATGTGTCCCCAGACCTAGTTTTTCTCCCTAGGTCTAGTTTTTGGAATGCTGGTGATAAACTAAGCCTGATTTATTATATGACCATCCTGTATGGGAAAAGACTAACTTTGGGTATCTTTGGTCAACCTTAAGAGATATAATAGGGGGATGGATGTGGCTTGGGTGGTTAGGTGTCCGTCTCCCATATGAAGGGATCTGGGTTCAATCCCTGGGACCTCCCGGTAAAAATTTAAAAAAAGAAAATTATAGAAGGCACATGGGCCACCAGGCCTTACACCCACAACAAAAGAAAAAATAGATAAATGGGACCTCCTCAAAATTAAACACTTTTGCACCTCACAGGACTTTGTCAAAAAGGTGAAAAGGCAGCCAAAATGAGAGAAAGTATTTGGAAATCACATGTCCAATAAGGGTTTAATATCCAGGATACATAAAGAGATGTTACAGTTCAACAATAAAAAGACGAACAACCCAATTTAATCATGGGCAAAAGATTTGAACAGACATTTGTCCAAAGAAGAAATACAAATGACAAAAAACACATGAAAAAATGTTTACCATCACTAGTGATTAGGGAAATGTAAATCAAAGATACAATGAGATATCATTTCATGCCTATTAGAATGGCCACTATTAAAAATATAGAGAATTACAAGTGTTGGAAAGGATGTGAAGAGATAGGAACACTTATTTACTGTTGGTTGGAATGTAGAATGGTAAAGCCACTGTGAATGACTGTTTGACAGATGTTAAAGAAGTTGAAAATAGATTTGGTGACCCAGCAATACCACTACTGGGTATATTCCCAGAACTGAGAGCAGTGACATGAAAAGACACCTTCACACTGATGTTCATAGGAGCGTTATTCACAATTGCACCCAGATGTCCATCAACCAATGAATGGATAAACTAACTGTGGTATATACACATGATGGAATATTATGCAGCATTAAGAAGAAATTAAGTCCTAGAGCATATGACAACATATATGAATCTGAAAGACATGTTGAATGAAGAAGTCAGAAACAAAAGGACAAATAGCATATGATTGTACCACTATGAACTAAACATATTGTGTAATCTCATGGAGTTAATATCTTGAATACAGGACACCAGAAAATAGAATAATGTTAGAAAACAGAATGATAAGGGTTAACTTGTGCAGAATTGGTAAAAAGGATGTGCGTAAATCTTTAGGAATGAATAGAAAAGGTGAAAGGACAACATAATGTTTGTAACTAGCAGAGCTATTATATGGGTATTAAAGTGGTTTAAAGGGAAAGTTGAAGGTCATGTATATTACTAAAAGAAAAGCTAAAAAATGTTAACATGGGAAAAGTATTGCATAGTAATACCACATGTGAAATGTGAATATGGGTAAAATTGCATATATAAGACCTTTTTTTTTTTTTTTAAAGATTTTATTTATTTATTCATTTATCCCCCCCCTGCTCGCTGGGTCAGCCAACCACGCCGCGCGGGCGGGCCCGCCCCCACCAGGAGGCCCCGGGAATCGAACCCGGGGCCCCCCACATGGCAAACGGGAGCCCCACTGATTGAGCCACAGCCACCCCCCTATAAGACCATTTTTGATACTGAACAAATGTATGTTAATGTTACAAGATATTAATATCAGACAAAAAGAAACCTATTATGCTAAGTAGAACAGACACGAAGTACTACATATTTTATGGTTCCATTTACCTAAAACGAAAATATAAATCAGCTTATAAAGATGAAATTAGATTAGTGGTTATGTAAGGCTAGGGAAGGATAGAAAGATTGAGAAATGATTGCTCCGGGATATGGGGTTTTTCTTTTTGGAGTAATGAAATTGTTCTAAAATTCTTTGTAGTGATAAATGCACAACATTGTGATTATAATAAAAACCACTGATCATACACTTTGGATATATTGTATGGTATGTGACTGTATCTCAATAAAACTGCTTAAAAATAAATTAATTTGCAACAATAGCCAGAAATTGCAGCTATGTACAGCTGGGGAAGTATAGAGAGATTGAAAGGTAAAGAATTTTGTCTTATTATTACTGAAATAATGAAAATGCTAATAATGATTGAGGTGATGAATGCACTACTGTGATTATACACTTTGGTTGAATTGTATGCTTTATTAATATCAATAAAATTTATTTTTTTAAAACTTGGGACTTTTGAGCTAATGGTATTTAGATTATTTTAGGCTATAAGTTGATGCTGCTGAGTTCAGAATTTTGGTGACGTTGGGGTGGGATGAGTGATATAATCTTTGGAAGTCAGAGGGCAGACTATGGTAGGCAGAATAATGGCCCCCAAAACATGTACATGTTCTCAACCCTTAAACCTGAGAAAATGTTACCTTACATGGCGAAAGGACTATGCAGATGTGATTTAGTTACAGTAGCACAATGGTTGATTCCCTGTCTTGGGTGGGTGGGTGGGGGGAGGGCAGAATAAACCCTGAAGCATTCTGTTCTTAGCTAAAAACAAGTGAGAATTTGAATATAAAATAAAATGTAAAAGGCCAAGATTTCATAAATTATGCTAAGAAAACCTAAAAGTGTACAAAAGTTAGTTGTGTCCCCAGGAAATGGATACAGAAACAGCAAAAATGGGGGGGGGGGGTTAAAAATGGATAAAAGTAAAAAAAAAAAAGTTGTGAAGGTGTCAATGTAAGAGTTATTTGGACAACTATGTGATTATATTAAATACCATTGATTGTACACTTTGGATGAATTTATGCTTTATTAATATATATCAATAAAATTGATTTGTTAAAAATAATAATAAAAAAGTTATTTGGTTAAGGACATTTCTAATTATATAGTTGTGTACCTGTTTCTGCCTGTGAAAGAAACGAATAAAAATTTCCAAATCAAACAATCCCAGAAAAATTATAAACTATATAAAGAACAGGAAGGTCTGGTCAGCACCTGATTCACTGTGGTCTGACACAACCACCAACGAACGAGAGGGTGTAACATTCAGATCAGATCAATGATTCATTAAAAAAGAATAGGTCATGTTCTGAGGCCATAAATATTTTATCACTCTTCATGAACACTTAAAATTTCTGGAAAATAGGGTTAAAATTTTAAAATGTTTGTAAGACAGGGATTAAGAGACTCATTCTATGTTAAGGGAAACAGTGATGAAAGGGGATGCGACCACAACTCTAGCAGCTCTCATTTGGATAACCTTTGCACAAAAATCATCTGTATCCCAAACCAAGGGTCAACCAATCCAAAAACCACTATTTAGAAGGTTTGAGACAATATCCTTTCTTTCTCAGGTCTAAAAAGAGTATTACCCCCCAAGAATGTATAAAAATGGAATTTGGTAAAAATTACTAAAATCCTTAGGAAAATGTGAGATTGGAACACCACAAAGATACAATTTTTCTTTCTTTTTTTTGTTTTTTTTTTTCTTTCATTTGTTTGCTTGTTGTTTCTTTTTTTTTTTTTTTTTTAGCAGGAGGTCCCGGGGATCGAACCCAGGTCCCTCCATATGGGAGACAGACGCCCAACCATTTGAGCCACATCCGTCCCCCTTTTTTTTTTTTTTTTTTTTTTTGTTGTTGTTGTTTTGTTTCTGCTTCTAGGAGGCACCGGGGACCAAACCCGGGACCCACATGTGGGAAGCAGGCACTCAATCACTTGAGTCATATGCGCTACCAGGAGAATTTTTTTTTTTTTTAAAGATTTTATTTATTTATTCATTTATCCCCCCCTTGCTGCTTGTGCTCGCTGGGTCACCTAACCACGCCGTGCGGGCGGGCTTGCCTTCACCAGGAGGCCCCGGGAACCGAACCCGGGGCCACCCATATGGTAAACGGGAGCCCTACTGATTGAGCCACAGCCGCTTCCCAGGAGAATTTTTTAAATTAATAAGATTTATAACAATTATATTTGTAGGATGTTTCTGCTCTTTCAAATTTTCAAAGCCAAATTACATTTCTAATCAAAGACTAAAATTGTGAAATTTGGAATTAAGATCTAAATGCTGAAGAAAAACTGATTACAAAATGTCTTTCTTTTTTAAAAAAGTATACATTAAACAAAGCTTAAAATAGTAGACTGCACTCTGTTTATGCACCAGGCCTTTTGGACATTAAGCGAGAGCCAAGAAGTTGTTAGCTAGTCCTTTTAGGGACATAAACTCTTCTCCAGTTCCCTACAGCAGCACTCTCTCCATTTCCTAGTCAACCAGTGTGACTCATTTATAGATCAGCACCTGCTGACTCCCAAAGGCCCTTGAGTTAGTGGTCATACGTTAAAGAGTATCTGAATTGGTTCAATAACTATATTTCAGACTTGCCAAAGATACTGAGAGGTACTCCTCTAACATGGCATGGAAAAAAAAAACCACGAAGAACCTGGTGGCACCTGTACAAAGAGTTCAAATGAAAATAATGTGGGTACTAGTTATTATTCTAAGTGTTAGGCCCTTTACATTGTCTCAAGTAATCTACCGTTTTAATCCTGCAGGACAGAAGTTATTTACACTTGACAGACAAGGAAACTAGGGTCCAAAGCTCATTGCTCAGGTGCAACTCTAAGCCAACAATCAGCTTTATAAAACTGAGATTCCAATGAGGTCAGTCTGACCAGAAGAGAACATGTTTTTCTGCATGATGCCACATAACCTTTGAAAATGATGGCTGAGATGTGCTTTACAATACTTGACAAAAAAATAAGGGTGGAGAAAATGGCAAAAAGTTGCTTGTTGAAGTTGGGTGATGGACACAAAAGAAATTCACTGTATTATCTTAACTTCTACATGTTTTAAAATTACAATAAAATATGTTTTTAAAAATTAATATGCAGGGAAGCGGCTGTGGCTCAATCAGTAGGGCTCCCGTTTACCATATGGGAGGCCCCGGGTTCAGTTCCCAGGGCCTCCTGGTGAAGGCAGGCCCGCCCACACGGCGTGGTTAGCTGACCCAGAGAGCACAAGCAGCAAGGGGGGGATAAATGAATAAATAAATAAAATCTTAAAAAAAAAAAAAAAAAAAATTAATATGCAGACTTCTGGGAAATGGCAGACTAGAAAGACACGGAACTCTCTTCTCCTCCAGAAAAATAGCTAGAGGAAGCCTGAAACAACCTGGAAAAAGATCTTCTAGGATTTAGGACATCAGGCAAAGGCTAGACACCAACCAGGGGAGAGGAACAAAGGAGGGCTGCCGGCACCCACCCCACACTAAAGAAGACACTTTAGAATTCTCAGCCTCTGGGCCTATGGCCACAGACAAAGGGGGCTCCAGGGATCCACCACCCCAGGAAAGGAGAGAAAATAGGGACACAGCCTAAGGCTGACTCAGTTTCTGACCCACAAATTTGATCTGCTATGTCAAACCAGCCCTTTTCCAGGCAGGCTGGGACCACACCTTGGTTTGCCCTGGGAGCAGGAACAGGACTGGAGAAATTAGACCCAATCTCCCTCTCTTCTAGCAGGAATTGATTGTTGAGGACACATCTCCCAAGGAAAGGGGAGAGAGAGGGACACAGCCTAAGGCTGAGTCAGCTGTTGACTCACAAATTTGGTCTGCTATGTTCCAGGAGCCCTTCCAAGCCAAGAGGCACCACACCATTGTTTGCCTCCAAGACCAGATGGCTTCAAAGGTTAATTCTACCAAGCATTTTCAGAAGAATTAACACCAATCCTGTTTAAACTCTTCCAAAAAATTGAAGAGGAGGGAAAATTACCCAACACATTTTATGAAGCCAACATCACCCTAATGCCAAAAACCAGATAAAGATTCTTCAAGAAAAGAAAATTACAGACCAATCTCTCTAATGAACATAGATGCAAATATTCTCAATACCTGCAAATCGAATCCAATAGCATATCAAAAGAATTATACAACACGACCAAGTAGGATTTATTCCTGGTATGCAAGGCTGGTTCAACATAAGAAAATCAATCAATGTAATACACCACATTAACAAATTGAAGGGAAAAAACCACATGATCACCTCAATCGATGCAGAAAAGGCATTCGACAAAATCTAACATCCTTTTCTGATAAAAACACTTCAAAACATAGGATAGAGGGAAAATCCCTCAATATGATAAAAGGCATATATGAAAATTTCACAGCCAACATCATACTGACTTGGGAAAGGTTCAAAGCTTTCCTGCTAAGATCGGAAACAAGACAAGGATGCCCACTGTCACTACTGTTATTCAATATTGTATGTGAAGTTGTAGCTAGGGCAATAAGACAAATAAGAAAAGAGGAAGTAAAACTCTCACTCTTTGCAAATGACATGATCCTATATTTAGAAAATTCTGAGGTATCTATGACAAAGCTACTTAAGCTAATAAATGAATTCAGCAAAGTGGCAGGATACAAGATCAACATTGCAGAAATCAGTAATGTTTTTGTATACTACTACTGAACAATCCAAGGAGGAAAACAGGGAAAATTCCATTTACAATAGCAAAAAAAAAAAAAAAAAAAAAAGACTCAAATACCTAGGAATTAATTTAACCAAAGTAGTACAGGACCTATATGCAATACAGTGCTAAAAGAAATCAAAAAAGACCTAAACAAATGGAAAGACATTCCATGTTCATAGATAGGAAGAATAAATATTGTGAAGATGTCAATCTTACCCAAATTGATCTATAAATTCAATGCAATTACAAATCAAAATTCTAACAGCCTACTTTACAGAATTAGAAAAGGAAATCACCAAATTCATTTGGAAGGGACAGTGCACCCCAATAGCCAAAAGCATTCTAAAAAAAAGAGCGACGTGGGAGGAATTTCTCTGCCTGACCTTGAAACATTACAAAGCTACAGTGGTCAAAACAGCTTGGTACCGGCATAAAGATAGACACATCAATCAGTGTAATAGAATTGAGAATCCAGATATAAACCCTCACCTCTATGATCAACTGGTTTTGACAAACATATCAAGTCCATGTTAATGGGACAAAACAGTCTCTTCAACAATTGGTGCTGGAAGAAATGGCTATCAATAACCAAAAGAATGAAAGAGGACCCCTATCTCACTCCCTATACAAGAATCAACTGAAAATGGATCAAAGACCTAAATATAAAAGCCAGGACAATAAAACTACTAGAAGAAAATGTAGAGAATGTAGAAAAACATCTACAAGACCTTGCAGTAGGTGGTGATTTCTTAGACCTTACACCCAAAGCAAGTGAAACAATAGAAAAAATACATGGATCTCCTCAAAATTAAACACTATTGCACCACACAGGACTGTGTCAAAAGGGTGAAAAGGCAGCTGACTCAATGGGAGAAAATATTTGGAAATCACATATTTGATAAGAGTTGTTTTATTTTTTGTTTTTTTGTTGTTGTTTTGTTTCTATTTTTCTTTTTATTTTTGTTTCTGCAATAAGAGTTTAATATCTAGGATATATAATGAAATGTTACAACAATAAAAAGACAAATGACCAATTGAAAATGGGCAAAAGACTCAAATAGACATTTGTCCAAAGAACAAATACAAATAGTAAAAAAAAAAAAAAAAACACATGAAAAAATATTCAACATCACTCACCCTTAAGATAATGCAAATCAAAACTATAATGATGGGGGAAAGTATGTGTGTGGGGGTATATGAGAATCCCCTATATTTTCAATGTAACATTTATGTAATCTAAAGCTCCCTTAAAAATAAAATATAAAAATTTAAAAAAATAAAAAATAAAAAAAATAAAAATAAACTATAATGAGATATCATTTCAAATCTATCAGAATGGCCAGTATTAAAAAGACAGAGAACTACAAGTGCGGGAGTAGATGTGGAGAGACAGGAACACTTATTTACTGTTGGTGGGAATGCAGAATGGTACAGCCACTGTGGAGGACTGTTTGGCAGTTCCTAAATATGATGAAAATAGACTTGCCACATGACCTGTAATACCACCACTGGGTATACATCCAGAAGAACTGAGAGCAGTGACATGAACAGACATCTGCACACCGATGTTCACAGTGGCATTATTCACAACTGCCAAAAATTGGAAACAACCCAGGTGTCCATCAACTGCTGAATGGATAAACAAACTGGTCTACTATTCACACGATGGAACATTATGCAGCTGTAAGAAGAAATGAAGTCATAAAGCATATGACAGGGAAGCGGCTGTGGCTCAATCAGTAGGGCTCCCGTTTACCATATGGGAGGCCCCGGGTTCGGTTCCCGGGGCCTCCTGGTGAAGGCAAGCCCACCCACACGGCGCGGTTAGCTGACCCAGCGAGCACAAGCAGCAAGGGGGGGATAAATGAAATAAATAAATAAAATCTTTAAAAAAAAAAAATAATAATAATAATAATAATAATAATAAAGCATATGACAACATGGATGAACCTGAAGGACAGTATGTTGAACGAAGCAAGCCAGAGGCACAAAAGTACAAATACTGTATGATCATGTTACTATGAACCAAACATATTATGTAACATATTGTATGATTAAAAAAAAAAAATTATACGTATCTAGTACACATTTGAGAAATGTTTTTATTCAACTGTGTTCTTATTATTTTTTAACTATTATTTTTTTCAATTATTAAATGTACAAAACAAAGCTTAAAAAAGGGGGAAAAATTAATATGTCACTTCCTGATTTCAAAATTTATTATAAAGCTACAAGCAATCAAACCAGTATGGTACTGGCACAAGGAGAGACATAGCCCAATGGAATAGAATTCAAAAAGCAAAAATAAATTCACATTTCTATGGCCAATTGATTTTTTACAGGAGTGCCAAGTACAGCAATAAAGGAAAGAAGCGAAAACTGAATATACATATGAAAATGAATGAAAGGGAATCCCTACCTCACACCATAAACAAACCAACTCAAAATGGATCAACAACCTAAATATGAGCAAAAATGATAAACTCTTACAAGAAAACACATTGAAATATCTTCATCACATTGTATTAGACAATGGATTATTAGGCTTTCCATCAATAGCACAATCAAGAAAAAGAAAAATTAGATAAACCAGACATCATCAAAATTAAAAACTTTTGTGCAAAGGACATTATCAAGAAAATGAAAAGGTAACCAACAGAATAAGGGAAAATATTTGGAAACCATGTATCTGAATATCCAGAATATATAAAGAGCTCCTACGTCAACAACAAAAAGAAAACAACACAATTAAAAAATGAGCAAATGACTTGAATAGTCATTTCTTCCCTAAAGAAGCTATACAAATGGCCAATAGAGATCCGAAAAGCTATTAAGGGAAATGCAAATCAACACCACCAAAATGAACAAATTAGCTGGAACCTGACCCGATCAAGATGGCATAGTGAGATACATTAGGGCTCTGTCTCCCTACAAAAGCTTTGAACAAACATCAAGAACTGGCAGAAATATCATTCTCAAAGATCCAAAAAAACGTTAAAAGATTGCAGAAACAGAGCAAGCGACAAATCAAGAAAAAGTCCACTTAAAAGTGGAAGGCTCTCTTGGTACCCTGGCACCTCCCCCCCATCCCCTCACCAGCTTGCTGTGAAGACAGTGTGCATTCCTGATGCAGATCTGTATCCCAATTCCAAATGGAACAGAGTAACCTGTGTACACATACTGGGAGTATGTATATATGGCCCAATCTGTCTGGTGGTGGCCTGAGGAACCAACTCACTCTCCAGAACTTGCCCTGCATGTAGAAGTTGGCTCACAGAGCTCTCCTATAGAATGCTGTGGGAACCCAGCCAAGTTGTGCTGCTTGAGGCAAAGGATTGCTGGCTGTAGGCCATACAGTGCAGTGCCTGGAACTGAAGAAACTGTTTCCTAAGAAGAGGGAACATTAGGAACCGTGTAAACGGGAATTCCTATGGTCACAAGTCAATTCCCAAGACAAGAGGCATGCACAGAAAGGATCTGGGAGACGCATATGTGGCTCTAGTGATTGGGCTCCCATCTATCATATAGGAGGTGCAGGGTTCGACTCCCACAGCCTCCTGGTGAAAAGCAAACTGGCCTGCGCAGCGAGATGGCCCACGCAGAGTGCTGGCCCGCACAGAGTGCTAGCGCAGCAAGATGATGCAACAAAGAGAGACACAGAAGAGACACAATAGGAGACACAGCAGACCAGGGAGCTGAGGTGGTGCAGTAAGATTCAGCGCCTCTCCCCACTCCAGAAGGTCCCAGGATCAGTTCCTGGTGCCGCCTAAAGAGAAGACAAGCAGACACAACACACAGAGAGCCGACAGCAAGCTCAAAACAATGGGGGGGGTGTGTATAAATAATTCTTAAAAAAAAAAAAAAGGATCTGGGAAACTTCTATGCTTTGACCTGTAACTATTCTCCAAACTCATTGTATGGATAATCTCTGAAGGAGAGCACTCACACAGGTCAATACTCAAAAACCGGGGAAGGTGTTTTCTTTTTTTAATTTTTTAAAAATTTAAATTAGCTCCTGGCATTGAAGGAAACCTCTGTCACAACACTAGCTAAGATCCAGTCAGGAGTATCAGACCTGGAACGTTCCAAAGACATTTAAAAAATAGCCTTAATTATGCTCAAAGAGCTAAAGGAAAGTATGAAGAACGAACTAAAGGAAATCAGGAAAACAATACATGAACACAAAGAGTATCAATACAGAGATGGAAATTATGAAAAGGAACAAGAGATGAATACCACAGTAACAGAAATTTAAAATTCCTTAGGATTTCAATGGCAGATTGGAGCTGTCAGAAAAAAGAAATCAGCAAACAGTAAATTTTACAAATGGAGAAGTGGAGAAAGAATGAAGAAAAGCAACATGTCACATACAAGGGAGATTGAATAAGGTTAAATGGGGAAGCAGATATGGCTCAACCAATTGGGCTCCCATCTACCATAAAGGAGGTCCAGGGTTTGATTCCTGGGGCCCTCCTGCTGAAAGGCAAGCTGGCCCAAGTGGACAACTGGCCCACGAGGAGTGCTGGCACAGCAAAGATGATGCAACAAAGAGAGACACAGAAGACAATAAGAGACGCAGCAGACCAGGGAGCTGAGGTGGCACAAGAGATTGAGCACCTCTCTCCACTCCAGAAGGTCCCAGGATCGGCTCCTGGGGCCACCTAAAGAGCAGAGCAGACACAGAACACACAGAGAGCAGACAGCAAGTGCAAAAACAACGGGGGTGGCAGGTGTGTGTGAAGGGAGAAATAGTGTTTTTTTTTAAAAAAAAAAAAGATTAAATGCCAGTTTCTCATTGGAAACCATGAAGGTAAGAAGGTAGTATCTGAAAGAAACATATTGCCAACCTGTATCCAGCAAAACCATCTCTCAAAAATGAAGAACTAAGACATTCTCAGATAAAAGCTGAGGGAGGCTTTGGCACTTCTGTATCAGCCCTACAACACAGCTAAAGGAAGTTTTGCAGGTTCAAAGAAAAATACAACTACTGTATTTTTTATTTCTTCACTCCACTTTTTACCTCCTACAGGATCTAAAAGACAAATGAAAAATAAAATATGAATCAGTGGTTTTGGACTCAGTGTACAAATACGTAATTTGTGACAAGTACATTTAGGTAAGGGAATGGAGTAATATAGGAACACAGTTTATGTATGCAATTGAAGTTAAGTTGGTAACAAAGCAAATGAGATTGTTACAAATTTAGGATGTTAAATGTAAGCCCCATGATAACCACAAAGAAAGTATCAGAAAAATATGCAAACTCATAGAGACAAAGTACAGGGTGAGAAGCAGGGGCAATGGGGAGTTAATGCAAACTGAGTATGATTTTCTGCTTGGGGTGAAGGAGTACTGCAGCATTGTGAATATGATTAAAATCCCAACTGAACTTTATGCTCAGGAGTAGCTGAGATGGGAAAGTTTATGTTGCATACATAATGCCACAATTAAAAAGAGAAACTAGAGATCATGGTAATTAAAAGCAATACATGTTACTGGGTGGGATCTAAAAATCCAGGCTCAAAGAACATTATTGGGACATGAGAAAAAATTGGAATAAAGAATGTAAGCTTTATATTTTAAGTTTAACTTAAATAAATGCACTTTTGGTTGATTTCCTAAGTTAATATCCTTTGGCACTGTTGGTGGGAATGTAAAATGGTGCAGGTACTGTTACTCTCTGACCCAACAATCCCACTTCTAGGTTTATACCCACAAGTACTGAAAGCAGCGACTTATATCTGTACACCAGAGATCATAGCAGCAGTATTCACAGTAGCCAAAGGTGGAAATAACACAAGTGTCCATCAGCAGATAGATGAATGGATAAACAAAATGTGGTACATAGGGAGGCGGCTGTGGCTCAATCAGTAGGGCTCCCGTTTACCATATGGGGGGCCTCGGGTTCGGTTCCCGGAGCCTCCTGGTGAGGGCAGGCCCGCCCGCAAGGCGTGGTTGGCTGACCCGGCGAGCACAAGCAGCAAGGGGGGGATAAATGAATAAATAAAATCTTAAAAAAAAAAAAAAAATGTGGTACATATCCATACAACGGAGCATTATTAAGACTTAGAAATGAAAAAAAAAAAAAAAGAAAAATGAAGTTCTATGGAAAATCTTATGTTAATACAGTAAAAATTTTAAAAATGAAAAGTTCTCATTCATGCTACTATATGGATGAATCTTATGAATATCAATATGTTGAGTGAAAGTGGTGGGACACAAAAGGAAAGACATTGTAGAATTCCACTTGTGCAAATTACCTAGAATGTGTAAATACAGGTTACCAAGGGGAGGAGAGGAATTGAATGATTTTCTTTTCCTTTGTGAGGCACCGGGACCAGGGATTGAACCCTAAACCACGTATGTGGGAAGCCGGGACTCAACCACTGAGCCACATCTGCTACCCAGGAATTGAGTGTTAATGCATAAGTATGGGGTTTCTGATCAGAGTGATGGGAAAGTTCTGTGATGGAAGGTGATGAGGGTACCACAATATTGTGAATGTGATCAATCCCGCTGAATGGTATGCACAGGGGTGGTTGAGATGGGAGAGCTTCTTTTGCATGTTTCCACAACTAACAAAAAATAGGCTTAAGAAAATGATAAATCCAATATATGATCCTAGACTGGATCTAGTGGAGAAAATTACCAAGAGGACATTATTGGAACATAAGGGAAAAAATGGTATATAAGTATACTTCATGTGGTTACCTAAGTGAATACTCTTGTTTTTAGGTAATATATATAATAGTAGTAAGTATTCAAGGAAGGAGCATGATATATAAACCTGCTCTCAAATATTTAGAAAGCAGACAGAAGATGGCCAGATGGACGGACGAAATGAAGAGTAAATACAGATCTGGGTATCTCATTAGGGGTATGTTGGATTTATCGGTATGTATTACTTTTACAACTGCTCTGTTAAGTTTCAAATTTCAAAATAAGAAAAAACAAAAATGGAAACCAAGTTTCTATTACCATTATCATTTTGCAAATATAAATATCCCATTTCCAAGGCATTTTTAAATGATCTGATTCAGAAATCTAGTTAATGAAGCAGACTAAAAATTAATCTTGGCATTTAGGATAACTAATTCCTAGAAATGGCATGAAAACCACTGGAGTTAACAGTCTTCCACCCACAAATTACAAAACAAAAATTGTTCCCTTGAAGTTTTTGTCCTCTCCAAAGAAATGGGTCTGCGAATAAAACCTTTGACTCCTGCCATATCTGTTACCTGGTTCACTGTGTGGAAACTATCATCTGAAATTTAGTGGATAAGCAAATGGTCACAGCTTGAAGACGTGTCACTTCATCTGTATTAGACCACCTGGAAGTACTGAACAAAATGCCACTAAGCTAAGGTTTATGCTTAAAATGAGCCAGGAACATGTTCCCCAATCTTAAAAGCATGAATCAAGGTTTAATCAATTCTCCATCTGAAGGCCTGCGAGAGTTCAAATGACCATATAAGGTTGCCTCATAAAATGGTAGGCATACCAGCCAAATCTCACATACTATGAAACATCCTGGGTCCGTGTGCCTTATACATGATTAACATGCACCCACTGTTCAACAAAATTGACATTGTCTCCTCAGGCCCACTTAGGAAGGTATGCTTTTATTTTTGTTTGTTTGTTTGTTTGTTTTTGGAGGTACCAAGGATTGAACCCAGGACCTTGTACATGGGAAACAGGCACTCAATCACTGAGCCACACCCACTCCCCAGAGGGTATGCTTTTGAAACTAAAGGAGTAGGGAACAAGTGTGAAAAAGACTGAATCTGTTAATTTTGAAAAGCCACTACCACCATCCTTGCCATCGGAAACATAATTATCAGCTACCTTGGGGAATGTTTGCTATCAAAATATTAACAGTTAATTTCCTTCTCAAGTTTTGTGGTAGCATTTAAAGTGCATAAATGTGAAGCAGGTATGTTTTTTGCTTTGAGGTACCTAGGCCAGGGACTGAACCGGAGGCCTAGTATGTGGGAAGCCAGTGCTTAAATCAATGAGCTACACCGGCTCCTCCAAGTTGGTTTTGTCGTTTATTTGTTTTGTTTTTACAAGGTACCAGAGATCGAATCTGGGACCTCGTATGTGCGAAGCAGGCGCTCAACCATTTGAGCTACATCCACGCCCAGCAGTTATGTTTAATGTATACTCTTTAACATTTAAGGCAAACAATAAAAGATAACTAAATGTCAATCACAGTAATTTAGAACACAAGTACCAGAATCAGACCTGTTCTCAAAATTGTACCACTGGGACAATAACCTCATGTTACCTAAATAACTAGTTTTCAATCTGGTAGTACATTATCATCATCCAAGGAGCTCATAAAATGACGCGCAGGACACAACCCTGACAAATTCAAGCCAAATGAGTATGCTTCCATTTCCAGATAAAAGGGTATATTGTAGTAGTACCTAATTCTATGAAATTGTTATTAGGAAATGGAAACTAACTTTGTGTTAGTTTCTAAAATATTCTCCAGACAATGGTCTAAATATTATTCACTTTTATGAAATCCCATTCTAGCATTATAATAAAGAGGGAAAATTTTTTTGAAAATGTTCCCCTTTAAGTGCTATGATCCAATCAATCAACAAGGGTCCCAGAAGCTTCTATGCTCTTTCAGACCACTTAAGATTTTTTTTTTTTACTTTAGCTCTTTACAATTACAAAAGCTCTTCCCTATCATCACTACTGTGTGTGAAAAACAAATGCAGTCCCATCCAAGTACGCATCAGGAGCAGAACACATAAGCACAGTTAACAACTGGTTTGGAATGTACTGGTGCCAAGATTTGATCTAAAATTTGGAACTGTGTCTGTGTATGTCTATGTACAAGTATAGAGGCCACAGGCAGAAATAAAGAGCCTCAACCTTGCCTTTGCCAACTCATTCACATATGTATACTAGTCTTAGGATAATTTTCTAGGCATGCATGGAAAGGGAAAAAAATATCACTTTATTATCTGACAAATAACAATGGCTCATGGTACTCAAGTTTGGAAAATTATTTTAAGATATTAGAGAAATGAAAGAAAAAAATTAAAAATTAGAAATATTTTGAGTCCTCAGTCCAGAAAAAGAAAAACGCTGTCATATTCCCGGTTATGTTCAAATCTTATGATGCCAGCTATAGTTCTACTCATTTAGAATAGGTTCTGAAGAATAGAACATCAAAGAAAAACTTGAAAACTAACAGTTTGGCCTGGATGACAAACCAATCAGGAAAAATAAAGAAAACAAGAGGAAAGGAAAAAGGCAAACACACCCAAGAGGGAGTAGGAAGAAAGAGCAATAGTAAAAGACAAAGATGCACTATCTGTTCTTTGACATTCTAAAAACCTAAAGGTTTTACTCTGGCACTTTAAATAGACAAGGTTGAATGAAAATGTGCCTGTACTAGAGGCAGCCCAATCCAAGTATTATCTGGGAAAATAGTAAAATAGTCAAGCTCTCAAATGTTCTATGCAACTGATCCAAGGAAAATGTTATGTCCTACTTATACTGTGCTGGACTCCCAGAAGCAAAAATTGATGTGTCTTGGATATAACCAATGTGTCAGAAAATTAATTCCATTCACTATAAGCCACAATTAATTGTTCAATGCAGCATATTAGTTCACTGGAACAGAGGTGGAGTTCCTGACCTATATACGAAAGAAGGGAAACTTTTCAAATTGATTTAAAAGTGTCAAAGCAAGAAAATCAACATTTTAAAAAACTGTTTTGCTAGATTAAAAAAGCTTTCTTGGGAAGCGGCTGTGGCTCAATCAGTGGGGCTCCCGTTTACCATATGGGAGGCCCCAGGTTCGGTTCCCAGGGCCTCCTGGTGAAGGCAAGTCCGCCCGCATGGCGTGGTTAGCTGACCCAGCGAGCACAAGCAGCAAGGGGGGGGATAAATGAATAAATAAATAAAATCTTAAAAAAAAAAAAAAAAAAAAAGCTTTCTGCCTCTAGCTAGGTGGATAACTTTATTTTCCAGAGTAAACTTCTCATATTTTGCTGCCACGACCAGAAAACCAAATGCCTGATCCCGTGACCCTAGAATCGCTGCATGCTAATAAGGACATGTAACAAGATCCAAACAACTCAAACATAACACCTAGAATCTTCCCAAAAATCTTTCAAGGCACCTCATATAATTGTCCATTTTGGAAGGTGATTTTTCCCTCAACTTCATTTAAAATATGACTGTT
>JAKSZT010054144.1:307440-372979 GCA_026826555.1 Tolypeutes matacus
TTTTGGAAGGTGATTTTTCCCTCAACTTCATTTAAAATATGACTGTTCCTATTAAGAAAACTAACTTTTCCCTATGTGGTTTTTTTAAACTGATATTCAATAGTTACTTATAAAGAACCTCAAATACCATTACTCCCAGTAAGACTTGATTTTGCTATACCAGTGTTATTACATTCTACATTCCTATCAGTTTGTGTAAAAAGGTTACACACTCAAAGCAACACAATGTTAATAAATGTTATATGCACGAAGTAAAAGGATACTGGGGAATAGGAGATGAATTACTAAATTTCCAAGAGAAATGTGTATCATTACAGCTAAAAAATCTGGGCGACACCATCTAACCAATCAAGTTCTGGATGATCAACAATGGAACTGACTAATGCAACATAAAGTACACAATACCTTTAAATATTTTTGCCAAAAAAATATTAACCTGGACCTAATAATCAAGTCTCTAGGCCAGGAAGCAGAGGATACAAAAGAAGCAGTAAATTCAAACCATGGGGAAACAGTCAGATAATAAATATGGGACATTCAAGAAAACTGTTCTGATTTCTTCAAAGAAAAAGTCAAGGTTATGGAGGAAGAAGTGGGAGAACTGTTAAATTAAGAAGACTAAACAAACATAACTAAATGCAAATGCAATTCATAAACTCTGACTAGATCCTGGTTTAGAAAAACTGGTTATGACTTCTTTGGGACAAATGAACTACTAGAAAATCTACTTGGGGCAGATGTGGCTCAACTGGTAGGGCGTCCGTCTCCCATATGGAGGGACCTGGGTTCGATCCCTGGGACCTCCCAGTAAAAAAAAAAAAAAAAAAAGAAAGAAAGAAAATCTACTAGACATTAGATGGTTTTAGGAAAATAACATAAAATTTCTTAAGTGTGATAATGGTATTTTGATTATTAAGAAATTCTTCTTGGGAAGCGGCTGTGGCTCAATCAGTAGGGCTCCCGTTTACCATATGGGAGGCCCCGGGTTCGGTTCCCGGGGCCTCCTGGTGAAGGCAAGCCCGCCCGCACGGCGTGGTTAGCTGACCCAGCGAGCACAAGCAGCAAGGGGGGGATAAATGAATAAATAAATAAAATCTTTAAAAAAAAAAAAAAAAAAAGAAATTCTTCTTAAGAGATTCAGAGATGTATGCTGAAATATTCACAGTGAAATGTCACACCTATAACTTTCAAATGGTTCACAAAAAATATCAGTTGTTGGATCTAGGTGGAGGGTATCCATAGAGATATTTAATGTACTAATTATTCTTTTAACTGCTCATGAAAATTTTCAAAACAAATTTAGGGGCAAGAACTACATTTTGTCAACACATTTAAGTCACTGATGAAGCTAAAAGAGGCTGAAGTAACTTAGCTATTCCAGAAGTAGTTGTCAAATTATGGATATAAAAACTAATCAATTAGGCAACAAGACAGGAAAAACTTAGGGAGGAAGGCAAAAGCAAGATGTAGTTTTACTGACTGGACAATGCCTAATTCATTGCAGTACCTTCATTTATCTTTCCCTTAATCCATGGAAGGATAAATATCCTTGACCTTTTACTAACTTTTAGCAATGGGCTCAGCAGATATTAGAAAAATACAAGGGATTTGTTTTCTTCCACGTCTCACTGCAAGGAGGAATTCATTTCAAGTTAAGAATTTGGGTTTCTCACACAAAGGTGAAATTTGCTACCCTCTCCAAACAAACCTCACTGCAAAACCATTAATGCAGCAAAGTTCCTCATGGACAGAATAGGCAGTGTCTTTTTTCAGACACACAAAGAAAACACCAGTTTAAAAAGGGGGGCAGGGGGGGCAAGGGGGGCAAACCTTAAAAACCAGTCTCACTATAAACAGTAATTCCTACTGCACATTTGCTCTTATAATTAATTTCCTTGTTAAACATTTCATGCTGCATTTGCTCAGTGTTACCAAGGTCAATGCAAATAAATTCTCTTACAAAGTGACACTTTGTGGTATGCTGGGAGTAAGTTCTTAATTATGCTTATCAACTGCACTAAGTAGTAATATTGAAGCACAATGGAATGGTTGTGTGAAAACAAAACATTCTAACTTTTAACAGTTTCTGTAACCTTGACCTACTCAACATGTAAAGCTGTAATTAACATAGAAGAAAAGTACAGACCTGGAGTGACCTAGAGTCACAGCACATTTCATGTACTACATTTTGGGTTTTCTTACCCTAAGGCAGATATCTTTCTTTTTTGTTTTTAGGAGGTATCAGGGACTGAACCCAGGACCTTATCCATGCAAAGCAGGCGCTCAACCACTGAGCTACACCAGCTCCCATGAAGCCAGAAATCTTGAGGGAAATGACCCCATACACATCAGTGCCCACACCCTTGAATTCAACTACATTTAGCAGTGATGCTTTCAAAAATATGTCTCTTCCACAAAAGGACAAATATTGTATGGTCTCACTAATATGAACTAAATACAAAAATTAAACACAGAGTTAAAACTTAAAGAGTACAGGTTACTAGGAAATAGGATTAGAGGGCTAAGAAGGGATACTGATGCTTAATGTATGTAGAATTTTTAATTGGCTTGACTGTAAAAGCGTAGAAATGGATAAAACTGATTACTCATTACAGTGAGTATAACTAACACAACTGGTTTATAAATGGGATTGTGGCTGAAATGGGTAGTCTAGGGATGCAAATGTCAAATGAAAGAAAGCTAGAGAATAATCTAGGGACTGAATATCATAGTGAACTCAGAGGACTGCAATTTATTATCACAAATAGAAAAATGTTCTTCTATGAACAAGAACAAATGTACATCACTATTACAAGGTGGCAAGAATATGGAGATGCATGAGAAAAATACAATTATTTTAACTTATGGACTACAGTTATCAACAATATTATAATATTCTTGCATCAATGTCAAAAATGGTACTGTGTTAATAGGAGGAGGTATGGAAAAAATATACCAAATGTACGTTATATATAGATTGTTAGTGGTAAAAGTCTGATGATATTCTCTCATCTGTGGCAAGTGTTCCACAACAATGTGTTGGTATATGGAATTCTGAACATTGTACATGATTGTTTTCTAAGTTCACAACTTCTCTAATAAAAAATACATATTTTTAAAAATAGGGTCTTTCCTTATGCCTTTTCTTAGTTAGGGTAGAAACAGAAATAAAGTATAAGATATTTAGTGTGCTTAAATGAGACATAGCATTTGCTCATAGTGGGTGTAGCTCAGTGGTTAAGCACCTGCTTCCCATGTACGAGGTCCTGAGTTCAATCCCTGATACCTCAAAAAAAAAAAAATTATATAAGCTTGTTATGCCATTACCTCATTTTCTTGCCTGCTTTGGACTATTAATTTGACAAAGCTGGAGTGTGCACTGCACAGCTGAGACACCAACATCTTAATACTCAAATGATATGCCACCACAAATTGACCAGAACTGTAGAGGGAAAAAAAATAGAACTAAGTCATTAAAATGCATGCTACTAACTGTATTTAATTGCGGGAGGCAGGGGGATGAGTAGAGGGGATGGGGTGAGAAGGATACTTGGAGTTCTAGGCTCTAGCTATACATCCTTCAAACAAATTAAACTTTAACTCATCCATAAAATGAGCCTATTAAACTAGATGATTCCTAAGGCCCATTTCAACTCTTAAATTAAAACCTAGAAAATTAAGGAATCCAACATTACTACCCTTGTGAAGCCCAGGAAAATTTGATAGTGCTCCAAGAGCAATGTAAAACATATTAAACAGTTCAGAATGCACACAGAACTAAAAGGAATCATAATAGTGGCCAACAAAGAAAATTAAGTTTTCTAAGCTCCTGCAAAACAACTGACACCAAACTATTTAAGCCCTATGCTTCTTTACAATAGGTATTTTCATTACTGAAGACATGACTGAGTTCGTACAAAAAGAAAAGTCCAAACTGGCAGCTTTCAGTCCTCCACATTCCCCTCTTTAATATGGCATTTTGCACTATATACATTAATGAAAATTTGAAACAAACAAAAAGAACTTTAGTCAAACTCCCCTTCCTCCTCCAGCTTTATTGGATAGTTTAAAATTACATTTCTATTTTCTAGGACTTCAGTTGCTTTTTCCATCTGACTTTTAAAAACTGATTACAGCAAATGAAACACAGTTGTCTAAGTGATATAGTATACAAAAATAACATCTTGATTTCTGTGAAAATGCATTTCTCTGCAATTCCTGAATAGCTCCAAATTACACTAACTCTGAGCATCGATGTTTACTCTGGGTTTTAGATTTAGTCTTTGAAAAAAATGTGTTCTAAACCTTTGCCATCACCATCTATACATCCAGCATTAACACTGTGATGAAGTTGTTCCTGTTTAGGCTTTTATCTCGATTTCTCTCTTGCACAGCCATTAGCGCGCATGTTTGTCTTTTTATTTTGTTTACTCCCACTCAACTGTATGCTCTATGGAGGGCCTGATACAGATGTTACTTGATGTTATTTAATAGCTACTGAGGTCAGACAATCCAAGGCCATCATTATGCTAAAATTAAAGTTATTTATGGAAGTTCATAGACACTTCCAGAATTGGTTTTACCTCCTACATGGGAACATATTCAAGAAACCCAGAATGGGCTTACTGGTCTGACTCAACTCTTCCCATTCATTAATCCCTATTCACCAGTGGCGCGGAAAGGGGGTTCTTTAACAAAGCATTATACATAACACCTCTACCAAACTAAACATAAACTTTTTTTTTTTGTAGTTAAATGCAGAAAGTCGATTTTTTTCTACCCCTTTCCTCCTTTTACACGGCAAGTAAAGCTCACTGGCCTGGGAGTAGCCTCTATCTGCCAACCTTTGGCCAGTGAAGAGGATTCAGAGAAAATAATACAACCATCAATCAGAAAAAGGAGGGGCGACAAAGGAAAATAATTAAGCTGTAGCCTCAATTGTGCATTCTCGTGCAAGGTGCCCTGACTCGCCACAGCGGTAACAGTTGACTTCACTTGTCTTGCTGCAGTTGATGGCTACATGACCAGTTTCACCACACCTAAAAAAGAAATTAAAAAGTTTTCATACTGGTGCTCAGAAAATGTCCAACTGTTTACCAAAGCAATAGTCAGTACACAACAACAAAAAGACACAACAATCCAAGCAGTATTAGCTTCAATATTTTTAAGATTTTAATATTTTAAATTTAAATCTTGTTATTAATCCCTAACACCTAAGGGCAGACAACGATGTAAGGAGAAATCAGATAATGGAGCTACTCTTAATTATACTGCCTAAGCCATGAAATTAAATTTATCTTAAGAGATCAAACAACATCAAAAGGCAAAAACACTGGTCAAGATCCTGTTATTCACACAATGGAATATTATGCAGCTGTAAGAAGAAATGAAGTCATAAAGCATATGGCAACATGGATGAACCTAGAGGGCATTATATGTTGAGTGAAGCAAGCCAGACACAAAAGGACAAATACTGTATCAATGTGTTACTATGAACCAAATATATTGTGTAATATAGTGTTTGATTCAAAAAAAATAATTTTTATGTATCCATTACAAAAAAAAAAAAAAAAAAAAAGATCCTGTTAAACTGTTATGCAAATCAATGCCTAAGGTTTCACAGGTGTACATACATCAAAAACCTTATCAAACCACACACTTTAAATACGTGCAGTTTATTGTATGTCACCTTAACAGGCAAAAGATTTCTGGCTATATTACAAAAGAAGATGTATATGTGAATCATACAGTTTTCTACAAAAAAAAAAGTGTCTGGATGCTTCAAATTATTACAATGTAACGCTCATATTTTTTTTTTTTTTTAAAGATTTTATTTATTTATTCATTTATCCCCCCCTTGCTGCTTGTGCTCGCTGGGTCAGCTAACCACACCGTGTGGGCGGGCTTGTCTTCACCAGGAGGCCCCGGGAACCGAACCCGGGGCCTCCCATATGGTAAACGGGAGCCCTACTGATTGAGCCACAGCCGCTTCCCTCATATTTTTAAAAGTATTATGAAATTCTATAGTCATACAGACTGCCCAGTTGCCACAAGCAATCATGGCAGAAAACTGATATACAGATAGGTTGCTGGTTATTTATGCCAAAAATCTATCTCATCTGGTCACAGCCAATTTTCACTGCATGTACTAATCCACAAAGTCCTACTTACAGCTACTCTATCTATCTAATCACTGCTAAGAGTTTTCCTCCAGCAAGATTTTAACTCACCTATAGCACTTCACTTTGGTGCAGTCTTTTTGAATGTGTCCAAATTCTCCACAAGAATAGCACTTCTGCTCATCCGCATGGTCACAGTCACGAGCCAGATGGCCTGGTTTGCCACAGTTGTAGCAGCATTGCTCTCGCTCTCTCTTGGGCTCCTTGCAGTCCTTGGCAATGTGGCCACCTCTACCGCAGTTATAGCAGGCTTCAACAATAAGGAAAAGAAGCAGACCAAGACTATAAAACCTTGACAAAGTATTACTATTATTTTAAACCACACAACACAAAACCTCAAAGGTGGAAAATCCTTTCAAATGCTATGCTACAGTACTACATGCTCACCTCTCCTAGTTTTAGAGGGGTATGAAAGGAAGTATTAAATACTTACCATCCTCCTGAAGATCACAATCCTTGGCAAGATGACCAGACTCACCACAGCGATAACAGATGTCTGGAAGAGATGAGGAAACAAACTGGAAACCTATTTTGAGTGGAAACAAAAAGAATTTACTAATTAGACCAATCTTTATACTAATGAATATTAAAGTACTTCATAATTTTTTATTCGACAAAAATACCTCTATCCGAGGTAAAACCACCTCTGCCACGGCTTCTCATTCCACGGCCACGGCCTCCTCCTGTAGGGCATTCCCGGGCCCAGTGGCCAGATCGTCCACACTTGAAGCACTCATTGCTGCTCATGGCTGCAGTTAGATCTTCTGAACACCAAAAATAACAACATTAAACTACTTGAAGTTACTTTTAGCTTCTATTCCCCTTTAAGTGTATTTCTGGAAAATTATTTCAGGAGAAAAAAGCTTGCCAATATAAATTATCACAAACCTAAAATTAAGCATTGTACACTTATACTCTTTTTATCTTTTTATTTAAACCCTTAAGATTATGCACTTAAGGATAAACACACACCTTAATGCAATTACTGATAGATGGGATGGGATTTATAGGGTTAGTGGTAATGAAAGCCCATTATTACAAATAAATAGTAATACCTCATATTCTAGGTCCAACTTAACTGACTCATTTTCTTGGCTACAATCCAGGAAGTTTTATTTTGATCAATCAGAAACTACTTACTGGTCATAAAATTGGACTAACCCAAACTAATGAAGCTGTACCTATGGATTCTGGAGGTAAGGGATAGGTGGGAAAAAAATATTTTTCTCTGTAATCTTAGCACCTAACACAGTGCCTAGTTCTAATGTAGCACTTAAAAGCTTGTTGACTGAGATAATTCTTTAGAGTAGATATAGGAAAAGAAATGCAGGATGCGAATTTTATCTCCAAAACATGTTTAAAAAAAAAAATTAGGGAAGCGGCTGTGGCTCAATCAGTAGGGCTCCCGTTTACCATATGGGAGGCCCCGGGTTCGGTTCCCGGGGCCTCCTCCTGGTGGGGGCAGGCCTGCCCGCACGGCGTGGTTGGCTGACCCAGCGAGCACAAGCAGCAAGGGGGGGATAAATGAATAAATAAAATCTTAAAAAAAAAAAAAAAATCGCTGGGAAAATGACCAGAAGGAGGTACACCAAAATGCTAACTGCACCTGTAATATAACATTGGGATCATTGGAATTTTTTCTCTTGTATTCTCCCTTTTCCAAATTTTTTCTGTAATTTGTCTTACTTTTATAACAAGGCTACTTCAAATCTCCTAATACCCCTCCCCTTATAAGGAATTATTTGAAAATAACATTAAATACAAACTTCCACTAAAGCAAATGGATTGTGCCCTTCTTATATTACAATCTAAAAATAAACAGAGGCTATTTCAGAATTCATAAGTCACAGGGCAAACTCCTAGAAAAGTGGCTATTAAAAAATAAACCAGCTAAAAAAAATTCATTTCTGTATCTAACATTTTTACCCGTAATTCCAGTGTCAAGCAATGGTACAAAGTTAAAAAAAAAAAAAAAAAAAAATACTTAGCTCCAAGCCAAGTTCCTAAGCACAATCATCTAGAAAAACATCATATTGTTTCAACTGAATGCTAAGACTGACTCAGTATTGGAATTAAGCAAATCAACCAGTCTTTTCTAGGCAACAAAACCCTAAACTGCACTTAGTTTTCTCTCCATTCAGTAAGTAATTCACCAAATCTAGGGACTAAAAATTAAGCGAAAAAACATCTAGTAAGCGTCCACTGTCAAGCACTTAAAAAATCCCAATATTCACTTATCGCAAATCTCTAGGATCAAATCTGGATGTATGAAACACTTGTAGTTAGTGGATTCAGATGTATAATGCACATTTCAAGTCAGTAAAAAAAAACAGCTGGCAAAGGAAAGAGCAGCTATGTACAGAGGGGAAGCGCAGAGATTGAGAGGTTAAGAATTTTCTTTGGTTTTTTTAATTGTTATTGAAATAATGAAAATGTTCTAATAATGATTGAAGTGATGAATGCACAACTATGTGATTATACCAAAAACCACTGATTCTACACTCTAGATTAATTGTATGCTTTATTTATATGTATCAATAAAATTGATTTGTTTAACTTACTTTGTAACACCTTTGCTAGTTTTAGCATTCTAAATTATGGGAAGTGCTGGTTTCTATCAGAGGGCAGAAAGTGAATGGCACATGAAATGGTCAAGAGAAAAAAGCTGCTATGGCACCTCTTATCCCATTTCCCATTTTTTCATTTTGGATCTTCTCCAGTTTACTACTTGAGCATACATAACTATGACTGTCATTGAATTTTTTTGTTTTTGGGGTTTTTTTTTAGGAGGCACTGGGAACCAAACCCAGGACCTCCCATGTGGGAGGGAGGCACCCAATTGTTTGAGCCACTCCTCTCCCTTCACAGAGTTCTTATGCAGAGAAATGATCATACTTCCTTTTACAATGTAATCCAGTCAATCTGACAAGTCCTGAATATTTTATTACTTAATATTCAAACAAGATACTTATCTTTTAGAAAAGTCAAAACAAGAGCTGACAACCCAATATGCATTTTTAGAGCTAAAGAAATGACAGAACTTGCCAAAACCTCCCCCCCTTCAGAATGTTGCTTTAAAAAAACTTCACTTTGCAATTGTAAAGTACAAAGGGAAAACAATATTATGATACATAATCACATACTTATCAGTTAAATAATATTATTTTAAGTTTACCTACAACGTAGAAATACTAGTTTAGAATTTTTTGTTACTCAAGACCTAATTATGGGAAGCGGCTGTGGCTCAATCAGTAGGGCTCCCGTTTACCATATGGGAGACCCCGGGTTCAGTTCCCGGGGCCTCCTGGTGAAGGCAAGCCCGCCCGCATGGCGTGGTTAGCTGACCCAGCGAGCACAGGCAGCAAGGGGGGGATAGATGAGTAAATAAATAAAATCTTAAAAAAAAAAAAAAAGACCTAATTAACCAATCTGAAGATTTTTTTATGAACCATTTTCTTTTTCTCCACCTTCTGTTTGTTTACTTTTATATTCATGGGACCCAACTCCAAAGTAAGTGTAAGAAAAAGAAAATGACCAGAAAATAAATATTTTGGTAGAGGACACAATTTGCTAAAAATAACATTTAAGATTAAACATTCTGAATGTGATTAACCCCACTGAACCATATGCTTGGGAGTGGCTGAAATGGGAAATTTTATGTGGTATTTATGTTAATCTATTAAAAAAAAGAAACTAAAAATACAAGGACAATTAAATGCAATACATGATCCTGAACTAGACCTAATAATTGAGGAGACAATGCCCAAAGGGACGTTATTGGGACATATGAAAAGACCAGAATAAAGGCTGAAAGCTTTATAGCAATGTTTTCTCAACTTGTACTTGAGCTATACTTAATGTGGTTACATAAGTAAATATGCTTGTGCTTAGGAAATGTTCATGGGAAGTATTAAGTGTCCAAGGAGCATGTTGCATGGCAACCTATTCTCAAACATTAAGAAAATAGTGATATTAACAAATGTGGCAAAATGTTCAAAGTATACTGGATATACTGGAGTTCTCTTATTATTTTTGCAACTTTCTTTTAAGCTTGAAATGATTTCAAAATAAAGTTTAAAAAAAAAAAAGCGAGATTAAATGTTGAGCTTTACTTTCTCCTAACTTTAATTCCTAATTTAAAGTTGTTTTAAACGTGATCATTTATGAACTCAAATTACAGTAGTTTCTCCAATTAGATTAAAAATAATAATCCAGTAGTATTTATCTACTTTTAACAGAGAGTGTCTTACAGAACTAGAAGTAAACTATTCTGAGAAATAGATATGAACAACTCAGTGGCAAAGGCAGAACTTTATACATTATACTGAATAGTTTGGAACTTTAGTTTGTCGTCAGCAAATTTTAGCTTCACATCATTTTGTTTTCTGACGGAAATTACGTAAAAACAAAACAAAATCCCAGCTAAGTCTTAAAGGGGGGAAAAAAACATTAATTTTATTAATATCCCAAAGACCCATCATTAGGACACATGCTTTTTAAAGTGTTTTCCAGTACGATTAGTAACGCGTATACAATCTGCAAACTAGCAGGTCTACATTTTCACTGTGTAATTGGTCCCTTGGGATGGACTCGTCCCTGTAGTAACACTATTAAAACAACTGATTTCCACTGTGTTTTGGAGGCATGCTAGAAGGCAGGTGTCCATCCTAAAACTCATGTTATATATAAATGTATTTAGTTAAGAGGTCTTTAGAGGATTTCATGCTATCCTTTAGGAAAACTGGAGGGAATAAGATAAGAAAATCTGAGCTGAGAATCATGGCTCGAAGAGTCTTACTGCCTAGGTCGCTCCCGGCTGGAATTCTGATGTACTATCCTGCCCCTTGAACGGCACTCCACCTAGCAAAATATTTTCCAATTCTAAAGGGCTAACTCTATAAGAATCTGACCACATTTCCCAACCTGGAACTCGCAACTTAGGGCATTTGGTTAATTGTTTCATGGTACTGCTATATTGCTTTTTTATCATATTCTTTGAGGGCAGAAACAAAGTAATTCACTTTGAAGCACCTTCCTACTTTATAACTATCTGTTTAAGTAGCAGTTATATAACCTAGGTCTAAACCACCTAAATTTTGCTATCACTCACAAGCCTGCACCATTAATTAATAATAATGTGGGAAGCGGCTGTGGCTCAACTGGTTGGACTCCCATTTACCATATGGTTCGATTCCCAGGGCCTCGTGGTGAAGGCAAGCCGGCCCATGCGGCGCGGTGAGCCAACGCAGCAAGATGACTCAACAAAGGGAGACAAGCAGACCCAGAAAAACACCAAAAGCAAAATGGACACAGCAAGCACAAGCGGCAAGGGGGGGATAAATAAGTAAATAAAAATAAAAAATAAAAAAAATCTTAAAAAAAAAAAAAAAAATAATAATAATAATGTATTTTCAATTATGTACTCACTAAGGATTGACTATAATCATACCCTGAAATAGGTATGACTGTGCCAATGAACTTCTAGGATCCACAGGTTTCAGCTTCTCAAAAGGATTAAAGGCCCATTACTCTAAAGACAATTCCTAATATAATTTTTTTTTTAAATGATCCAAATAGAAGTACTTTCCATTCACGGTATTTTTAAATTCCAATCTATAACAAGGCTCAGACTAAAAGAGAGACCAAAACAAGTAAAATATGTGAATGATAAAAACCAGTTAAAGTTGGAGGGTATCTATGTCAAGATTATCTAGTACAATCACATCAAGAAAGTTTTGCCAAAGGTCACCAAAAAACCCAGCAGCCAGGCCAGATCCCCAACTTACCATCCAGGGCTCTTCCTATTACACCAAGAATTCACAAGTAACTAGACCTCAGTAATATTTTATGGAATGCTACATAATATATGTACTAATTAATATAAAAAACAAAATACTGTTTTCAGTGTTGCCAGGCAGCAGAGAGACTATATTCTCTTCCTTTTGATGCAATAAAACACAGCTTTGTCTACAAGTATCCTGACACAATAGAAAAATTGGGGGATCATAGGTAAGCCAGTTTGAATCCCAGCTTAACCACTTGCTGCATTACCTCAGAGAAAACACTTGACCCCTCTCTGTCCTTCTCTACAAAAGAACATTAAAACTGATTGTGGTGAGAAATGTAACAAAATCTAACAAAGTGCCTTGAGATTAATAAATGCTCAGTTTGCAAAAACATTAGAGTTTATATCCTTTGCTTGCAGTTATCCTTTCCATTTCACTCTTCCCCTAATAAGACTATTTACAGAGAGGCTTTGATTAGAACTCAAGCCAATGTCTACACAAGAGCAGGATGAATTGGGCTATACTCAAGTTATATATATAATTAGATATATAGTTATACTCAAGTTCCCTATCACTTCCCATTTCATAATGTCTATTTCCTAAATGGAATGGAGAAAGAATTTAAAGGAGAAAAATGTACAACTACTAAGTGGTTTCACATTTGAACTACCAAAAATCAGATATTGTTTCTAAGTCTCAACTTTTGTGTATCAAGTTATCATGATAGAGACCACACTGAAAGCAGTGTGGTGAGGCAGACAAGAGGCATGACTAACACAGTCAAGATAATGCTTTAGACATAAGATCCCTAATAAATTAAGAAATTTTGGCTACTTTAAAGATTTTGTGCTTATCTAAGACTTAAATCCAGGAATTGACAGCAAAGCACAAACAGTTATACTACTTTTTCATTGTTAATGTCAGTAATTGTACCATACTTTTAATACCAAGATTAAAGCCAGTAAATTACTTAAATCTAACAGCACTTGGTCAAGACTAATAATATTTGGATTCAATTAATAAAATGACCATATAAATCTCTCTATCCTAGAAAATACATTTGAAATAAGTAACAATAGGAAAATTGGGGATAAAATGACATCAGTAAAGTATGATAAATGTTTGGCTACCTTTATTGTTTTGTTTTTCCTAACACAGTGGTAGATTCACATTTGTAGTATCCCTAATTATTTTCCCCAAGCTCAGGGTTATCCCCATCTCATTGGTGCTTTTGCTCTAATTGCATTTTAGACAGTGGAGCTTTTGGCCCCTGAATGCATTTACTCACTCATTATTTTTTCTATTTTTTTTTTTTTTCAGGAGGTACGGGGCCTCAAACCTGGGACCTGTACATGGGAAGCAGGCGCTCAACCACTTGAGCTACATCCACTCCCCTCACTCACTTATTATGTTCCATTAAATCAGTTTAATGTTCAAACATGGTTCTGAAACACTTCAGATTGTTGTAATAAATTACAGATAGAACAGAAGGAAGCAAAATACATTATGCATTACCTGCAATTTAGGCAGAATGATGAGATCACAGTACAATATTGGGAGCGATTCTAGGCTCTTATCCTGGGTCCTGTACTTTGCTGCTTGATCTTCATTAATTACCTCCATTTCTGCTCTCCCTGATGATCTCTGAAGGGTTTTTATTTAACAGCTGAACATGTACTACAGTCAAGCATTATAAACATCTTTAATGCCTACAACCCTGTGAGTTGTGTATTCTGTTCCCATTTTACTGATAAGGAAACTGAAGATCTGAGATGTATCCAAAGCCATACAGCTAGAAAATTCTAGAGTAAGGATTTCAACAGTCAGACTAAATCTTTGCAGCAGCTTTTTCTAGGGTCAAGTAATAAAAAGTACACCAATTATTGGAAAAGTACACCAATTGACTCCCTAACCCAAAAATAGTACACAAGGGCATTATTACTATAAATCAAATAACGATAAAAAGTTCAAATTAATTTGAATTTTAATGCAAAAAAATTTGTTCTTTATACCACGACACATCTTTTCTGAAATGTTAAGTTAAAATAGAGCTTAGGAGTGTCATCACACGCCCCAAATACTGGCAACCTGATTTTACTAGTTAATACCCTCATCTGTAATTATGGAACCACTCCAGGTGATCACTAGAACATTCTCATACTTCTAATTAACTGAATCCTTCTACTTACAACTTGAATTTCGGTGGCCACAAGCTCTCATTTATTCCAGCAAGTTTTCTATAACATGAAAATGCTGTACACTTCACTGGAATCTCTCAATGGCATTCCCTTTACTGCAGTAGCATCTGTCACTGCCAGAATAAGAGTTCTATTAAGTGAGACAATATGGAAAGCACATTCTCCACGTAGCAGGCCAGGATGCCTTGGCATCAGTCTCCTGGCACTCCACTTACTGTCAGGAGGCTAAGAAGAGGAAAGGAGCCATTAATTTTATTTTAAACTCTCACTCCTGCAGGGAAAAAAAAGCACAATCTCTCTGTGGTAAATGTTTAGCCAACAGGCCAATCATCCCAATTAGTCAAGTGGTGGTTTTACTGCAGTTTAGCACCAGCTGGGTACTTTCCCATATACGTTGTCATATGTTCTTATCATTAGATTTTTATAAGGTAAAAAGAATCCTAACAATCACAAAATCATTTTACAAAGAACATTTATAACGCCTTAAAAAAAGGAATCACTGCCTGTTCAGGATGTTCAAATACCAGTACAAAGAAATGCACCTTGGTCTTCCACTGACTGGCTCAAAATATATTACAGAAATTGTACATCTGTTTAAACACATTACTTCTCTTGTATGGACGCTTGGAACTCTAAGAAGAGCTTACACAAGTTTTCTAATGTGCCGTATGTAGGTGCACAAACATACTGTTAGGGTTTTTTTTCCCTCCCTGTTGCCAAATGGTTACTGCATTTGGAAAAAATTTTAAGTCCATAATTCATTCATAATTATGGACTTGGGACTCTAATAAATTACTCCTTTTATATTCCAAGACACAGAGTTCCTTGTAGACAAGGATCAGGCCCAACAAGCTAAATAAAAACAACATATACCTAATAGCACTTTGTAGATGCCAGATAAGCTTGATCAAAGTCATTCTTTAGAAGCATTTTCTTAAAATGCTGTTTGCAAGGGGAAAAAGTCTAGGAGGCAGGAACTAGTTTCATAAATCTTTTCAAACCCTTCAAAACCTTATGTTCAATATATAGTGCTTGATGACAACATAAATCGCTAATTTAAATTCAAAGATTAGCTAGATGCAAAAATCAACTGATTATGTTCCTCTCTAAAGCTGGGTCACATAAAAAGAAAACGGGAAAATCTACTTAAAAAAAAAAAAAAAAAAATAGTAATTTGCCAGCAAAGGGGAGGATGTAAGTTAACCTTTATTTTAAAATGATAAAAGAAAAATCAAACTCAGGCTCTTGGCTTCTTTCTTACCCCTTACTTGGGTCCCCCACAATAATGCCTTAAACACACTACCTGTAGTCACAGAAGATTACTGAGCAATGTTCTGGGTTTTTTTTAAAGACCCCCATGACCAGATGAAATCATTTCCTTTCGGAAGTGCCCTGTGGCTGAGGCCATGTGGTTAACATGTGGCAATCAGGAATATCTTTATTCGTAATAAAATCAACACCCAAACCCAAATATGAGCCATTAGGCCCTCCGAAGATAGGTTTCCACTTTAAATTAAATGTAGACAGAGATTGGTAAATTTAATGTCCCGTTTCTAGCGTAAATTATGTTTAATCCAATAAACTATGCAAAGACTACTACTGCTGCTGCCATTGTTTTAGAGGTTTGATAAATACCTATTTTTTCTGACAATGGGATTTTTAAAATGCCTCTCTAATGTAAATCCTGTTGATTCGAAGAAAACAGGCTCCATCAGGCCCTTTCCGAAGACACCATTGGAATGACGACAAAAATTCAAGATCAGGAAGCTTGATAATATGGAGTATGGAATTCCAAAGGCTCTCAGGCCTTTTTATGGAGAGCCCTGCCACCTCCAACAGAAAGGTTTCTTCAAGGACATTTTTCTAAGACCACGAGAACCCCTGGCTCTAACACATGGCCCACTAGGCCCACTACCCCGGCACATGGCCTACACAAGTACCCACCCCATCCCCCCCTTCCGCAGCCAGGGGCCTTCCCCACCACACGGCCTGCAGTTCCCCTAGTTCCCGCTAACGCGACCATCCGTCCCCCACTCCACGACCCTCGAGGCCTCGGGGCGTCAGCCCCAAGGACGCACAGGCCTGGGGCTCAGCTGCCATAAGCCCGCGGCCTGGGTGCGGCCTTGCCGCAGGGTGAGGCCCCAAGGGTCAGCGGCCCAGCTTCTCAAGTGGGAAAGATGCGCCGAAGAGTCGCCTGACTGCGGAGGGCCGGAAAGGCCTGAAACTCCGGCCGGAGACCGCGGTGGCACCCGAGTTTCCCGCCTGACGCAGCAGCGGAGCAGGCCAAAGTGCAGCCGCCATCGCCGCCTCACCGCTCCCTAACCACCACCCCCAACCCTCGTCTGCGTCGGGCAAGTGGCCACCCCGCCGCTCCCCCGGCCCGGGCCCCGATTTCCAGCCCTCACCTTCGGCGTCTGAGAGGACCCGCAGCGGCGGAGACTCGGACGCAGGCCGGAGGAAGACGGCTGGCAAGGAAGCGGCTGTTTATTTTCAGAGTCCTTGCCTGCGCCACACGCGGGTCTGCACACGGCCCCACACACGCCGCTGCACACGGCTCGCCTCCGCCTCGCCCACGCGGCCAATCAGCGCGCGGGGCTCAGCCTTCCAATCAGAGCCGCCCGCGCGGAGGCCCGCCCAACACCACCCCACTCCAGCACCGGGTGGGATGGGCCTCCTCCTCCGCGCGGCGGCTTTTCCCGATGCGCTCCGCGCGCAACCTTTCCCGCTCGGAACCTTGCGGCAGAGATTCGGCGGCGCTTCCGGTCCCGCGCCGCCTTTCCTCTCGGCCTTCCTTGTAAACTGGTGGAAAATTCCGGGTCCCCGCCGTGATGACCTCTTCCGGCAGCCGCGACGAGGAATGCCTGGGGATGGGTCTTAGTAAAGTGACTTTGATAAGCGTGGGGCCGAGAAAAATTCCTCCCCCTTCTTGGCCTCCGAAGAGAGCGTTCTTGGACTTCTGACTCAGGACACGCTTTCAGAACCAGGTCCGATTTCCTTATACACACATTTAAGCTTGGAGAAAAGTGGCTGCCGAGTCTTGGAAGCTACTGGAAAAGTAGATGCAAGGCCTTGAGATTTTTGGATTTTATGTGAGCCTGAGAAGAGCCCGGGAGGCCTTGCAACTCTCATCTCCAGAACTGATATATCCGCTCACCTACCCCCAAATAAGAGCGCCTAATGAGAGAAAGTGGTCCGCCCTGGGGAGAGAGAAAATGGTGAAGGAAAGGGAACTGCGATTTCCCTGTTCCACAACACTTCTTGGGATCTATTAGCATATCTATGAGTGACATTACCTGGCCCTTAATTTAAGTATGGTATTTTCTCCAAAAGAGATTTTATATATATATATATAGTGACAGATAATGTCAGGGCTGAAACCAAAAGACTCTTATCATCCACTTTATTTTTTTTATTTATTTATTTATTTTTTTTTTTTTTTTTCATTTATCCCCCCCTTGCTGCTTGTGCTCGCTGGGTCAGCTAGCCACACCGTGCGGGCGGGCTTGCCTTCACCAGGAGGCCCCGGGGACTGAACCCGGGGCCTCCCATATGGTAAACGGGAGCCCTACTGATTGAGCCACAGCCACTTCCTTATCATCCACTTTAAATTGTTGAAGGTGGACTAAAATATTCCAGAATTTTGTGTCCTGTTTGGACCGTCTTTGTTTCTTAGTATATTAACATGAAAAAAGTAGAAGAGTCCCAAGTCTGTTGAGGTCCTGAAGTTGCTAGTCTCATACTAAACTTAATAGGCTTCTTGCTGTCCCTGCTGTTGGCTGCTCTGTTACACCAATGTGATTTTCATTCTAATGACTATTCTTTTCTTTGAAGTGAAGGGCACAGATCTATTAAGATGTTAAAACTGGGATGAGGGCAGCAAATGTAGCTCAAGTGGTTGAGCATCTGCTTCCCATGTATGAGGTCCTAGGTTCAATCTCTGGTACCTTCTGGGGAAAAAAAAAATCTGGGATGAACCATCAGGGATTAGTTATGCAGGTGACTGCCTCCTTTCATCCACTTGGGTCCTGCCAGTTCCAAGGTTGTATGGTTTTTGTAATCCTATTTGTGAGAAGGCAGTACAGCAGAATGGCTAAGAGCACAGACATTATGAATCAGACCTCAAGTCACTAGTGCTTGTTTACTCATTGTAAAGCATTTAGCAAAATGTTGGGCATATAGTTCTCAGTAAAAGATAGTAATTATCAAAGAGGGAATGCACCATTTTAAGGACCAATATTTTAAGTTTTTTTTTTTAACCAAGGCTGTTTAAAGTACACGCATTTTTAAATTCAGTATGAAAAGGCTCCATTTCCTTTCAGACTGAATAAATGCCTAGCAGGTGTTAATGTATTGAGCTATAATACCTGAGTTGCCAATAATAAAGTGATATTTTAAATTATAGTTTTATCTCCAAGAAGCTTACACAGCTTTATAGATTTCCCCTCCCTAGTCTGGTTAATCTTTATAATGTCTTGAGGTAGGGAGTAGTTTTGCAGTTATAGACATTAGAGTAGTGACTTCCTAATAATGAGTCAGTTTAATGCAAGAAGCTATTGAGCATTCACACCACTCCAGAAGAACAAGTTAAAATTGGCAGAGGAACCATAAATTTGAATTTTCTGACTTGTTTTCTGTTCACCATTTCAACCACAGTGCTGCATAAAAAGTTTGCTATTCATTATAGACTCAGGGACAGAATGTACCTAAAGCTTAAAAAAAAAACTAAAGAAAATGAAGGTGGGTGTGAATTATAGGTGTTGGATATTATTGTCCTTCTATAGGCTCTAAAAATTTAAGTAGAAGGAATGGAAACATAATGTGATCTTGGCTGCTTGACTCCAGGTGTAGTAACAACCAGCTTTCTGTAATGATGATTATTAATAGAGCCAAACTGATCATGAGGCATTAGTGACTGCTTCCAGAGATGGTCTCTGATGGAATTTAACTACTGTAGCTCATATTGCCTGGGTATGCTCCCATATTTCCCTAGAGATGTTTGAAAATACTTGAAGAAAGGGAAAAGCCAGCTCACTCAAAAGATGAACTGCTTGACTATATTTAAAGATAGAGGCTCTATTACAGCTACCTACCCTGGAAATGTGGTTAGCCTCTCCCTCCCTCCAGCGTTCTATCTGACCCAGGTATTGCTCTGGGCATTGCCAGGGTTACAAAGGTGACTAGGGAAGAGGCAGATCTTGCCCTTGAGGAACTTGCAGGATATTCAAGGGCCATGAGAAAGTATTAAGTGTCCTGAAAGAGGGCCAGCTAAAATGATGACTCAGCATGATTCAGGATTCTTTAAAATGGGTACCAGTTGAGCAGCAATACCTGCCAACTCTCCATTTCCGCTCAAATGCCTAACTGCAGAGCACATGCCTTACAGTCTGCCCTTAAGTTGGAATGGTATCAGATACATCCTTTTAAACCCTTCCATGTCTTGCTTTCTCTACAGCAAGGACATGGTGCTCTGTAACTTTACTTAGAAAGTATTTAACTAAGGTTGAGGAGAACAAATTGATGTTCTGCCTCTTCTGTCTACTTCTAAAGCAGAAACATAGTTATCAGTAATAATAGGAATCCGTAATAATAGTAATAGCTAGTACTATATGTAAAGCTCTTAAAACAATGCCTGGCATGATTTTGTTCAGATTTCCCGGTTTTACTTGCACACACATGTGTATGTGAGTTAATTAGTCCTTTACAATGTTATCACACTCGTAGGTTCCTGTATCCAACACCACAGTCAAGATACAAAACAGTTTTGACCCAGCAAATGTCACTCCCGCTGTCCTTTGATAAACCACACCCACTTCCCTCCCCCCTCCCTAATCACTGACAGCCACTAATCTGTTCTAAAATCTTGTCCTTTCTTGGGAAGCGGCTGTGGCTCGATCAGTGGGGCTCCTGTTTACCATGTGGGGGGCTCCGGGTTCGGTTCCGGGGCCTCCTGGTGGGGGCAGGCCACGCCCCTGCGGCGTGGTTGGCTGACCCGGCGGGCGCGGGCAGCAAGGGGGGGATAAATGAATAAATGAATAAAATCTTTAAAAAAAATAAAATAAAATAAAATCTTGTCCTTTCAATAATGTTATATGAATGGAATCATACAGTATGTAGTCTTTGAGCAGTGGCTTTTTTCATTCACCATAATTCCCTGGAGATTCATCCAATTTGTTGCGAGTATCAATAGTCCATTTCTTTTATTGCTGAGTAGTCTCCATGGCATGGATGGGCCGCAGTTTTTTCACTATTTACCCGTTAAAGGACATCTGGATTGTTTCCATTTTGAGGCTACTACAAATAAAGCTGCTAAGAACATTTATGTACAGGTTTTTATGTGAACATAAACTTTCATTTGGGATCTCATTTTTTAAATTAGCGTTCTGCAGATTACCCATGTGATTGAACATCTCTTCACTTATTTAGATGTTGTCCAAGTTTCCTCTTTTGAGAAGGGCCTATTTTGTTCATTTTTCCACTGGGTTTTTCCATTGCCTTTTTCTTACTAGTTTGTAAGAGGTCTTTATATATTCTGGATACTAATCCTTTGTCACTTACAGGAGTTTATCTGCATTGACATTGTGGTTATCATTGTCGGGACACTAATCCTTTGTCACAGGAGCTTGTCTGCGTCGACATTGTGGTTATCATTTCTCAAAGTGACGTAAAGTATAGGAATTGATAAAGAATTTCTGAAACTTGGATTTGGATCCTTGAAGAGGGGACAGAGGGGTTTCATTCTGGGAATGTAATTCAGAGCTGCCCACCAAGTTCAAGGAGACTGCTATACCATCCATCACACCTTGCAGCATTTCCTTTTCATCTATTAAGTGCCAGCAATTTGCTTGAATGGTGGCAGGTTAATGCTAAGCAGAGCATCTCAAAGCTTCTGCCCACTGGAGGGCAGATGCCATGAGCACTTAGACTGAAGAAAACTTTTACTTCATTTTTGGAGGTCTTCAGATGCATTTATTGCATCACTGAACCAACCATGCTTTTCAGCATTTTGACCCTCAGAAACTGCTGGCATCACGACGAACTCCTTCACTGGTGTTTTCACTTTTCCTAGCGCTGCAAAATTCCAGAATTTAGATTCCTGACTCACCCTTCAGCCAGTCACTGATACTGCTGACTTATTCTGGTGGGGTCAGGGCTCACAATGTGACTTTTAAAGGGGAAAATAGCTTTTGGACAAGCTACAGCCAGTGCAATTTCAGGTAATAGACTTCCTTTTTCTCCTCTAACTTTCGCAGTGGCTTAGTCTTTCTCCTTTGACTGAAGCGAAAGCCAAGCCTCCACCATCCTGACCATAAAGCTGTGGATTGTACGAGCTGGCACAGCCAATACTGTCCTTCTGAGGCTGAGTGACTCATCGTTTCAAGCACCTGGCTGGGGTGCAGTATGCCCTTAAAGTGAAACAGCCCGCACGGCTTAGGCATAGTTGAGTTAGCAATTCAAAATTTAGCTATCATTTGGATTAATAAGCTTATAAAATCCCTACTGTCCAAAATCATCTTGAAATGTTCATTTATGTGATTACTGCAGTTCCCCAAATTGCTGATGGAGAAACGAATGTACAAAGTTCTTATAGCTTTCCCTCAAATCACAGCAAAAACATAAAGGCAAGTACTAGGACTTCTAGGAGCATGAAATTTATACCTTTTCTATACAAATACATGTTAAGGAAAAGAGGTTTGGATATTTTCAAAAGGCTGTGATAAGGATTAAATAAAGTATAATATATGAAAATGTTTTACAAATTCCGAAAGTGCTTTACCAAGGTAAAATATTAAGGTCAGTTCCTGTCGTCATGAAATTCCTTTTCCACACTGATTTATTACACTTAAAAGAAATATTTTTACTGTGTGAATAGGCAGTTAGAACATTCCTATTGCATTTGAAGAATGGAAGTATTCTCTCCCTATTTTTTAGGTGTTGACTTCCCCATATGATGCAGTATTCTCAAAGAAATAAAACTGACTTCAAATGTAACTGATGTCAAAGATTTAACCAAAATGAAGTTTGTTTTTAAATTGAGAGGAAAAAAATAGAGGACAGAAACAAGTGCCTATTTCATATTACTTCTATATGTCAAGTTTTCAGAGTAGACCAAACTGGAAACGTGGGGCAAGTGTCTGGGACATTTGAATGTCTGTAGATGAGCAGTTTGACTGGCATTTCCTGTTGGCTGCTGTTCTGAGGAAACTGTCAAGGATGCCAGGGGCGAGTGGGTGAGGGTGTGAAGAGGGGAGTGGGCTACTAATAATTGGGATGTGTGAGACTTTTAGCACCTGAACAGTGTGTAAGTCTGAAAAATTCAGAGTAGGAGGTAGCTTTCTCTGTTCCTCAGCCAAAGGCAGCATCCCAAATTCAAGCCAATCTGACTTTGTGTGTGTATACACACACCTGCACACAGCACATAACAGGCACTTGATTATTGGAAGAAGGGTAAAACCTACTCTTAAGATAAAGAGCTCAAGAGTTGGGCCTCAAGGGGAAGGGGGGATGTAAGGCAAAACTGGAGAGTGAAATCTGTCTTTGATGTCTATCCTCTTCCTTTTCATATCTCCCCTTTCCCCTTCCTTACTATTATCTTTCCGACTGTATTAGCTGAATAAGAGCCAATCATTAACTTCCCACTGAGAGGTCAGGAGACTTTGGCCAAGAGTCTTAGAATTTCCCAGAGTTTTTGCCCACAAAATCCACTGTGAATAGATTTTGTGTGGGGCAGAAGGGGTGGGGGGGGCAATGAGGAACAGTGTCCTCAAAGTTTCCCACATCACACCTACAGACACTTTCCCACTTTTCTACCCCATCCCCTTTGAAGAAATTTATATATTCCTGTTTTAAAGGAATATTACATTGGAATATTACATAGGGGCATAAAAGATGAAACCATAGTTTGAGTTCCACAATAGAAGGAAAAAAAAAGATGACACTGAAAATTAAAATCCTAGGAAGTCTTTGAAAACAAATTTCATAGTTTCATTATATGATTCTAAACTACAGACCTTACAAAGTCAAGAGTAGGCAAGGCTCAACTCATAGCCCCTATACCTGACAGAGTACTTGAAACTTAGGCTTTCAATAAAAATTATTATTGAATGAATATTTCATTTTCCTCTCAGCATCTCAGCTGAGACTTCCGAATTTGTTCACATTTCTCAGATTCAGCATTCATTACAACTTGTCCAAGAGCTAAGGCATTTTCCACAGGTATTTCCTGTTTTGTAAGTTCCATCCAACCTTAATCTGCTGGTGACAGCATTAGTTGGCTTGTGTTTTATGCTGGCCTTTGCAATGACACAGTAAAAAAAATCTGGAACCTCCTGAATTAATGTTAATACAAATAGTTTTTTTTGTTTGTTTTTTTGTTTGTTTTTTTTGTTTTTTATTTAATACACAGGACTTTAATTTTTTTAAAATAGAAAATGGCATTCTCTCCACTATATAAGCTTCAATCCTTCCAAATAATATGCAAATATCAGCTTTATTGTCTTTTTTTTTATTTCTTTTTTTTATTTAACTATTTGTATATTTAATAATTGAAAATATAAACAATTAAAAACTAAAAAGTAAACACAGATGAATAAATATATACATTTCTCAAATGTAATGGATACATATAAATTTTATTTTTTTGGATCAAACAATATGTTACACAATATATTTGGTTCATAGTAACGCATTCACACAGTATTTGTCCTTTTGTGTCTGGCTTGCTTCACTCAACATAATGTCCTCCAGATTCATCCATGTTGTAATATGCTTTATGACTTCATTTCTTCTTACAGCTGCATAATATTCCATCATGTGAATAGACCACAGTTTGTTTACCCATTCATCTGTTGATGGACACCTGGGTTGTTTCCAACTTTTGGCAATGGTGAATAATAATTGCTATGAACATCGGTGTGCAGATGTCTGTTCGTGTCACTGCTCTCAGTTCTTCAGGGTATATACCCAGTAGTGGTATTGCAGGGTCACGTAGCAAGTCTATATTCAACTTTTTTAGGAACTGCCAAACAGTCCTCCAAAGTGGTTGTACCATTCTGCATTCCCACCAACAGTGAAGAAGTGTTCCTATCTCTCCACATCCTCTCCAACACTTGTAGTTCTCTGTCTTTTTAATAGTGGCCATTCTGATGGGTATAAAATGATATCTCATTGTAGTTTTGATTTGCATTTCCCTAATCATGAGTGATGTTGAGCATTTCTTCATGTGTTTTTTTTTGCCATTTGTATTTCTTCTTTGGAGAAATGTCTATTCAAGTCCTTCGCCCATTTTTTAATTGGGTCATTTGTCTTTTTACTATTGAGTTGTAACACCTCTTTATATATCCTGGATATTAAAACAAATAGTTTTTATTTGTTTTATTTTTTATTTTTTTTTTATTTATTCATTTATCCCCCCCTTGCTGCTTGTGCTCGCTGGGTCAGCCAACCACGCCGTGCGGGCGGGCCCGCCCCCACCAGGAGGCCCCGGGAACCGAACCCGGGACCTCCCATATGGTAAACGGGAGCCCTACTGATTGAGCCACAGCCGCTTCCCAAAACAAATAGTTTTTAAATGGAACTACTGTACAAAGGGAAGATTGATACCTCATAAGATGGCTATGAGATTTAGGATAATGTATATAAGTACTTTTCACAATGTAAGGTACGGATATTATTGTAACCAAGAATTCAGAATTAACAAATAGTTACAATTACTGAATCATTATAAATGCTCTTTTTCCTTTCTAATATATTGTAGAATAGCCAAAAGTAAATACCTAAAATTACTGAAACTCACTAAACTAGAACCCAGGTGCCTTCCTGAGTAGCGCTGTTTGTCTTGTTGTTGTATCATTAAAGTTCTTCAAATATTCTGGATATTAAGCTCTTATCCGATATAAGACTTACAACAATTTTCTCCCATTCTATATATAGTCTTTTCATTTTCTTGATAATTTCCTTCAATGCACAAATCTTTTACGGTTTGATGAAATCAAATTTATCTATTGTTTCTTTTGTTGCCCGCCCTTTTGGTGTTTATTGCTCCCCAGATCACAAAGATTTGACTCTGTTATCTTCTAAGACTTTTATAGTTTAGAAGATAACTAAACTATATTTAGATCCTTGGCCTATTTTGAGTTGATTTTTTTGTGTATTCTGTGAGGAAGGGGTTTAACGTCATTCTTTTGCACATGGATATCCACTTTTCTCAGCACCATTTGTTAAAGAGACTATTCTTTCCCCACTGCATGTATTTATCACCCTTGTTAAAACCAATTGGTCATAGATGTGTGGGTCTATTTCTGGACTTTCAATGCTCCATTGATCTATTTGTCTATCTTTATGCCACTATCACATTGTTTCGATTATTGTAGCTTTGTAGTACAATTTGAAATTGGGAAGTATGAGACCTCCAAATTTGTTATTTTTCAAAATTGTTTTGGCTATTCAGGACCCCTTACAGTTCCGTATAAATTTGAAGATTAGTTTTTCCATTTCATTTAAAAAAAAAAAAAAAAAAAAAAGCTTACTGGTTTTTGATAGGGATAACAGTGAGTTTGCATAATGCTTTGGGTGTGTGTTAGCATTAACTCTATCCATTCATGTACATGGGATGTCTTACAATTTATTTAGGTCTGAAAACCACCCTTTTAAATTCTTTTTTAAAAGGTTCGGTGGTTTTTAGTATATTCACAGAGATGTGCAACCATCACCACTTTCTAAATCCAGAATATTTTCACACCCCAAAAAATAAACTACACATCCATTAGCAGTTCATTCCCCATTCTCCCCTGCCCCCAGCCCTTGGCAACACTAATCTACTTTGACTCTATTCCTTGACATTTTCATGCCCCTAAATATTTTTTTTTTTTTTTTTTTACCGGGCGGTACCGGGGATCGAACCCCGGTCTCTCCATATGGTAGACGGACGCCGAACCTTTTGAGCCACATCCGTTTCCCCCTAAATATTTTTTAAGTTCCATTCATGTTATAGCATGATTCAGTACTTCATTTCTTTTTGTGGCCAAATAATATTCCTCTGCATGTATTTACCACATTTTGTTTATCCATTTAACAGTTGGTAGAATTTGGGTTGTTTTCACTTTGTGGCTATTATGAATAATGCTACTGCGACAGATTTATTTTATTTATTTCTCCCCACCCCCTTGTTGTTTTTCACTTGCTGTGTCTGTTCATCTTCCTTGTTTCTTTCTTTTTTTTTTTTTTTTAAAGATTTATTTATTTACTTTATCCATTTTAACCCCCCCTTCCCCATTTGCTGTTTTGTGTCCATTCGTTGGGCAATTCTCTGTGTTTGTTTCCTGCCATCTCTTCTCATCCTTCTCCTCCAGTCTTCACCAGGATTCGATCCTGGAGACCTCCGATGTAGGAGAGAGGTGTTCTGCCACCTGCGCCACCTCGGTTCCTGGCTTTAGGAGCTTTCGGAGCATCTCATCTTGTCTCTCCCCTGTTACATCATCATCCTGCTGCATGGCTCCCGGGGCCTGGCGGCTCACCGGCACACAGAGCCTGGCAGGCCATGCACCTTCTATATATATATTTTTTATTTTACCGGGAGGTCCCGGGGATTGAACCCAGGTCCCTCCATATGGCAGACAGACGCCCAACCATTTGAGCCACATCCGCCCCCCTCTTCCTTGTTTCTTTAGGAGGCACCCGGAGCCAAATGCAAGACCTCCGATGTGGGAGGAAGGTGCCTAATCGCTTGAGCCACCTACACTCCCGGTTTTGTTGTATCTCTTGTTGCGTCATTTTGTTGTATCAGCTTGCCACGCCTGCTCATTGCATCAGCTCATTGTCTTCTTTAGGGGGCACCGGGATCCAAACCAACAACCTCCCATGTGGTAGGCAGAAGCCCAGTCACCTGAGCCGCATCTGCTTCCCGAGTTGTACAAGTTTTTGGGTGAACATATGCTTTCAGTATTCTTAGGAAAATAGGTATCTTTTTTTTTTTTTTTTACCAAATCATTTTTATTGATACACATTAATAAGCATAAATCCATCCAAAGTATTAAATCAATGGTATCTGGTATAATCACATAGTTGTGCATTCATCATGTCAATGGAAAATAGGTATCTTAAACTCTCTTTTCCCTAACTTCAATTTAAAAATTGTTAGCAGTAAATTCATAGAGACCAAAAGTAGATTAGCAGTTATCAGGGGCTAGACAGAGGGGGAAAGAGTGCTGAAAGAGTTTTGGTAATGGATAGGAAAAAATGGGGAGTTATTGCTTAGTGGGTACAGTTTTGGGTAATGAAGAGTTTGGTAATGGATGGTGTTGGTGGTAGCAAACATTGTAAAGGTATTTAGTGCCACTTATTGTACATTTAAAAATGGTTAAAATGGCAAATTTTATGTTATGTATATATATGTTACCACGATAAAAAATATTTTTAAAATTATTGGCACTAGCCTAAATTGAGGCAATTCCAGCATGACTTAGCTAAATGATGATGATACAAGCTGATATAAGGAAATTTTGTTAATGTGTGAATGTCAAAAAAAGTACTCACAGAAGAGGTGGCATTTGACTTCAATTTTGAAGGATAAGAATTACCAGTAAGGGCCTGGTGGGGGCGGGGAAGGAACAGTTGGGGAAGATGTGGGAAGAGGAAGCTGACCTGCAAGTTTGGGGACTGAAACCTTCCTTCTGTTCTTGGCTTTCCAGTCAAGCTTGGTTCCCCTTCATCCCCATCAATTCTGGGACCACACACTCACCTTCCAATAAATCACCTTGTGCTTTAAGCACATCCTCCATTTCTATTGCTTCTAATGCACAAACTGTAACTGAATGCTCTACAAATACCGAAAGTGCATGGCTTTTGGAAACACAAAAACAGGTTTTAAGTCATGGCTGTGTAACTTGGGGCAAAGTCCTTCAATCTTGTTGTGAGTTCAGTTTTCTTGTCTCTAATATACAAATCATCACCACATGGCTTAGTGAAGCAGAAATAAAATGAACTAGCATATGTAAAAGCACTGGATCCCACACAGTTTGAGTGGTTATGAATACACTACATAAATTATGATCAAAATCATGGGGGCAGGGATTCTGAATGGGTGGGAGCTGCAGATCTCTCTCTCCCTGGAGAGAGAACACAAGCGTTTAGAAAGGTCCAGGTTCCAGGGGTAGAGATCGCAGAAGGAGAGCCTCTCACTTCCCCACACAGAAGACGGTCCAGATCCCCAAGACAACAGAGAGCTACATTTCCTTCCCCTTATCGACTGAAAGAAGAAATGAGGAGAAGAAAGAAAGGAAACAAAGAGCAAAGAACATCAGATTACTGAGGAGGACTTAGAGGGCAAAACAGAAGAAGAAATAGAATTGACGATGTTAATGGGCTTTGCCTCCTTTGATTCCACACAAGGGAAAAAGGTGGATGGCTCTGTAAATGCCTATGCCATAAATGTGTCTCAGAATAGGAAGTACAGGCAGTACAAGTATGGAAAAAGTGGAGTCAACAGACCTTTGGATTTCACTGCATGAGAACTGCAATGCTGAAGAATGATTTTTTCCCTCATCTTGGTCAAAGGCTTGGATTTTGTGTTTTGTATTTAATATGCATCAAAAACAGGATCTCAATTCTTTCTCCTCTTAAAGTAAGAAAATCTTATTCATGAAGTGTGTAGTTCACTTACCCTGCTTTCAGTACTCTTAGGAAAATAGGTATTTTTTTTTAACAAATCATTTTTATTGATACATATTAATAAGCATAAATCCATCCAAAGTGTAAAATCAATGGTATCTGGTATAATCACATAGTTGTGCATTCATCATGTCAATGCCCTAGCGTCTCCCTCCGCCATCTTGATTGCCCCCATGATTTTTTTTTTTAAGTATTACTATATTGGAGAAATATTCAAATTACTCGTATGTTTTTTTAAAAGTCCTAACAAACAGCCAAGAAGAAGATGTATACACCTTCCACAGTAATAAGGACAAACAAAATGGGGTTGATGATTGACCCAAATGATATTTTCCAAAAGAAAAAAAATTTTTTTAATAACCTATGAATAAATAATAACAAAGTTACCACACTAGTGTAAGATATTAATAATGAGGGGGTGGGGATATATGGGAACTCTATTTTCTCCATGATTTTTCTGTATACCTACAACTTCTCTAATTAAAAAAAAAACTTTTATTTTAAAAACTTATGTAGGGAAGCAGATGTGGCTCAAGCGATTGAGCTCCCACCTACCACATGTGAGGTCCTGGTTCAGTTCCCAGTGCCTCCTAAAGAAGACAGTGAGCTGGTGCACGGGCAAGCGCAGCAAGCTGATGCAACAAGAGACTCAAGAAGGCAAAAAAAAAAAAAACATAATGAGAGCTACAACAAAGCAGGGAGCGGATGTTCCCAGTGCCCCCAAAAGAGGACAAGCAAGACAGCGAGCTGCACGATGAGCTGGCATGGCAAGTTGATGCAACAAGATGACTCAACAAGAGACAAAAAGAAAAACACAATGAGAGACAAAACAAAGCAGGGAGCAGAGGTGGTGGCTCAAGTGATTAGGTGGCTCCCTTCCATATCAGAGGTCTTGGGTTCGGTTCCTGGTGCCTCCTAAAAAAACAAGGAAGAGGAACAGACACAGCAAGTGCAAACAATGAGGGGGTAGGGAGAAAGAAAGAAATTAAACAAATCTTTTAAAAAAACACTATGTAATTCAATAAACTAAATGAATAGGCTTGGAATAAAAAATAGATATTACCTGATTTTTGTCATGAAGGTGGATGTAAACAAAAAATAGCCCAAACCAGATTAGCAGAAATCTTTATTTCTGCATTTGCCCTGAACCTGAGTCTGCTTCAAAATAACATGCAAATTTAACAACTCATTTAATTTGCAGACATTGATCAAGTATTGGCATGGTTTTTAAGTACTGTTATGTGTTGCTAGGGACTAAAGAGACATTGCCCCTGCCCACAGGTTACAATCTAATAGAAGAACTCTAATAGAGAAATCAGGAACCAAATGTGATCTAGCGCCAACAAATGATGCAATAGCTCATTCAATAAACATTTATTGAGAAGGTGCTTTGAGCCAGGGAAATTCTTGTTGCTGGAACTAACAGCAGTGGACTGAGATCCTGGCTCTGCTGGAGTTCACTTTGCAAGGGATATATCTAGAAAGCTTTGCCAAACCCAAATACACAAGTACTGGAGGAAGGAGAAGACTGCGAAGCAAGGTGAGCAGTAAAACCCCAGCTGCTCCCTCCCAGCCATGAAAAGCTCAAATCTGTGCCTTAGCAGAATGACAATATCACGGACCTTCAGGGGTACCTGAGGAGGGTCTGTGACAGTTTGAAGCTGTACAGACCCCAGAAAAGTATGTTCTTAAAGCTAGTCTTTTCTGTGGGTGTGGACCCACTGTAAATGGGATCTTTTGGAGAGTAGGATCTTAACATAAGATGTGACCCATCAGGAAGCGGCTGTGGCTCAATCAGTAGGGCTCCCGTTTACCATATGGGAGGCCCTGGGTTCGGTTCCCGGGGCCTCCTGGTGAGGGCGGGCCCGCCCGCACGGCGTGGTTGGCTGACCCGGCGAGCACAAGCAGCAAGGGGGGATAAATGAATAAATAAATAAAATATTAAAAAAAAAAAAAAAGATATGACCCATATCACACAGAATGGGTCTTAATCCTCTTTATAAGAGAATGAAATTCAGACAAAGAAGGAGAAATCCACAGAAGCAAGAAGCTGAAAGCAGTGAAGCTGGAAGAGAAGGAAGAGACCAGCAGACACCACATGTGCCTTGCAACGTGGCAGAGGAGTGCAAGATTGCTGGCAGCTGGTCTTCGGGAAGAAAGCATCGCCTGATGATGCCTTGATTTGGACATTTCCACAGCCACAGAACTGTAAGCACGTAAGCTAATAAATCCCTATCGTAAAAGCCAACCCATTTCTGGTATATTGCTTTCCGGAGCCCAGCAGACTACAACAGAGTCCAAACAAAGAATGACAAGTAGGCTGAGATGATGGAGAGCAAGGCCCTAGATGGTCGGCCTCTGCTTATCTCTCCTGCTCCTTTCCAACCTCTCCTCCAGCCACCCTGGACTTTGAACAGTTTTCTGGATTGTTTCTTGCCTGCACATGTTTGCACATGCTGTTTTCTCTTCCTGAAAGATTCTCACTCTCTCCCTTTTCATCCAGCCTTCAGTTGAAACATCATCTCTTCAGCAAGTACTTCTGAAATGATCCCCCAGCCCCCCAGAAACAGATAACCCCTGTCCTATCGGACGTGCCAGGTGCTGTGCTGCGTGACTTTGAAGGTTTATACCTTGGGGTCTCCAGTAGACTGGTCTCTCTTGAAGATGGAAATCTGGTCATGAAATTTCTTCTGCCTCTTCCATGCTGGCCTAGGGTAGGGTACTGTGATGGTTTGAAGCTGTAAGAAAGTCTGTTCTTAAAGGAATCCATTTCTGTGGGTGTAAACCCATTTATTCATTTAAAAAACATTTATGGGGAATGGATGTGGCTCAAGCAGTTGGTACCTGCTTACCACATGGGAGGTCCAGGGTTCAGTTCCCAGGGCCTCCTAAAGAAGACAAGCCAGCTGACACAGCAGGCTGGCGTGGCGAGCTGACACAACAAGGAGATGCAACGAAGAGACACAATGAGAGACCCAACAAGCAAAAAGCAAGTGTGGCTCAAGCGATTGGGTGCCTCCCTCCCACACGGGAGGTCCTGGATTCAGTTCCCGGTGACACCTAAAAGAAAACAAGCAGACACAGAGAGCACACAACGAACAGATACAGAGAGCAGACAGCAAGCGCAAACAACGAGGGGGGGGAAATAAATAAATAAAATCTTTAAAAAAAAGCATTTATGGATTACGTAGGTGCTGGGGATTCAGTAGTGGACAAGGCAGGAGCAGGTGAGCTCCTGCTTTTATGAGGTGTCAGATGAGCAGGACACACTCAAATTAATAAAGGTAGTTTCAGATCATGACAAGTTCTATAAAGAAGGCAAAACAGCACAATGGGAGAGAGAGTGACGAGGCATTGAGGGCTGGCTGCTTAGTGAAGGGGGTGAGGAGGGGCCTTCCTGGGGAGGAGGTAGCTTGGCCCGGACTACAGGAGAGTGTTCCAGGAAGAGAGAAGGAGAGCAGAGGTCAGGGGCATGAACACACCTTAACATAAGACTCAGCTCAACGTGTTTTGGGACAGAAAGAAGGCCAGCGTGGCTGAAGTGAAACAAAAGAAGGAAGAGAGAAAGAGATCAGGTCAGAAGAGCTGGCAGGGGCCTTGTTGGACCTTGGAACACAGCCTTGAAGTTGTTTGTTTTTTTTTTTTCTTTTTAATGGTTTAAATCTTTTTTTTTTTTTTAAAGGATTAGTCATCAGAATAACAACAGTTCTTGTTCCAGTGCCAGAAGCCATTGTTCCTTACATTAAGCTTGCCTCCTTAATGCCTTCCTCTGCCTTTCTAGAACCATTCTAGGAAGCTGGCTAGATTTGGGGACTGCCACAAGAGGGAGGGGGGCTCAGAAGGAGGATAAAAAAAATATTCTAGCACTTGAGGACTAAAATTCCTGTCCTGGAAGTTGGGAGACAGCTCAAGCTCAGACACCCCCTCCCCCCACATACACACTAACACACACGGTGTCTTTACTAGGACTCAGAGCCCCTGAGAGCCGTTTCTAATTATAGCTCACATTTGTTTTCACATATATCATCCAACGTAATCCTCACATCCAGCTAGGGAGTGACAGTCCAAGGAAGCAAACATTTGAACTCACACCGCATGCTAACTCTCCTCGGGCACTGTCTGGCTCAATCTTCCCACAACCCTGGGAAGAAGGTTTTTATTACCATGTCCATTTTGCAGTGGGGGGTGTATGCTCAGAAACCATGCTGAGAAACTGCAGAACTAACTGCAATTCCAGCCTGAGTCCTTTGACTCCATGTCACAGGCTCTGTGCACTCCCAGTGGCTTTGGTCAGCTCCCGGCAGGGCCTGCCATAGGCAGGGAGCCAGCTGCATATTCTTCAAGAGCCAAGAGCCTCGTCTCCAGACAAGGACATGTGGGAGTCAGAGAAAAACTGGCAGGATGAAGAGAAGATGCTTATCCTGTTACCTTGACTTATCTTCCTTATTGAATCAGACCACTGGAGTGCACTAGCAGTTTATATATATATATATATAATACAATACGCTATACATATGGTATATTATATATGTAGTATACTATATATAATATATCCTGTTCTTTTTATTTCTCACCTGTTCCATAGTTTATTATACTCTTTCAAATTAACAATCAAATCCATTGCTTTAAATTTAGAGGTTTTTTTTTTTTACCTGAAAAGATGGTATAGCAGTTTGATATTGTTTATGAATAACAAAAATAGATATTGGAATATGTTTGTAAACTGGTGTGTTCCTCTCGGTATATTAGATTATATTGGATTCAGAGGTTTCACTTTTACTTGATTAAATAATGATTAAGGCTTTGATTGGCCACATCAGTAGGATGTTGAGTCCCTGCTCCCTTGGTAGGTAGGGACTCACAGAGAAACTGCACTACAGAGAAGGGAGTTTGGAGTTTTGGATGCTGAAGCCCCGGGAAGTAAACACACAGAGAAGCAGATATGTGAGGAAAGAGAGAAGGCTCCAATAGACATGGCAGAGGCCCCAAAAAGAGAGAGTCTGAGAGTCTACAGTTGACCTCGTGGAAAGAACAGAGCAGCTGAGCCCAAAGAGAAACGAGCCCTGGGAGAGAGATGAGACTTATCCCAGCCTACAGCTGATATTGGAAGAAGGTGGGACCACGGAGCCTTAAGAGGAAGAGAAAGGCTGGACCCTTGCAGATGTCGGCAGCCATCTTGCTCTAACACATGGCAACGGACTTTGGCGAGGGAAGTAACTTACACTGTATGGCCTTGCAACTGTAAGCTTCTACCCCAAATAAATACCCTTTATAAAGATCAACAGATTTCTGGTATTTTGCATCAGCACCCCTTTGGCTGACTAATACAGAATTTGGTACCGAGGAGTGGAGAAGTGCTTTTGCAATTACCAAAATGCTGGAATAGTTTTACAAATGGATAAGTGGTATTTTTTGTAGGAATTGTGAGATGCTTGATGGAAAAGTCCTAGATTGCTTTGAAGAGACTGGTGTTAGTAATGTGGATGCTGAAGAGACTTTTTATGATGCCTTAGAAGTAAATGATGAAACTATTATTGGAAACTGGAGGAAAGGTGATCCATGTTTTAAAGTTGCAGAGAACTTAGCAAGATTAACTCCTGGTGTTTTATGGAAGGAAGAATTTGAAAATGTTGAGCCTGGGCATTTAGCTGAAGAACCTTCCAAAGTAAATCCAGAAAATGTGGCTTGGCTTCTCCTTGAAGCTTATAGCAAAATGCTAGATGAGAAAAATACACTGAGGACTGAACTGCTGGACACAAAGAAAACAGAAACTGATTCCAGAACTTGCAAGTCTCTGGAAATCAAGTCCCTAGATGAAAGTGCCCCATTTGAGGACTTAACTAAACTTGGAACTTGTAAATCAGGATTGAAGATGCAGTTATCTCAGTAAGACTTGTGGAAAGTCTTACTGTCTGATGGCTTGGACCCCTGCTTCTTGCATGCTAAACCAACAAGGTTTTTGAGAGTGCTGTATGAACAAAACCACTGTGTTTGCTTGGAATTAAAAGGACATGGAAAGGAGAGATTGAAGGAGAAACAGCTTTAAGAGGAAAACCATGGAAGCTGAGATCTGGAATTAAGACATCACCTTAGGCCAAGAGAGGAGCCCCACCCATGTGTACAGTGGGGGTGAGTTTGCCCCAGCAGTTGAAGAGGTGGATGTTCCCACCTGATGTTCTGGGAGAGTTTTGCCGCCCCAGGGTACAGAGAGGGTGGAGCACATTCCTCAAGGATTAGAGCGGTTAAGATCAGCACCCCATAGGTCTGAGAGGGGTGCGCCTGATCTGCATGGGTTAGGGAAAGCCAGATGGTCAACTTGTTACTCTGAGAGGATTGAGCCTTTATGCCAAAGGTTAGGGGGAATGTTATCTTCACTAGTCTGTACTAGGGGGGTTAAGACTCTAACCCAAAGATTGGGTTAGGTGTGGCAATCACCCCAACACTTTTGGAGGGTAAGGTCTGGAGCTTGGTCGACACCCAGGTGCTTGATAAGGGTGGAACCAAGAAAATGGCCGTTGGGCAAGCCTGTGGAAAGGGTGGGTCCCCATGTGGCCCCAAGGAGAAGAAATGCCTCTCAGGCTTTGAAATTGAATAGAGGATGCCCTGCAGGTTTACTGAACTGTAGAGAACCCATGACTCACGTTTCCCTCCCAGTTTCTCCTTATGGTAATGAAAATGTTTATCTTTTGTCTGTCCATTTGTGTATTGGAAGCAGATAAATGGTTTTGTAAGTTCAAAGGTCTACAGCAGATGGGACTTTGCCTCAAGACAAACTGTATTTCTTTAAACTGATTATGTTATGATTTTGTACTTGCATTGTAACTGATTTAAGGTTTTTTGAATACTGTAATGTATTTTTGGAATTCAGAGAGTGGAGTGTAGCAGTTTGGCATTATTTATGAATTCCAAAAATAGATATTGGATTATGCTTGTAAACTGTTCTGTTCCTCTGGGCATGATTAAATTATGATTAGTGTTTTGATTTGGGCCACGTCAGTAGGGCGTTGAGTCTCTACCCCTTGGTGCGTGGGGACTCAGGGATAAAAGACATGGCAAAGGACAGAGTTGGAGTTTTGATGCTGAGTTTTAATGCTGGAGCCCGGGGAAGTAAGCACACAGAAGAGGTTTGTCATGAGGAAGGAGAGAAGGCCTGGGAAAAGAGATGAGCCATTTGCCTGACAGTTCACAGATGGCCTTGTGGAGAAAGGCAAAGCCTAGACAGCCTCATAGACTACAACTGACCTTGTGGAGGAAACAGAGATGAGCCTGGAGAGAAACAGAGCCCTGGCAAGAGAGGAACCCAAGAAGCCTGAACCCTGGCAAACATCAGCAGCTCTCTTGCTCCAACACATGGCAACAGACTTTGGTGAGGGAAGAAACTTATGCTTTATGGCCTGGTAGCTGTAAGCTTCTACCCCAAATAAATACCCTTTATAAAGACCAATAAATTTCTGGTATTTTGCATCATCACCCCTTCGGCTGACTAATACAGTTGAGAAACCATATATCTGATATATTCAGAATACATTAAGAAACTGTACAACCCATTTAAAAAATGGGCAAAGTACTGAAATAGACATATCTCCAAAAAAAGATATACAAATGGCCACTAAGCACATGAAAAGATACTCAACATCATTACCCATTAGGGAAATAAAAATCAAAACCACAATGAGATACCACCTCACACCCAAGAGAATGGCTAACACACACACACATATATAAAGGAAAATAGTAAGTGCTGGTGAGGGTGCAGAGAAATATGAAATTTAGTACATTGTTGGTGGGAATGTAAAATGGTGCAGCTGCTTTGGAAAACAGTCTGGTGGTTCCTCAAAAAGTTAAACACAGAATTACCAAATGACTTGGCAATCCCACTCCTAGGTATATATTCAAAAAGTTTAATGCAGGGACTCAAACAGATATTTATATACCAATGTTCATAGTAGCATTATTAAAAATAGCCAAAAAGTGAAACCAACCCATATATCCATCAACAGATGTATGGATAAATATATATATATATATAATATCCATATAAATATATATATTAGGATTCTTCAGGGAAACAGAATCTACAATATATATATAATGAGATTCATTACAGGAAATGGCTCATGGGACCATAGGGATGGCACATCGAATTCCAAAGGGCAGGTCGCAATTTGAGAACTCCGTTGAAGGTTTTGATGAATTCTCCAGGAGAAGCTGGCTGGCTGAAGAAGAGATAGAAATTCTTCCTTCTGACTGCTGAAATCATCAGTCCGCCTTTGAAGTCCTTCAGCTGATTGCATGAGACTTCCCTCATTGCTGAAAGCAATCTCCTTTGTTGACTGTAGATGTAATCAGACATAGATGCAATCAACTGACTGATGATTTAAATCCATGAACTATCCTCACGGTAACAATCAGGCCAGTGCTTGCTTGACCAAACACCTGGACATCATTACCTAGTCAAATGGACATATGAACCACAATTTTGTAACCCCAATTTGATATTTCTTCTATTTAATAAACTAAATTAGCAGTGGCCCAAGGCCTCTGTCAATCCCTGAGAGGCCCTTCTCTTGCTGATTTGAATCCTATCATGTCTAGGATTAACTTGGCATTTTAAAATGGCCGGTTAAAGGGAACTGTTTGGACCGTATTCAGTTTGCAGTCCATGTTCGCGCATGGCAAAAATACTTGCATGGGGAGGCTACTCCGTGGAGCAGGAACAGCCAAGAAATCCTGCGTGGCTTCCTCCCCACGTCCCAGACTGCCTCACAGCCTCTCCACTTGTGACCAGATCATAAGCGGCCATCATCGTGTCCCAATGACTCTGCTGGACCCGTGGCTGGGGCTGTAACTGAGCAAAAACCTGTGTCCTAAATAACTCTTCCTGCGGCCATGAGTGATTACAATTCTTTCTTGATTTAGTCTCTGATTTTCTGTCTAAAGGTCAGCAGCTCAAGAGATTGTGTTTTAGGGACTACCCTGATCAGCCGGTATTTAAAAGGGGGAGATTTTGGGAAGCAGCTGTGGCTCAATCAGTAGGGCTCCCGTTTACCATATGGGAGGCCCCGGGTTCGGTTCCACAAGCAGCAAGGGGGGGATAAATGAATAAATAAATAAAATCTTTAAAAAAAATAAAAATAAAATAAAAAAAATAAAAGGGGGAGATTTTATCATTCAAAAAAGAAGATGAAGCTTTTAGGAACTGGGTAATACAAATTAAAAGCTTGTTTTTCACTCTGGATTTGTATTTTTTGCAGCCTAACAAGAAAAGAAATAAAAAATAGAATATCCTCACTGATCATTCTTCCCAGCTCTTCCTTATCCACCAAGAGGTATATTTTGATAAAGCAGTAATTTGAGCATGACACAAGTTTGTGTTCTATCTTTTTGCCTAATGTCATGAATTAAAAAAAAAAAAACTAGCTTAGGGCAGTGGAGTTACTTTTTATTATAAAGATGGACAACTATTACATAAAGTTTGGGAAATGGAAAATATTTATTCATGTATGTCATCCTTACTAAACATATTTAATTTTTGCCTTTTCTCACCTACACTTTGCCCCTGCATCCATGTTTTATATATTTTACATAATAGAACTGCTATTATGTTCCTCCACAGATATTCACAGATACAAAAAAAGAAAAAAGTATGCATACTTGTAGCATGCTAAAAACCTCTAGGAAACAGTTTTAAGTTCTCATGAATCCTTGGCTCAATGTATATTTCATTTTATCAAAGCATTCATTTAATTTATTATTTTCATTCTATATTATTAAAATATTTAAAATTTCCTTATAGTCTTTGTGGTTATTTTTCTCTCCTAAAGTTTCTTTAAGACTTGAAAGAATTACAAAAGTATTTCATGCTTGTTGAAAGTGAAATAACCAGGGAAGCAGATGTGGCTCAAGCAATTGGGCTCCCGACTACCATATAGGAGGTCCAGGGTTGGATTCCGAGGGCCTCCTGGTGAAGGCAGGCTGGCCCACCCGGTGTGCTGGCCACGCAGAGAGCTGGTGCAGCAAGATGACGCAACAAAAAGAGACACAGAGGAAAGACAATAAGAGACACAGCACACCAGGGAGCTGAGGTGGCATAAGAGATTGAGTGCCTCTCTCCCACTCGGAAGGTCCCAGAATCAGTTCCCAGTGCTGCCTAAAGAGAAGACAAGCTGGGAAGCGGCTGTGGCTCAATCAGTAGGGCTCCTGTTTACCATATGGGAGGCCCCGGGTTCGGTTCCCGGGGCCTCCTGGTGAGGGCAGGCCCGCCCGCGTGGCGTGGTTGGCTGACCCGGCGAGCACAAGCAGCAAGGGGCGGATAAATGAATAAATAAATAAATAAATAAATAAATAAATAAAATATCCAGAATATATAAAGAACGTTTACAATGCAACAACAAAAGGACAAACAACTCATTTTTTAAAAATGGGCAAAGGACTTGAATGGACATTTCTCCAAAGAAGATAAAGAAATGGCCAATAAACATATGAAAAAATGCCCAAAATCAATTAGCCATGAAGGAAATGCAAATTAAAATCACAATGAGATATCACTTCATAAACCTGCAGGATGGCTATAACTTTTTTAAATGGAAAATAGTAAGTGTTGGAGAGGATGCAGAGAAATTGGAACTCTAGTGTGTTGTTGGTGGAATGTAAAATGATCCAGTCACTATGAAAAGCAATATGGCAGCTCCTCAAAAAGTTAAATATAGAATTACCATAGGCCCCGGTAATCTCACTTCTAGGTATATACCTAAAGAGAGTGAAAACGGGGTCAAAAATGGATACTTGGACACCAAGGTTTATAGCAGTATTATTCACAATAGCCAAAAGGTGTAAACAACCCGACCGTCCATCAATAAATGAATGGATAAAAAAACGTGGTACATATACACAATGAACTATTACTAGACCTTAAGAAAAAATGAAGTCCGGAGACATTCTGCAACATGGAAGAAACTGGAAAACATTATGGTCAGTGAAATAAGCAAGACACCTAAAGACAAAAATTGCATGATGTCACTTATAAGAGGTGACTAGAAATAGCACATTCGCAGATAGAAAGCAGCTTAGACACAACCGTCATGGTGGCCGACTAGAAGGACCCTCAGCTCCCTTGCAGTTTACTGTAACAGTAGTTCAGGCTCCTGGGCCGAGGAGGACAACAGCCAGAGGAGGTGAGTCACAACGTATTGGAAACAAGGCGGAGAAACCACTGCCAGGACCCCATGAGCTGTTTCGGAACGTGACTTGCCCAGCCTTTCTCTGTACCCCCCAACAAGCAGACAGACTGGGAGAGGCACGTCGTCAAGGCACTTGAGGGGCCTCCAAGGGAATTCAAAATGCTGAAGTCAAACGATGTACTACCTTCTGAGACCTACACTACTGAGAAGAATCCACCACCCCTAGAGCTGGATATGGCAATAAAGAGGTCAAACATGTATGAGGACAATGGTGATGATGCCCCACTCAAGGCTAAAAGAGCTAGGCTTCTACCCAAAGGGGCCCAAACGGTGGAATCAGATGAAAAAGATAAACATGCTTCTAAAAGGCGCCAAGTAGGTAAACGGATGTGGCTCAAGAGGTTCGGCGTCCGTCTACCATATGGAGAGACCAGGGTTCGACCCCCGGTACCTCCCGGTAAAAAAAAAAAAACAATGAAAGGCACCAGGTAGAACCAGGAGAACCAGCAAAGAAGAAAAAGTAAAAAATAACAAATAACAAGAATTTTGGACTGCAAAACCTATTGAAATATTTCTTTTGACAGATTATGTTGGTAATGTAAATTATTATGACACAATATCTCCATGAGAGTACACATTAGTTAACTAATAAGTATTACCACAGGAACTTTCTACTGAAGAATTATTTTTTTAAATTATTTATTTAAGACTTGTATGTATTTGAAACTGAAAATGGTGACTTGTGATTGTGAAATTGATAATACTTGGAAGCAGTCTAGATATCACAGAATTGGTGACATGCTTTGAGAGTTTTGTCAAATGTTCACATGCCAATGTTTTATGAACCTTTTATAAAGGGATATATATATATATTTTTTTTTAATTTATTTATTTATCCCCCCCCCCTTGCTGCTTGTGCTTGCTGTGTCCATTTGCTGTGCTTTTTTTTTTTTTTTCCTGTGTCTGCTTGTCTCCCTTTGTTGGGTCATCTTGCTGTGCCAGCTCACTGCGCCACGCAGGCTGGCTTGCCTTCACCAGAAGGCCCTGGGGATCGAACCCGTGGCCTCCCATATGGTAAACGGGAGCCCAACCAATTGAGCCACAGCTGCTTCCCTAAAGGGATATATTTTTAAAGTAAATATATTGTAATGTACTGTGAACTTGTAGTGTATTCTTCAACAGGGTTTGTACAGTGTAAATAGATCATGGAAATAAAATTACATAGTCAGTTTAAAAAAAAAAAAAAAGCAGCTTAGAGGTTACCAGGGTATGGGGAAATGCAGGGAGTTGGGAAGGAGGAGTGTTTGTAAAAGTAATAATAATAATAAAAAAGTGGGAGCGGATGTGGCTCAAGCAGTTCCCACAAGGGAGGTTTCAGTTGGTTCTCCATGCCTCCTAAAATAATAAAAACAAAACACCAAGCAAACAAATGAAAAAACCAACTCAGGGGAGCCAGTGTGGCTCAGTGGTTGAGCACCGACTTCCCACATACAAAGTCCTGTGTTTGGTTCTCGGGACCTCCTAAAGAAGACGAGCAAGACAGCGAGCTGACGCAACAAGATGACACAACGAGGAGACACAACGAGAGACACAACAAGCAGGGAGCAGATGTGGCTTAAGCAATTGGGTGCTCCCTTTCCACACGGGAGGTCCCAGGTTCCGTTCACGGTGCCTCCTAAAAAGAAGACGAGCACACAATGAGCAGACAATGAGTAGGGGGGTGGGGATAAATAAATAAAATAAATCTTTAATAATAATAATAATAAAGAATTTGACAAGCCAGCCAAAATAGGGTATATGTGCATGTTGGGGGTAGGTATATTCTGGGGTTTGTCTGCTTGAGTTTGAATCCTGATGAGTAATCACATGTTAGTTATATAATCTCTTGATCCCTCAGTTATTTTCAGTTTGAAAATGAGAGTACATTCACATTGGGCTGTTGGAAGAAGTAGGAGCTGATGACTGTAAAATGCTTGGCACATAAAGAGCTTTCAATAAAGATAAAGCTATTATAGTTATAAGATTACAAGGTAGCTGAGAGAAGGGAGAACTCTTCCTTTCATGGCTGCCCAGGGGAGTGAGAAGACTTCCTATAGAGGGGCTTAGGGGATGGGCCTTGCAAGGAGGGAAACTTCTTGGAAGGCAGAGATGGGCAGGGGGCTCATTCCCAAAGGCACAGACATGGAAATGAGAATCTGGAGACTCTATGGTCTTTCTTACAGAGGGGAACAGAGAAAATGAGCTTACCATGTGCAAACCGTCAACTCCTGATTCATAAGTCTTGTCTCTTTCTTCCCCTTTGTAGCCTGGCACATGGCCAGCCCCCCAATATTTGTTAATCATAACTTCATTTTTTCTTATGGTCAAATATCAACCCAGAAACTGTACAAGAAGGAACTGAAACGACAGCTAGTGGAAAAGAAATGTGCAAAGGCAGAATGGAGGCAGCAGAGAAGCCTCCCCACCGCCCCTCTCTCGGCAGCCACAAACAGGAGTGTGGATTTTGAGTTCCTCAAAGTTGCAGAGCCACCGAAAGGTTCTGAGCTGGGCTGGAATAAGATGGCCTTTCCCATGTCACCGCCCCTCCAGGGATTAGGAAATCGCTTCTACAGTATAAACTGCCTGCAGCTGAGCTACTGCAGCCCCACCCTTGAGTGGTTCTTCTCTTTCCGGTGTTGGTATCGGAATTCTTTAGTGATCACCTCCCTCGTTAATCCTAATATATCCCGTTGCATGAAAACCCAGAGCAAAATTATTAGATCTCTCATATTCTAAAATATTCAGCAAATTTCTGCTTTCTTATACATTTTCTCCTCTCCTTGAAAACTTTCTTATTAGAACCCCTTGGATTCAGGGGTTGGTGTCCCTGCTCTGAGACACTTGGCATATCACTGGACTTTCTGGGCTTGTGGCCTCATGGAGAATGTTGGAAGACATGATGCTGGGTTTTTTGTTTGTTTGTTTGTTTTGTTCCAGAAGACCATCTGGTTTCTTGGTTATATAGCATATCTTCAAAGTACTTCTGATATCTCCAAGCTTGATGTTGAGCTTGTAAATCTGAGCTCCTAGTCATATTTAGAGTTCTGAGCCCAAGTTTCAGAGTGATCTATACCGTAATACATTTTTTTTTTTTAAACTGCAGTTCATATGGAATCAGTCAAGTCCACATTCCACAAGCTTTTGAAATCTTATTATTGTTATTTCCATTCATCTCTAAATAACGATATCTTGTCTTGAATTTTCCTTCCATGGGGCATGCTGGTCGACTCATCAAGGCAGCTTTTACTTTTCATAATTTTTATATTTGGGGGTAATATTTGTAAATTGTTCAAATCTGGTAAATATCATGTAATTTACATATGTATATTCTTTATAATAACACAATGTAAAAAAGCAATATTTTCTGGTTGGATTATGTTTTAGATGTACCAGCAGTTACCGCTTTGACTTTAGTTTGATTAATTTACAATAGAAAGAGGTGATAGAATTACTATTACTCAGAAAATATTAGATGAAAAAGATATATATAGTATAATATTAGAATGAAGAGCCAGAATAAAGCATAAAGTATTTTATAAATTGAGATTTTCATATAGACTCTGAATTTCCATGCACCAATTAATGCACACTTTTTCTAAAGATTTATATGATGCAATAAAATCCATGATTTATATTTAATTGGCTCATCCTAGACTGGAACAGCCTAAGATATTTTGTGTATGGACTCTGTCGACTCATTTGTATTTATTTCTCAGAAACACAGTTCCAGAACACAGACTGATTATCTGAAAGCCTGCCTGATTAAGTAAAGTATCTAAAAGCAAACAACATTTATAGCTGTTCTGATTCAGCACAATTTAGAGTCTCTTTTAGCAAAGAGAGCTAAATAATGTTCTGGTATTTCTCAGCCACAGTCAATAGAGAGAGCTTTGAGCTCCTTGTCCAAATAATCATCTTTGCAAGGGCAACTTCTGGAAAGAGCTGCCAGGTAACCTGGGTGAAAGGACCTTAGCAGATGCCCGCCTTGGCACTGCCATGCCTCTGCGCATTTGTTTACAAAATCAGGGCTGACCTGTATTGTTGTACTCTTTAAAATGTAGAATGTATTGTTTATTCACCCATGTTCCTAAAATATTAAATCTCCTAAATTTAATATTTTCTTAAAAAAATGATTGCAGGAAGAGGATGTAGCTCAAGTGGTTGAGAGCCTGCTTCCCATGTAGGAGGTCCTAGGTTCAATCCCCAGTACCTCCGATAAAAAAAAAAAAAGATCGCAAAAGTCTTTCATACAGAAAGTCAACATGGCTTTGCTACCAGAACAACTTGGAAGTTAATGAAAACTTAAGATTGCCCCACATTTGTCCACTACCGGTTGAATAGTTCTGAGGATGGTAATTTCATCAGAAGACCTAATTTGGTAGTGTGGGTAGATATTAACATGTGACTTTCATATTCTTCCATATCCATTTACAACATCTCCACTATTGAACTTCGCCATTTCTATTACAACCAATTCTCCAGGTACATGCAGCGTGTTACCTACACATATATAATTCCTCTAAGTGGCCTCTCAGCTCCTACCACATTCTGAATACCAACAGGTTTTTTTGTTTGTTTGTTTGTTTTTTCCTTTTACTGGGAGGTCCTGGGGATCAAACCCAGGTCCCTCCATATGGGAGACCATTTGATGCCCAACCATTTGAGCCACATCCGCCCAACCAACAGGTTTTTTTTTTTTTTTTTTTTTTTCCAACCAACAGGTTTTTGATCCTTATCTACCCAATCCAAAATCTACATCATGGCATTTCTTTATTCCAGTTCTCCAGCTGCTTTTCTTTCAGGTAACTGATTCTTTTAATTTTTCTTCTTAGTGAATATCCCATGTTGAACATGTAATAGTTGGAGGGAAGAGTACAAACTTTATTAGTCTTTTGTATCCTGCAAAGAAAGTCAGGTCTGTACATCACGAAAAGAAAGAAGGATGACAAATGAAGTGAATACCATTGGATGGCATCTTCCCTTGGTATTATACATCATTATGATATTATTTCAACTCTCTCCTCTTAAACTCTATTTCCCTCTTCTACCTCCTTCTGTCTATCTATAAATTTTCCCTCCCTCTGTATTTGACATCTCTTCCAGGAAGGTGACATATGCAAAACTCTATCTGTACCCTTGTTTTCCAACCTTATCTAAATGTGTAAAATTCCCTTCCAATGGGACAATGCTATAAAATATTGGAATGCTAGATATTTACATATTAGAAATATGGTGGTATAGTAGTTTGAGATTATTTATGAATTCCAAAAAAGAAAGATTATGTTTGTAAACTGGTCTGTTCCTCTGGGTGTGATACCCTTTGATTGTATTAGATTCAGCTGAGATGTCTTTGATTTAATTATGTTAAGATTAGGGCTTTGATTAAACCACATCAGTAAGGTGTAACTCAGTTTAAGTCCCCAGTCCCTTGGTGGGCTATATAAACAGACACTCACTCAAGAAGACACACATAAGAAGGCACAGGAAGAAAGAGAGCTCCACAGATATGGAAGAGGAGAGAACTTGGTCATTTCAGTCCTGCCATGTGACAGAAAAGAGAGGGCTCAAATAGCTAAAGCCCCAGGGAGAGCTGAGTCATTTGCCTGATAGTTTGCAGCTGAAGAAACCAGAGCCCTGAGCAGCTGAGAAGGCCCAGGAGGAAACAAGTTTACAGCCTACAGCTGAGATCAGAAGAAGATGGGCCCATGGAGCCTTAAGAAGAAGAGGAAGGCTGAACCCTTGCAGATATCAGCAACAATCTTGCTTCAACACATGGTAACAGATTTTGGTGAGAAAGTACCTCTTATAGTATCTTGAGTTGGACCCTTTACAGCCTTGTAACTGTAAGCTTTTACCCCAAATAAATACCCTTTATAAAAGCCAACAGATTTCTGGTACTTTGCATCAGCAACTCTTTGGCTGACTAATACACGTGGGGATAAAAAAATTATTGAAAATTATTATGGAATACATAGCTAGCAAGAACAAGCATATGAGGAAGCGGCTGTGGCTCAATCAGTAGGGCTCCCGTTTACCATATGGGAGGCCCCGGGTTCGGTTCCCGGGGCCTCCTGGTGAAGGCAAGCCCTCCCGCACGGCGTGGTTAGCTGACCCAGCGAGCACAAGCAGCAAGGGGGGGGATAAATGAATAAATAAATGAAAAATCTTTAAAAAAGAACAAGCATATGAAGAATTTAAAAAGTGGTACTCAAATGAACCTCAATTTTAATAAGCTCTTCCATACGCACAAAGTAGAACTGAAGTGAAGTTCGCAAGGCATTCGAACTATACAGATTCTATATAAACTACTGATATCAGTGTAGGAAGGAAAGATGCAAGAAGGAAAAAGATAACTTATATCACAGGACTCATGGGTCATCAAATCTATAGTCTACCCTAGCATATAATAGTTTTCAAGCTTGCTGCATAGTGATCCTAAAATTACTAGCAAGAAAGAACAGTACTAGAATGATTTTTATGGCTAAATTGACTCCAGGTCATAATCATCCTCCATTCTAACATTCTCAGAAAAATCCTAACTATATACAGGCCAAAAAATACAGCCATATCTGAATGTTTTGTTTCTTGATCCCTTCTGAACTCTCTCATGTTGAGTGCTTGCTGGCTCTCTTTCAACCAGATAAGACTGGTTGAGGTAGAGATATTTCAGTTTTACCATCCTCTCAAACATTTCTTTCCATTGAGATAACAAGGTCTTTCTTCCACTCCCCCAGTAGGGAAAGTTAGTTCTATTTTTCCTTATGGACTTTTCTCTGTCCTGCTGTTGGAGTACATCTCCTTGTAGGGAGGAAAGGAATTGGGTACCAGGGTTGAAAGTCACGTTGCTCAGGTCCTTTTTAACATTTCTGAGGAGAAACGATGAAGGGCAGCAGAGTCTTTCTGGGAATTTTCTTCAGTAGACATCTGGGAAAACTCCTGGGTCAGGGTTGGGGTATGTTTCTGTCCAGTCACAGCTCCAAAATCCTCCTGGGTCTAGGGTTGGACTGGGAAGTTAATGCTCAAGGCCCTCAAATTGCTACAGGGCAGTCTGGAAAGAAACTACAGCCCAGAATTAGAAAAACCAAAACTCCAACCAGTATTGTGGTACTTTTAATTTGAAACAAAATGAAGGAATAAAAATTCTGCATGTACAGAGCTTCATACATTTGGATCCTGGCTTGTAAAAGTAAAAAATCTGCTTAGTTTTTCTTTACTCGACACTGAGCCTTTTATTTTAATCACTTTAAAATGTAGAGATGGGACTTCCAAGAAGATGGCGGACTAGTAAGACACAGGAATCTCTTCTCCAGAAAAATAGCTAGAGGACAGGCTGGAACAGCCCAGAAAAAAGATCTTCTAGAGTTTACAACAGCAGGTGAAGCCTGCAAACCACCCAGAGAAGAGAGGGACAAAAGAGGGAAATTGCGACAACAGAACCGTGAGTTGGAACCAGCGGTGGCTGCTGCTGCCACACCCTCCCCCACACTAAAGAATCTTTAGAATTCTTAGGCCTCTGGGCCTGCTGACTACAGACAAAGGGGGCTCCAGGGATCTACCACCCCAGGTAAGGGGAGAGAGAGAGACATAGCCTAAGGCTAACTCAGGTTCTTACACACAAATTTGGGCTGCTGTGCCCCACGGGCCCTTCCAGGCCAGGTGGGACCACACGGTGGTTTGCCCTGGGAGCCAGCGAAGGACTGGAGAAACCCGACCCTCTCAATCTCTCTCTCTTCTAGCCTGGACTAATTGTTGAGGACTCCACAGGAGAGGGGAGAGAGAGGGATGTAGCCTGGGGCTGACTCAGCTTTTGACTCTCAGGTTTGGTCTGCTGTGTCCTGATAGCCCTTCCAGGCCAGGGGGGGCTGTGCCATTGTTTGCCTTGGAGTCTGCAAGGGGTTAAAGATATACAACCTCCTGAACTCCTTCTATACTAACAGGAACTGATTGTTGAGGACTCAGAGGGGAGTGGAAATATTTCCTAGCCGGGAAAAGGGAGGGGGCTGCCAGGAAAGGCTGGAGAACTATCTCAGAGAAAGTTTGACTTACAAGGCTCCTAACCTCCACACAGGAAGCTCTATCATATTGATCCAGTCTGTGTTACAACAAATACACTCCAACCAGGCATTGAATTGAGAGCTGCCAAAGAGAGCCATCTCCTCGCAGACCAAGGAAGTCCACACAAGAAAATTAAAAACAAGTAGGAGAGGCTTTTCCTGGCCTCTATAACCTCCCTCCCCAAGGCCCTAGGATGTGACTCTACAACCAATTACTGGGTCTAGAGGCCAGTTTTGAGCAATAAGCAGGACAATCCTAACAATCCAGGTCGAGCCAAAACTCGAAGAGTTGTGGTAACTCCCAGCCTCCTGCCACTAAATACCTATAAAAGAGAAATAGAGTGAGCATCTGAGTAAACTACATCCTAACCAGATGTCTAAACACCAGCAAAACATTATGAGCCATACTAAGAAAATAGAAGACACGGCCCAAGAAAAGGAATACATTAAAGTCCCAGAAGAGATGCAGAATTTGAGAGAACTAATCAGTGAGATGAGCACAAATTTCCAAAATCAAATTAGTGAGTTGAAAGACAATATAGTTAAAGAGATAAATGACATCAAGAAGACATTGAGAAAAAAAAAAGAAGACATTGAGTGAACGCAAAGAAGAATTTGAAATCCTGAACAGAAAAGTAACAGAGCTCATGGGAATGAAAGACACAACAGGTGAGATCAAAAACACATTGGGGGGAAGCGGCTGTGGCTCAATCAGTAGGGCTCCCGTTTACCATATGGGAGGCCTCGGGTTCGATTCCCGGGGCCTCCTGGTGAAGGCAAGCCCGCCCGCACGGCATGGTTAGCTGACCCAGCGAGCACAAGCAGCAAGGGGGGGATAAATGAATAAATAAATAAAATCTTTAAAAAAACAAAACAAAACAAAAAAAAAAACACATTGGGGGGGACGGAGGTGGCTCAAATGGTTGGGCGTCCGCCTCCCATATGGAGGGACCCGGGTTCGATCCCCGGGACCTCCCGGTAAAAAAAATAAAATAAAATGAAATAAAATAAAAAGAAACATATAAGTCCTTTAAAAACAAACAAACAAAAAAAAAAAACACACATTTAGAAAAAAAAAAAAGAAAGAGCAATAAAATAAAATAATAATAATAATAAACACATTTGAGGCATACAACAGCAGACTCGAAATGATAGAGGAAAGAATAAGTGATACTGAAGGCACAGCAGCTAAAATTGAAGACAGAAAAGAACAGAATGAGAAAACAATGGAAAAAATTGAGCAGGGGCTCAGAGAGTTGAATGACAATACAAAACACAACAACATACGTGTCATGGGAGTTCCAGAAGGAGAAGAGAAGGGAAAGGGGGCAGAAAGAGTATTTGAGGAAATAGTACCTGAAAATTTCCCAACTCTCAACAAAGAAATGAACTTACATGTCCAAGAAGCACACCGTTCCCCAATCAGAATAAATCCAAATAGACCTATGCCAAGACACATATTATTCAGAATGTCAAATGTCAAAGAGAAAGAGAAAATTCTCAAGCAGCAAGAGAGAAGCAAATGATCATGTACAAAGGACGTTCAGTAAGACTTAGCGCAGATTTCTCTTCAGAAACTATGGAGGTGAGAAGACAGTGGTATGATACAATTAGGAAACTAAAAGAAAAAAACTGCTAGCCGAGAATTCTTTATCCAGCAAAACTGTCCTTCAAATATGAAGGTGAGTATAAAACAATCGCAAACAAACAGAAACTAAGAGAGTTTGCAAAAAAGAATCCACCTTTGCAGGAAATATTAAAGGAAGCCTTAGAACCTGAAAGAAAAAAAGAGAGAGGCTTGGAGGAGAGTATAGAAGAAAGAATAGCAGAAAGGATAACCAAAAGAGTAAAAAGACAGACAAAAACAAGATGACATATGAAAAACAAAGAATAAAATGTAGGAAGTAAATAGTACATTTACAGTAGTATCATTGAATGGGAATGGATTAAACTCTCCAATCAAAAGATACAGGCTGATAGAATGGATTAAAAAAATATGAGCCATCCATATGCTGCTTACAAGAAACTCACCTTAGACTCAGGGATACAAACTGGCTGAAAGTGAAAGGTTGGAACAAGATACTCCACGTGAAGAGTAACCAGAAAAGAGCAGGGGTAGCTATACTAATATCAGACAAAACAGATTTTAAATGCAAAAAATTGTAAGAGACACAGAAGGCCATTATATATTTTTCTATTTTTATTTTTATTTTTAAAATATATTAATAAAAGGGACGATACACCAGGAACATATAATAGTCATAAATATCTACGCACCTAACCAGGGTGCCCCAAAATATATGAGACAAACCCTGGCAAAACTGAAGGGAGAAATAGACATTTCTACAATAATCATTGGAGACTTCAACACCCCACTCACATCATTAGATAGAACAACTAGACAGAAGATCAACAAGGAAACAGAGAATGTGAACAATATGATGAACAAGTTAGACCTAACAGGCATATACAGAACACTGCATCCAAACTCAGCGGGTTATACATTCTTCTCAAGTGCCCATGGATCTTTCTCCAGGATAGACCACATGTTAGGTCGCAATGCAGCTCTCAATAAATATAAAAAGATTGAAATTATACAAAGCACCTTCTCAGATCATAATGGAATGAAACTGGGAAGCGGCTGTGGCTCAATCAGTAAGGCTCCCGTTTACCATGTGGGAGGCCCCGGGTTCGGTTCCCGGGGCCTCCTGGTGAGGGCGGGCCCGCCCGCACGGCGTGGTTGGCTGACCCGGCGAGCACAAGCAGCAAGGGGGGGATAAATGAATAAATAAATAAAATATTTTAAAAAATAAATAAAAAATAATGGAATGAAACTAGAAATCAGTAATAGGCAGGAAAAAAGTAAATTTGCAAATGTGTAGAGACTGAACAACACACTCCTAAATGTTCGGTGGGTCAAAGAAGAAATTGCAAGTGAAATTAGTAAATATATTGAGACAAATGAAAATGAGAACACAATGTATCAAAACTTATGGGATACAGAGAAGGCAGTCTTGAGAGGGAAATTTATAGCCCTAAATGCCTATATTAAAAAACAAGAAAGAGCTAAACTCAAAGATTTAACTGAACAACTAGAGAAACCAGAAAAAGAACAGCAAACCAATCCCAAAGCAAAAAGAAGGAAAGAAATAATAAAGATTAGAGCAGAAATAAATGAAAATGAGAACAGAAAAACAATAGAGAAAATCAACAAAACCAAAAGCTGGTTCTATGAGAAGATCAATAAAATTGACAAACCCCTCGCTAGACTAACAAAGAAAAAAAGAGAGAAGATGCAAATAAATACAATCAGAAATGAAAGGGGGGAAATTACAAATGACCTCACAGAAATAAAAAGAATCTTAAGAGGATATTATGAGAAACTATATGCCAAGAAACTAGACAACCTAGATGAAATGGACCAATTTCTAGAAACTCATAACCAACCTACACTGACACCACAACAAATACAAGAACTTAACAAAGCAATCACAATTAAGGAGATTGAATCCATCATCAAAAATCTCCCAGCAAAGAAAAGTCCAGGACCAGATGGCTTCACAGGTGAATTCTACCAAGCATTTCTAAAAGAATTAACACCAATCCTGTTTAAACTCTTCCAAAAAATTGAAGAGGACGGAAAATTACCCAACACATTTTATGAAGCCAACATCACCCTAATACCAAAGCCAGATAAAGATTCCACAAGAAAAGAAAATTACAGACCAATCTCTCTAATGAACATTGATGTAAAAATTCTCAACAAAATACTTGCAAATCGAATCCAACAGCATATCAAAAGAATTATACATCACGACCAAGTGGGATTTATTCCTGGTATGCAAGTCTGGTTCAACATAAGAAAATCAATCAATGTAATACACCACATTAGCAAATTGAAGGAAAAAAACCACATGATCATCTCAATAGATGCAGAAAAGGCATTTGACAAAATCCAACATCCTTTTTTGATAAAAACACTTCAAAAGATAGAAATAGAAGGAAAATCCCTCAATATGATAAAAGACATATATGAAAAACCTACAGCCAACATCATACTCAATGGGGAAAGGTTGAAAGCTTTCCCTCTAAGATCGGGAACAAGACAAGGATGCCCACTGTCACCATTGTTATTCAACATTGTCCTAGAAGTTCTAGCTAGGGCAATTAGACAAGACAAAAAAAGTTAAAGGCATCCAAATAGGAAAAGAGGAAGTAAAACTCTCACTGTTTGCGAATGACATGATCCTGTTCTTAGAAAATCCTGAAGTATCCACAACAAAGCTACTTGAACTAATAAATGAGTTCAGCAAAGTGGCAGGATACAAGATCAACACGCAAAAATCAGTAATGTTTTTGTACACTAATACTGAACAACCTGAGGAGGAAATCAGGGGGAAAATTCCACTTTCAATTGCAACAAAAAGACTCAAATACCTAGGAGTTCATTTAACCAAAGAAGTACAGGACCTATATGCAGAAAACTACAAAACAATGAGAAAAGATTTTAAAAGACCTAAACAAATGGAAAGGCATTCTGTGTTCATGGATTGGAAGAATAAATATCGTGACGATGTCAAGCTTACCCAAACTGATTTATAGATTCAATGCAATTCCAATCAAAATACCAACAGCTTACTTTAGAGAATTAGAGAAGGCAATTACCAAATTCATCTGGAAGGGTGAATTTGTGCATCTGAATAGCCAAAACCTTTCTAAAAAAGAAGAGCGACATGAGAGGAATTTCACTGCCTAACCTTGAAACATATTACAAAGCTACAGTGGCCAAAACAGCATGGTACTGGCAAAGAGATAGACGCATCAATCAGTGGAATAGAATTGAGAACCCAAATTTAACCCCACCTATACAGTCAACTGGTTGCTGACAAACTTACCATGTCCATCTAAAGGGAAAAAACAGTCTATTCAACAAATGGTGTTGGGAGAACTGGATATCTATAACCAAAAGAATGAAAGAGGACCCCTATCTCACCCCCTATACAAGAATCAACTCAAAATGGATCAAAGATATAAATATAAAAGTCAGGACCATAAAACTACTAGAAGAAAATGTAGGGAAACATCTTCAAGACCTTGTAGTAGGTGGTGGTTTCTTGGACCTTACACCCAAAGGACATGCAACGAAAGAAAAAATAGATAAATAGTACCTCCTCAAAATTAAACACTTTTACACCTCACAGGACTTTGTCAGAAGGGTGAAAAGGCAGCCAACTCAATGGGAAAAAATATTTGGAAATCACATATCTGATAAGGGTTTAATATCCAGGATATATAAAGGGATGTTACAACTCAACAATAAAAAGACAAATGACCCAGTTGAAATATGGGCAGAAGACTTGAATAGACATTTCTCCGAAGAAGAAATACAAATGGCAAAAAAACACATGAAGAAATGCTCAACATCACTTATGATTAGGGAAATGCAAATCAAAACTACAATGATATATCATTTTATACCTATCAGAATGGCCACTATTAAAAAGACTGAGTACTACAAGTGTTGGAGAAGATGTGGAGAGATAGGAACACTTCTTCACTGTTGGTAGGAATGCAGAATGGTACAACCAGTATGGAGGACTCTTTGGCAGTTCCTAAAGAAGTTGAATGTAGACTTGCCATGTGACTCGGCAATACCACCACTGGGTATATACCCAGAAGAACCGAGAGCAGTGACACGAACAGACATCTGAACATCGATGTTCATAGCAACATTATTCACCATTGCCAAAAGTTGGAAACAACCCAGGTGTCCATCAACAGATGAATGGATAAACAAACTGTGGTCTTTTCACACGATGGAATATTATGCAGCTGTAAGAAGAAATGAAGTCGTAAACCATATGACAACATGGATGAACCTGGAGGACATTATGTTGAGCGAAGCAAGCCAGACACAAAAGGACAAATATTGTATGAATGCATTACTATGAACCAAATATATTGTGTAACATATTGTTTGATTAAAAAAAAATTTTTATATGTATCTAGTACATTTAATTGAGAAATGTATATATTTATTCATCTGTGTTTACTTTTTAGTTTTTAATTGTTTATATTTTCAATTATTAAATGTACAAAATAAAGTAAAAAAAAAGTAGAGATATGGAGATTTAGGAACTTTAGAGAAAAAGAAAAACTTAATCCTTCCAGATTAACTATCACTCAGACGTTCCATCAGATGCAGGGCATTTAGGGGTCTCAACACCCGATTCCTTTCAAGTTAACAAACGGCCCTAAACACCTTTTTAGTTTGCTAGGCTGCTAAAAGCAATATACCACAAGTGGGTTGGCTTTTACAATGGGGATTTATTTGCTTACAAGCTTACAATTCTGAGGCTGTGGAAATGTCCAAACCAAAGCATCACCAATATGATCAATATGATACCTTCTTCCTGAAGACCAGCTGGCAGTGATTCTGGAGTCCTCTGTCACATGGCAAGGCACTTCACGGCATCTGCTGGTCTCTCCCTTCTCTTCCAGCTGTTTTTGCTTCCAACTTCTGGCTTCCATGGCTTTCTCAGTCTGTCTCTCTCTCTCTCTCTCTCTCTCTCTCTCTCTCTCTCTCTTTCTCTCTCTGTGTATGTGTATGTGTGTATGTGAGCTTCCTGCAGACCTCTAAAGAATGAGGCAGGTCTGTCTCACCTTGAAGTTCATTCATGTCTTAAAAACAAAACAAAATGAACAAAAAGCCTATGCTTCCATAAGAAGCAACTCCACATCCGCTAAAGTTTTATCACAAGATGGCAGCAATTCAGTCACATCTTCAGGCTTCACTTCTAATTCTAGTTCTCTTGCTATTTCCACCACATCTGCAGTTACTTCCTCCACTGAAGTCTTCTACCTCTCAAAGCCATCCGTGAGGGTTGGAATCACTTTCTTCTAAACTCCTGTTAATGTGGGTATTTTGACCTCCTCCCATGAATCACGAATGTTCTTAATGGCATCTAGAAGGGTGAAACCTTTCCAGCACATTTTTTTGTTTCGTTTTTTGTTTGTTTGTTTATTTTAGGTACTGCGGCCCAGGGATTGAACCCAGGACCTCATATGTGGGAAGCTAGCCCTCAGCCACTGAGCCACTTTGGCTTCCCTGAGTTGGTTTTTTCATTTATTTTGCTTGTTGTTTGCTTTTGTTTTTTTCAGGAGGCACCAGGAACCAAACCTGGAACTGAACCTGGGATCTCCCATGTGGGAGGCAGGGGCTCAACAGCTTGAGCCACATCCACACCCCTCCAGCAGGTTTTAATTGACTTTGCCCAGATCCATAAGAGGAATCACTATCTGTGGCAGCTATAGCCTTACGAAATGTATTTCTTAAATAATAATACTTGAAAGTCGAAATGACTCCTTGATCCATGGGCTGCAGAACGGATGTTGAGTTAGCAGTCATGAAAACAGCATGCATCTTATTGTACAGCTCCAGCACAGCTCTTGGGTGACCAGGTGCATTGCCAATTAACAGTCTCCTTTTGATATGAATCTTTTTTTTTCTTTTCTGAGCAGTAGGCCTCAACAGTGAGCTTCAAATATTCAGTAAACCATGCTGTAAATAGATGTGCTGTCCCCAGGCTTTGTTTTTCCATATATAGAGCACAGACAGAGTAGATTTGGCATAATTCTTAAGGGCTCTTGGAGTTTGGGAATAGTAAATGAGCATTGGCTTCAACTTAAGGTCACCTGCTGCATTAGCCCCTACCAAGAAAGTCAGCCTGTCCTTTGAAGCTCTGAAGCCAGGCATTGACTTCTCTCTATTTATGAAAGTTGTAAATGGCATCTTCTTCCAATAGAAGAGTGTTTTGTCTACACTGAAAATCTGTTGTTCAGTGAAGCCACCTAAATGATCTTAGCTAGATTTTCTGGATAACTTGCAGCAGCTTCTACATCAGCATTTGCCACTTTATCTTGCACTTTTATGTTACGGAGTTGGCTTCTTTCTTTAAACCCCATGAACCAACCTCTGCCAGCTTCAAACTTTTCTTCTTCAGCTTCCTCAACTCTCTCAGACTTCCTAGAATTGAAGAGATTTAAGGCCTTGCTCTGGGTTAGGCTTTGGCAATAAGGCTGTTTTGCTGTCTTATCATTTGTGTGTTCACTGGAATAGCACTTTTCATTTCCCTCAAGAACTTTTCCTTTGTCTTCACAACTTGGCTAGCTGTTTGGTTAGCTTTCAGCCTGCCTTGGCTTTTGACATGCCTTCCTCACTAAGCTTAATCATTTGTAGCTTTTTTATTTAAAGTCAGAGGCATGTGACTCTTTCTTTCACCTGAACACTTAGAGGCCACGCAGGGTTATTCATTGGCCTGATTTCAATATTGTTGTGTTTCAGGAATAGGAAGGCAGGAGGAGGAGGAGGAGGAAAGAGAGAGAGAGGGAGAGAGAGAGAGAGAGAGAGAGAGACGGGGAATGGCCTTTTGGTAAAGCAATTAGAACACACTCAACATTATTGATTAAATTCGCTGTCTTACATGACGTGGTTCATGACACCCCAAAACATTTACAATAATAACATCAAAGATTACTGATCACAGATCACCATAACAGATATAATAATAATAAAAAGTTAGAAACATTGCAAGAATTACTAAAATGTGATACAGTGAGCACATGCTATTGTAAAAACGGCTCAATAGACTTGCTCGATGCAGGGTTGCCCCAAACCTTCAATTTGTAAAAAAACTAGTATCTGCAAAGTGCAATAAGATGAAGTGCAATAAAACAAGTATGCCTGTAGACACAGGAACTTGTTTAGTCCTCAGGACAGCTCTGCGTGGTATATGTTATCTTCCATTTTACAGATAAGGAGACAGCTAGACTGTGGGCCATATGCAGACAGTTCATGGCTGGTGCTCAGAGACTAGCACATAGCTCGGTCCATTGGAGGGACTCTGTATATATCTGCTGAAAAGATAGAATAATGGATAAAATGAATAAAGATAAAGAATACACCCCAAGGTATGCGGAAAATGAGAGAGATGAAGACATCCAGGGGGCTCCAGGTTACTGGATTACGCAACAGGGCTGTGTCATTTACAGGGGTAACTCCACAGGATGAGCCGGGTTGGGGGAGCTAGGAACAAGGCGAAGAGCTGAGTTAGGGAAATGTGGAGCTGAGAGTGCAGCAATGCTGCTGCTTTGGGTCTGGTGTTCAGGAGTCAGGTTTGGGTTGGATGGATCTAGATGCAGGAGTCGTCAGTACATAGGTGGTAAATTGAGCCTGAGGAGAGTGGAGATCACCCAGGAAAGTGTGTTGAGGCCTAGGGCAGAGCCTTAAGCAATTTCAACATCTAATGCGTCATCACCAAAGCAGTCTGAGGAGCAAAGTAACTGGGGAGAGTGGATGTAGCTCAGTGGTTGCGCATGTGCTTACCATGTACGAGGTCCTGGGTTCAATCCTCAGTACCTCCTAAAAAAAAAAGTGGGAAACCATGGTGGCATGACACCCCATAAGCCAAGGACAAAGAAAAAGGGGCACAATTTGGTAAGTAAAGGAATCATTGGGCTAAGAAGATGCTCTTTTGGGCCTGCATCTTCTTGGCCTGCACAATATTTTAAAGCCCTTTGAGGGAAGCAGATGTGGCTCAAGCGACTGAGCTCCTGCCTACCACATGGGAGGTCCCAGGTTTGGTTCCCAGTGCCTTCTAAAGGGAAGATGAGCAGACCCAGACAGTACACAGCGAATGGACATAAATAACAGACAATGAATGCAAACAACGAGGTGTGGGGGAATAAATAAATAAATCTTTAAAAATATATAAAATAAAATAAAACCCTTTTAGTCGGTTGCCAAAATTTTAAAAATCAGGAGATCTCTTTTGAAATCTCTATTCCCAGTTTCTCTGGGAAACTCTGAAGATTGGCCAATCTGGGCCTGAATTCCTGCTTGCCAAAAGTCAGGTACAGTGAGTCACGGCTGTCCCCTTCAGCTGAGATGTGTGCTCTCCTGTTTGCCTTGGTCCCTGCCTCTCCCTTTTGTATCCCTGACAACTGAGGCCTGGTAGATATTATCTACCATCTCATCTGCATTATTGCTTTTCTTCTAGTAGAGTTAAGAGAAAAGGGACAGATTTCTGAAGTTTATGTTTCTATCAGAAGGGGGAAAATAAAATATAGACTGAGAAGGTCATGTATTTCTTGAAAAATGGGAGGGAGCATATTTCTTAATAGACATGAAGAATATTCTTGTATTTTAGGCAATTGCCTTCTCTGTCTAGGAGAGTTTTAAGAAGGGGGCTGGGAAGTAGATGTGGCTCAAGCAATTGGCCTCCTGTCTACCATATGGGAGGTCCAGGGTTCGATTCCCGGGGCCTCCTGGTGAAGGCAAGGTGGCCTGCGTGGAGTGCTTGCCCATGTGGAGTGCTGGCTCACGCGGTGTGCTGGCCCACTCAGGTCTGCTGGCGCAGCAAGATGACACAATAAAAAGAGACACAGAGGAGAGACAATAAGAGATGTAGCAGACCAGGGAGCTGAGGTGGCACAAGAGATTGAGCACCTCTCTCCCACTGCAAAAGGTCCCAGGATCGGTTCCTGGAGCTGCCTAAAGAGAAGACAAGCAGACGCAGAAGAACGCACATCGAATGGACACAGAGAGCAGACAATGGGGATGTGGGGGGTGGATAAATAAAAATAAATGAATGAATAAATAAATAAATAAAAAAGAAGGGTGTTTTCAAGGCAGGAGTGGATCTCCTCCACACAGCATAGCCCCAAAGCCAGTGCAGGACCAAGGTCAGGGGCCCCCAACCCACAGCCTTTTGACTGGTGACGGCCACCTCCTCTTGTCACGGCCTCCCACCCACCCCAGCCTATGTTCTCAGAACTGTGAGAGATGTCCCTGGGACCTTGTGGAGGCCATGATTTCACAGAAGATACCTCTCACTCTTGTTTCCTGGGGAAGAGGGTTTACCTACAATGAGAATGAGGCAATTTGACACAGATCTCAAAATATTTTGAACAGTCAAAAAAAAAAAGATCCTTGGGTAATCCCTTCTCCTTGTCTGTGGCCTGGAACTAGTGACTTGATTCTAACAAGCAGAACATAACAGAGGTGATGGGATGTCACTTCTGTGGTCAGGTTACAAAAACTTGGGACTTCCATCTTGCTAGCAGATTCTATTGACTTCTTGGCTTGCACAGCTTGATGAAATTGGAGAATGCACATGGCAAGGGCCAACAGCCAGTGAGGAACTGAGGCCCTCAGCCCAACAGCACACAGAGAACCGAATCCAGCTGAAATCATGTGAGTCTGGAAAAGGTTCTTTTCCCAGTTGAGACTTCGGATGCACCCCTAGCCCTTATGGAGCCCTGAAGCAGAAGAACCAGGTAAGCTGAGCCCAGATTCCTAACCCACAGACACTGGGTTGTATAAAAAAAAAATGTGTGTTGTGGGAAGCGGCTGTGGCTCAATCAGTAGGGCTCCCGTTTACCATATGGGAGGCCCCGGGTTCGGTTCCCGGGGCCTCCTGGTGAAGGCAAGCCCGCCCGCACGGCGTGGTTAGCTGACCCAGCGAGCACAAGCAGCAAGGGGGGGATAAATGAATAAATAAATAAAATCTTTTTAAAAAAAAAAAAATGTGTGTTGTTTTAAGCAGCTAAGTTTTGGGGTAATTTTTAAGTAACAAGAGATAACTAATACAGGCCTACCTCAGAGACATTGCGCGTTAGTTCTGGACCAATGCAATAAAGTGAACATCGCAATAAAGGGAGTCACATAAATTTTCTGGTTTCCCAGGGCATATAACAGTTATGTTTACACTAGACTGTAATCTATTGAGTGTGCAATAACATTGTCTAAAAAAACAATGTACATACCTTAATTAAAATGTGACATGCAGACGCGACGTGAGAATATGCTATTGGAAAAATGGCACCGATAGACTTGCTTGAACAGGAGCCACAAACCTTCAATTTGTAAAAAAAAAAAAAACAAAAAACAAAACCAGTATCTGCAAAGCACAATAAAATGAAGTATGTTTGTACACCATTTCATTTTGTGAGTTTCAGTTAGGGAGTGGTCATTGGTTTCAAATGCTACTGAGAGGTTGAGCAAGAGGAGAACTGAAATAAAGGTCTCCCAGAGTTATTACAAAGTGTATTAGTCAGCCAAAGGGGTGCTGATGCAAAATACCAGAAATCTATTGGCTTTTATAAAGGGTATTTATTTGTGGTAGAAGCTTTCAGTTACCAGGTCATAAAGCATAAGTTACTTCCCTCACCAATGTCTGTTGCCACATGTTGGAGCAAGATGGCTGCCGACGTTCAGTCTTCCTCTTCCTCTTAAGGCTCCACGATCAGGCTCTCTAGGCTTTGTCTCTCTCCCTGGAGCTCAATTGTGTCTGGGCTCAGCTCCTTTGTTCTCTCCACAAGGCCAGTTATAGACTATCAGGTGAACAGCTCATCTCTTTTCCCGGGGCCTTCTCTCCTTCCTCACAACCAAGCTCCTCTGTGTGCTTACTTTCTGGGGCTCCAGCTCAAAAACTCACGCATCAAAACTCCAACTCTTAGGCTAAACATTCGCTGTATTAGAAACCATGCATGTGTTTTCTAATAGTTTTTCTCCCTAGGTCTGGTGTTTAGAATGCTGGTGATAAACTAAGCCTGATTTATTATATGACCATCCTGTATGGGAAAAGACTTAAGGTAGGTCAACCTTAAGAGATATAGCAGGAGGACAGATGTGGCTCAAATGTTTGGGCATCCATCTCCCATATGGAGGGACCTGGGTTCAACCCCTGTGACCTCTTGGTAAAAATAAAAAAAGAAAAATATAGAAGGCGTGTGGGCCACTAGGCCCTGTGCGCAGGTGTGCCGTCAGGCCCCACAAGTGGGTGAGCCCCCAGACCCTGTGCACGGGTGTGCCGCCAGGACCCACAAGTGGGTACACTATCCGGCCCCATGCGCAGGTGCGCCGCCAGTCCCTGTGAGCCATACAGCAAGATGATGACATAACAGGAGAGTGACACAAGGGAGAGCCAAGATGAGATGTGCTGAAAAACCAGGAACTAGGTGCAGGCGGTAGGATGCCTCTCTCCCACATTGGAGGATCTGAGGATCAAATTCCAGTGAAGACAGGAAGAGAAGGATGAGAAGAGAGGGCAAGAAACGGACACAGAGAGTTGCCCAGCGAATGGACACAAAAACAGCAAAAATGGGGTGGGGGGTAAAAATGGATAAAAGTAAGTAAGTAAATAAAAAAAAAAAAAAAAAGTATAGGGGAGTGAGATACAGACTATAGTTAGTAGTAATACTTTGATGATGCTCTTTCATGATTTGTTAACAAATGTTTCACAACAATGCAAAGTATTTGTGGTGGGGTGATGTGTGGGAGCCCTGTATGATGTTATGCATGCTTGTTTTGTAAGTTCACAATGTTTATTTATAGTTTGTATATGTTCATGTATGAAAGATATACTTCAATAAATTGTATAAAAAACAAAACAAAACTCCAATTCTCTTCTCTGCTGTGTGGTTTCTCCATGAATCCCTGCCCACCAAGGGGGCGAGGACTCAATGTCCTACTGATGTGGCCGAATAAAAGCCTTAGTCATTATTTAATCAAGTAAGTAAAATCTCTGAATCCAATACACTCTAATATGCCCAGAGTAAAAGACCATTTTACAAACATAACCCAATATTTCTTTTTGGAATTCATCAATAATATCAAACTGCTATATAAAGAGAAGGCAAGGGCATTGGGCAGAACAGATCCAGTGGAGAGATGTGGACAGTGACCAGCCTGGAGGCATGGAAGTAGAGACAGGAAAAAACATTTTTTCTTTTTTTTTTAAGGATTTATTTATTTACTTTATCCATTTTAAACCCCCCCTTCCCCATTTGCTGTTTTGTGTCCATTCGCTGGGCAAATTCTCCGTGTCTGTTTCCTGCCATCTCTTCTCATCCTCGTCCTCCAGTCTTCACCAGGATTCGATCCTGGAGACCTCCGATGTAGGAGAGAGGTGTCCTACCACCCGTGCCACCTCAGTTCCTGGTTTTCGGAGTTTTTGGAGCACCTCGTCTTGTCTCTCCTGTTACGTCATCATCCTGCTGCATGGCTCCCGGGGCCTGGCAGCTCACGGGCACACAGAGCCTGGCAGCCCATGCGCCTTCTATATATATATTTTTTATTTTACCAGGAGGTCCCAGGGATCGAACCCAGGTCCTTCCACATGGCAGACGGATGCCCAACCATTTGAGCCACATCCACCCCCCAGAAAAAACGGTTTTTAAGGAGTTATCTGTATTTCTTGCATAGGTTATCTGCATTCTTTCCTATGAAGTGGAGATAAATGGAGTGGGGAGTAGGTCAGAGGGAGGGTTTATTCTTTTGCATTTTTAAGATAGGGAAGAATTGAACATGCTAAAATATTGATGGCAGAACTAGGACTTGAAGCCAAGCAGTGTGGCTCCAGAGCTTATACTCCACAATATCATGTGTGTATTTTTACTGCTCCATGGTAACAAGATCCATAGACACAGGCACAGTGCAATGTCTGCTGTACCCAGGCATCACAGTTTGTCCAAGGAAGCATTACTGAGTGCTAGAGACCTCATGACAGACACCTGCTTTTGGTTGATTGGATTGTCATTGTTCTCAGCCTTTGTCTGCTGGTGGGTGCAGATGTTCTAAATCCTTCCTATCCATTGTCCCCAGCTCAGCTGAGTCACTAATAACTATTCCACCACACCGCTGCTCCTGGAGGGTGGGGAGAGCCTGCAGATGGCCGGATCTCCACTTGCTTTGCAGTGACAGGAAAACCATCTCTCAGTAATCCAGAAGATTTGTTCCAGGCCTGTTGGGTTTACAAACTCAGGGAAGAGCAGGACAGGTATATATTGTGTGACTTTGGAACTGAGGGTCCACCAGAAGCAGAGTATTGTCCTTAGACTCCCAGTCAGTGCTCTTTCAACCCATGTTAACAGAAACGCACCATGACACTGATTTAACATTAGATGTCATGTTATGTTTTACTTTTCAGTAGACCTTCAGTGGCCAACATAGAGGAATTAATTCCCTATTGTAGATAAAAGATAAAATATGAAGATACTCAGAGGCTAGACTCTTGGCTCTGTCATTCATTGATCCAATGGTATTTACTGGGCTCATACTATGTGCCAGGCACCGGGGCTATGACAGACAAGGAACTTAGATTCTAAAGGCAGAGAATGGGGAGTGGATGTGGCTCAAGTGATTGAGCTCCTGCCTACCATATGGGAGGTCCCAGCTTTGGTTCCCGGTGCCTCCTGGAGAAGATGAGCAAGACAGTGATCTGGTGTGATGGGCTGGCACGGCGAGCTGATGCAACAAGATGATGCAACAAAGAGACACAAAGAGGGAACACAACGAGAGAGACAACAAAGCAGGGAGTGGAGGTGGCTCAAGTGATTAAGTGCCTCTCTCCCATATGGAAGGTACCAGGTTTGGTTCCTGGTGCCTCCTTAAAAAAAAAAAAAAAAAAGAGGAGGAGCAGACACAACAAATGGACACAGAGAGCAGACAGCAAGTGCAAACAATGAGGGGACAGAATAAATAAATCTTAAAAAAAAATAAAGGCAGAGGGGAGGTGACGACAAGCAAGCAAATAAATGATCAACTCAGATGGTGGTAAAATGCCAAGATAATGGAATAGAGAGGGGACGGTACTTTAGTTATGGAGGAGGTGACCTTTTGGCTGAGCTTGTGCGGGACAGTCCCAACCATGCCAAGGATGTGAGAAAATGGTTAGGTAAAACCAGGAGGTGGTCAAGATTTTGGGGAGTTGGATGAATAGAAAGAAGATCAGAGGGCCTTCAAGGAAGATGGAGGATTAGAGAGACACAGGATTCACTTCTCACCCAGAAAAATAGCAGGCAGAAATGGCCTGAAAAAAAAACTTTAGGGTTTAGGGCATCAGGGGAAGGCTGGATACCACCCAGAGCAGGGAAGGGCAAAGGGAAAGAATCCCAACAGGAAAACTCTGTGAGTAAAAGCTGCAGCTGCTAGTGCCCATCCCCTTACCCTTGGAGCAAACGGATTTGAATTCTCCAGCCTCAGGATGGTGGCTACAGACAGAGTGGACCGCAAGGGATCACTTCCTCAGGAAATGGGAGAGAGAAGGACCCAGCCTAAGGCTAATTCAGCTTTTGGCCAGCAAATTTGGTCTGCTGTGTCCCACAAGTCCTTCTAGGCCAGGTGGGGCCGCATCATTGTTTGCCTTGGGAGCTGGCAGGGGACTAATGAAATCCAACTTTCACAAACATCCTCCCTACAGACTGGGACTAGTTTTGAGTACGCATGGGGAATGGAATTACTACCTATCCAGGCAAAGGGAGGGAGCTGCTGGCAAAGGTTGGGGAACAGGCTCTGAGAAACTTTGATTTGGGAGGCTCTGAATAGCCTTAAGACAGGATCTTCTGTCACAATGTTGTGGTCAGTGTTGCAGCAGACACACTCCGACCAGGGTTTGAACTGAGAGGGCTGTCTAAGAGCGCTATCTGTTGGTGGACCAAGGAAGCGCATGCAGGTAAATTAGAAGTAAGTAAATAAGGGGAGTGGATGTAGCTTCAGTGGTTGAGCTCCTGCCTCCCACGTACAAGGTCACAGGTTCAATCCCTGGTACCTCCTGAAAAAAAAAAAAGTAAATAAATAAGAGAGGCTTTTGCCGGCCTTTACAGATTTCCTCCCCAAGGCCCTTGGAAGTGGGAATGCAACCCATTACTCAGTCTATGGCTCTTATTTGAGCAACTAAACAGGAATAATCCTAAAGAAATAGAACAGATTGAAACAAGAATCAAATGCGAATATTCTCGCTGTCCTGATTTTGTGATAATCAGGGTAGGCTAAATATTCGCTATAGTAGAAACCATGCATGTGTCCCCAGACCTAATTTTTTTCCCTAGGTCTGGTTTATAGAATGCTGGTAATAAACCAAGTCTGATTTATTTTATGTCCATCCTGTATGGGAAATGACTGTAACTCTGGGTATCTTTGGTCAACCTTAAGAGATGTAGCTGGGGGATGGATGTGGCTCAAATGGTTGAGCGTCCATCTCCCATAGGGAGGGACCTGGGTTTGATCCCTGGGACCTCCCGGTAAAAAGAAAAAAAAAGAAAAATATAGAAGGCGTGTGGGCCGTCAGGCCCCATGCATGGGTGCACCGCCAAGCCACACAGCAAGATGATGATGTAACAAGAGAGTGACACAAGGGAGAGCCAAGATGAGATGTGCCAAAAAAAACCTGGAACTAAGGTGGCGCAGGTGGTAGGACGCCTCTTTCCCAAATTGGAGGTTCTGAGGATTGAATCCTGGCGAAGACAGGAGGAGAAGGATGAGAGGAGAGGGCAGGAAACAGACACAGAGAATTGCCCAGCAGATGGACACAAAAAAAGCAAAACCAGGGCGGGAGGGGGATGTTAAAATGGATAAAAATAAATAAATTTTTTTTTTTT